>JAINUT010001442.1:0-451348 GCA_020205555.1 Panax stipuleanatus
GTCCAGTCACTTCCAAGGATGATTATCAAGGATAGATCGGAAAACAGGTCAGTCATTGAGAAAAACAATTGAATATTAGTCTTTTATATCTATTCAGCTGCAACTGTCAAAGAGCAAGAATAGTTTTTGTGCAATTTTTCCTGAACTTAATGAGGATTATTGGGGTTTATCACCAATTTCTTCCGTCTTAAATGAGGGTGTTGAGAGGTATGTGCTCTGAGTGCAGACCTATGTTTGGTGCTGCTGCTCAAAGTGTTGCTCTCAGGCTTAACCTTCCACATTACAGTTGTCATCTCACAATTTTATATCGTAATACACTAAAGTCGAAACAGTTTTCTTAAGTTATCTATCTCATATATGTAGTTTAAGGGGGGGCATGATTACTACAAGTATTGTATCTATTTGGTTAAGCTTGTATATTAGAATGATATTTTGTTTGGGATGGAGCAGTTACTCAAGTTATGACTTACGACCCTTATTTGTCCTTTCCTTTGATTTTTCTCTTTTAATTGGGTTGTTTTTATTCAGTGGGTGCTGGTAAATCTGTTTTTTCAATTTTTATTCTACTAGCCTGCAGACAAGAGTGTCATTACCTGCAGGTAAAATTTTCTCTTGAAGCTGCAAAACTGGCTCGAAGTAATGCCTCTCATGGAATTTATGATGCGTCAGCCCGTAAGTTTCTTTCTACCATTTACAGGTTGTAAATTCATGTGGCTTCCACGAAGGATGTGCATATGTTTTGTGTACCATGGAAGTAGTAACAACTATTTTCTCCTCCTTGTTAGTGTCCTCAGAGGCAAGCTAGATCGTTCGCAGAGGATGCCTTTTTTACACCCATCTATGATGTCAGTGAGCTATTACTCCTTTGAGCATTGCTTTGCTGTATACTCGGTTCGTCCCACTATACCAAACATGTCTATTTTTTGTTAAGAGAAAAATAGTTATTCAGTTATGTGAAGGAAGCTGTAAGAAACCCACTAAATACTTCTGTGTTGAATGGGAAATGAAGATAAAGATAAAATGTTGAAATAGCTCCGAAGAATACACACACACACACACACACATAATGCTAGCAGTTTCCAATTTTGTTTAAAACACGCTAACATGGAGTGATATCCTTCTTGTAGCCCTTCTTTCTGCCAGTCTCGATGCATATCCTTCTTGCAGTTTGAGAGAAATGAAAAGGTACAAGAATGAAAATGCAAAATACCTAGCATGGAAAACCAAAGGAAGATAGCATCTGCAAGACATTTGAATGCGCTGTATGGCACTTGTGAAAATTAAGGAAAGTGTCCCTAGATTGTTTCTGGTAATCACCAGAAAAGGAAAAAGATATCGTTTCTAGTGTTGCTAAATAATTTTTTAGTTTCATCTCTTAATCGTGCCTTATAATTATTATGATTAGGGTTAGGATTAGGATATCTAGGTAGATGTTTTGTAACATGGGTATTATGTAAGATCCTTATGTAATCTTCTGTTGTGTCTGAACATTGGGTGTGGTATTGATTTTGAAATGTGGAGGAGTATTAAACTAGAGAATTATTTCTTGTCTATTTTGTGATACCTAGACTGTGCCTTCTATATCTCCCCAGGGAAAAATGCTTTTCACCGAGGAGTTGCGATGCAAATGAAGCAGATTGATGCATAGTTACTGGCTAATTAATTTGTTGGCTCAGTGTGACTAGGAAAAATCAACCAACAGCTGAGAATCCTAGGCCAATTAGGCTAGGTAGGTACTAGGTAGGATTATATTTGTATTCTTGTTTTGGTGTAATGGTAGGCAAAGATTATAATAGACTCCCATCTCAAATACTGCACGGTAAAAAAAAATTGAAGTTTTAAACATAACAGAGATTAAAATCATGTCTTTTTCACATAATAAAACATGGTAAATTAATTTGGATATTGGAAAAATATTTTCTAATGAATAAAGTACTACTACAAACACAAGGGCCAGTTCAAATTCAATCACTTGAACTAGATATTTTTCAAGTGGAAACCATTTCACTTGATGAGGTAACTTTTGGAATTATATATTTTCAAAGATAATTTAGAAGATCAATAAAGTTTAAATTTATAAATCACAAGTTGCTCATTATTTACATTCTTCAATTTATTTGTTACATTCTTAAATATGCATAACCAGTACACAACTAATGATGTATGCAAAGGATCTTTAAAATTCAAATTTAGAGTGGGCATATCATGAAACATGTTGATCAGTACAAGTTGCTCAAAATACATAAATTAACAAAATATAATTTCTCTGATTACCATAAAGGCACAACTGTTCCGAGAATTCTGTTGGAAAAGAAAGAAAAGGAAAACTACAAAAAGAACAGAAGGTTAAAGAAAGCTCTCAAATGACTAAGAAACAGCTTGAGGTTGAAATTAATAAATTCATCAAACATAATTTCTAATTCCCATCCCACGCTATTAATCTTCTCATACTCTAGTATCAGTGATGAGCTCATTGAAGCCACCTTTCAGCAATACAACCAAAAATTAACCCAGAAAAGTTACATGCAAGCCTGTGAATCTTATAAATGGGAGGCAGGCTGATTTGTTATAGGAGTTTGCACGCAAGCTTGGGGATCCATGCAAGTAAAACTTTATGCACAACCAATGTCAGACTTTAGAATCCAATGCCAGAAGTATCTTCTTTCTTGGACCCTGAAATAGTGGGAAACGTATCAAACTTACAATCAAAGGTTATGGAGGAAAATATTCAATTAATCAGATGAAAACAACTCCTGTTAACAGGATGACTAGCAATCCCAAAAACATATTGAGATGCAATGACTCGTAAATAAAAATGACTTGAAAAAGCCATATACAAGTCGAGAAATTTGAGCAAACGCAATTTGATTAACAGTGATCAAGGGCCTCAACCGTAGATGTCTATGGCCAGATTGTAGTAACCAAGAAGAAAGCAAGCTCTAAATGTTTACCCAATGGATCCAAATATAAAGATCAGAAACGCTACGAGAGCAAATAACTACCACAACCAAATGACAATAAATATATTTTTGGCAATGTTTTGAGTTAGTAATATGAAAACGTTAAATCATGGTGTGTTGGGACAGTAAAAAATTTAACTTAAAAGGGCCTATTTTGATCATCCTCGGAATGGGAATATGTTGCATTTTGGAACTTCAGTATTTTGGTGTCCTAACTACCCCTTAAATGTAGGGCAGTAGCTCCCTTGAGACAAGGCTTTTATAGGTATATATGTTCACAAAACAATAATTGATTCTGATAGTGAATAAATCATATTTTTCATAGTTTCTTAATGATATGTAACTTGTCAAAGGAATTCAAATTTTATAACTAATCACACACTGAAGACTTAAGAACCACCATTCTTGACATTTTCTAAATCTGTGAAATTGGAAGCAGATGTCTTAGCTCCGAGAAGGACTAGCAACAGAATATTTGATTGCCTAGCTAATTCTAATGCTTCTAGTTTCGTATTTAGTGCTCTGCATTTTATTCAAAAATATCCACCTGTTTTCTCCATTACTAAAACATTTTCGTCTTTATTTGCTTTTGAATATAAATAAATGTAAACAAAAGCATTGACTAAGCAATTAAAAATAAGAAATTCAATATGTTCAAGTCCCTCAATCCTTAACCAGAAAATAAAATTTAACCACACATAGGGCAGAGTGTAGTCAGTTTACCATTGGTATACCCATAGCCTTCAGGTCCTCATCATTCATGTGTAAAAGGGCAGTCATATCAACCTACAAACCAGTAACAGATCTCAATAATACAGAAATTGGTTGAGCCCAGAGGGAGTAAATAAACACATAAATCTATATAAAGTTTGCATACTTCCTCTGCTTGAAATGTTATTGAATATTTATCAAGACCCAGAGACAGAAGGAAGCTATCCACCGATTCAACCTGAAGCAAAGATATATCACTTGTAAGTAAGAACAAACAAACTGCAGTTTATTTAATTTGTCCTAGGATTGAATCTTTAAGCAATTGAAGGGAATAGTGCCTGCAACAAATATATCAGTTATGAGTAAGAACAACCACTGAAGACTATTTAATTTGTCCCAAGTATAATTGACATTTGGAGTTTCATATGCTAAAACATTATCAGGATTATAATTGACAACCCGAAGAGGGAGCTTTCTTAATATCCATCCAAAAAGGAGTTCAAGCATTTAAGTTAGCAACGACAACTGTGGTACCATAAGTGCTTATAATAGGTTGACCACAGCAAAAGTGAAATATGACTTTCACAGTAAAAGAAACAGACTCTTGGGTTATATTTCCTTTTTTTTCCCCGTTAAGTATAGCTATTATGATTACCCAACTTGAGAAGCATATAATGACTGATATAACAATTATGAAGTCCATCCTAGTATCACACATATAAAAAGAATTGACAAACTCCTCATAAAAAAACATATACACTGCTTTTAACTTGTCATATTATACCAATGTAAGTAATGATAAAAACTAGAAAAAAATTTAACATGTATTCCATTTAAAGAAGTCGTGTGACATTTTGAGTAAATGCCTATAAAATAAACACGAGTCTCAAAGTTAAATAATCGTATTTTAAATAAGACTGCTAATAATAATTAATTTATTAAATAGAAAGGAAGAAAAAAGAGGAAAATAGTCTAAGACACACCTTGTGCTGAGACTTTTTCTTAGATACTGTGCTGGCAACTTTTTTGGTCTCGGGTACAGGGGCTTCAACTGCAACTTTCCTAGGAGGTTTACTTCCCTCGGGAACTGCTCTTGGCTTTGGTGGAGCAGTGTCCACTGGTTGCGAAGTCATTGTACCGGACAGCTTTTCACGCAGATCTCTTATTCCTCCTGAAAGGGATCCCTTTCCACTTTGAGTTGTGTTTTGAATACTCTTCTTCTGGAGCTTCAAACGAAGATCTCTTGCACCAACTCTGCGATCTTCCATGACATTTACATAGAATTAAACGCATACACGTCTAAAAGGGTGAATTTTAAAAAATTATTAGGTCCATACAACTATTGCAGCATAAGTTGTATGCAAGTGTATCTAAAACAAACCATACTTGAAACTTGAGGATTATCATGATCATAGAGATCATGTTCCCATTTGTCATCATCTTGCCTCTGCCTACAGAAGAAATGATATTGGTTCAGTTACAATATTCCGTTTTTAAAAAATAAAGAAATAAAAAATTGAAGGCTTTTAGTCTATACTCCGCATTCTGTAATTGAGTAAAATTCAAAAGGAAATAGATGTTAGACAGTAGATAAATACATAAAAAATCAGACTCATAGCTCAAGTGCAAGACATCAAAGATATGATATAATTATCATATAATTTAATTAGGTATGGGGCAATTCCAATTTGACTCATTATATAGACAAATTCTACTTTCAAAGAATCAATCTTTTCATATCATACCACACCACAGGAGTTATGTAACAACCCGGGTCAAATCCCGAGTCCGGAACAAATCTTGGGTCAAATCCCAAATCCGAACAGAATCAAATCCATCAAAATAAGACCTTAAACCACTGACCCAATAATATCTTCTTGGGTTATCTTAGCCCACCACAGGCTCACCCAAAAGGTCTTGAAGGTACTATTGGTAGTAACTTATTTTCTTATAAGCAAATAAATTTTTTCCCTATCTTTCAATGTGGGACTAGGGTGTTACAGAAAACCTTACAACTCGCTACCATAGTTGTTAGGCACACCCTAGGCGCAACGGCTCCCTGTAGCCCAGGCGCAGGAGTGAGGCTTGTACCTTTTTGAAACTAGGCTCTATGGAATACAATACATTATTATAATTCTATGACAATCAACAATTTCATTGACAACTAGGTCCAGTACCAATCGAGCAGTACATAAATTCAAGTTTACAACTTTTTTTTTGGTCGGTAAGTTTACAACTTCACATACAGAAATGAAAGACAACAAAATCTAAACCACAATAACTAGTACAGTTTGTATATCCATAAACATGCGTACATATATAATAATATATAGAGAGAGAGGAAACAAACCTCTTGCCAGAGATTTGACGTCGGCGACCTGAATCGGCTATGTTAAGACGCTCTTTAACGGAAATATTCGTTGCTCCACCAGACTCTCGATCGGCATACATGACTGAGTAGTAATTATATTTATTTCTACAGCCAAAATGCACAATCAGAACGCAACAACAAACCCTAACCCTAAATATTAGGTATTTACGAATGCTTGTAGAAACGGGGTAGAGCTGAACCGATTCAAAATAGAAATTCCGACTCCAAACTTAAGAAACTGAATGGACTGGAAGTCCACTGAATTAACAACTTGGGTAATTAAGCTTGGGGTTATTTTTGCTTCGGAATCGGGTACTCTCCTCTGCTTTAGAGACCCTTCTGCTTGTTCGATTGAAATTGAATCTTATACAACTTTAGGCCCCGTTTGGTAGGGAGGAACTGAGGATGAGAAATATAATTGGGATAGTATATGCATAAGATACGTATGCATTAAAAATAAGTCCTCTTATTGTGAAACATTTGTACTTAATTATTGTGACATATATTAATAAATAAAATTATATATAAATATATATATATATATATATATATATATTTGATTGAGTTAGATTGAGATTAATGTGAAAGTGTATGCCATTAGATATAATAAATTAAAATTGACTCCTAATAATTTGGATAAGATATAATAAATTAAAGTTGACCCTTTTTAATTCATACATATCTTATATATGCGCACAACTCACGATCATAATTTAGCTGAAAACTTTCACAATATATAACATGACTTATTATAAAATTAGCAAAATAAAAAAACATATAAAATTGTAAGATATATCATTTTTTAATTAAAAATAATTTCACTTGAATTTATTTTATAGTATCACGTGAAGTTAGTTGCAATTAAACTCATCATATATTTGTTGATATATATATATATATATATATATATATATATATATATATATATATCATTTCCCATTCTAAACAGTGACTTCCATAATTCCATACATCAAAAAACTTAAAATAGTTTAATTTTTTAAAGCCAGGTGTTGTTTCTATTAAACATGGAATAGGAATGAAGAATATCATATAATTGAAAATTTGGCCATGGTAAAAAAATATATGTCTATCATACATGTTTTTACCATTCAATTTTAGTAACTACAAATTTTAAAATAAAGCTCAATAAAAAGATATTAACTAAATTGAATCCTAATGTGTGTCTATATATATATATATATAATATTTAGGATTTAAATAGCACAAGTTTTTTTAATACTTAAGTTGAGTAATAAAGTATCATAAATAATAATTTTTTTTATTTTTTCTTTCATTTGTGAAATTGCTTACACTTATATAAATTGTATGAAATTGGGGCTAGTAATCCTTCATAAAAAATTATAATTAACAGTCTTATACTTTTTGGTACATAATTATACAAAATATAAAAATACATAATTATATTAACTCCTTTATCGTTATGTAACAAGGCTTGTTTAATATTTAAATATAATAAATGTTTAGTTCAGTAATAAGGATATGTTAGTGAAATTATGATATTAAACTTAACAATATTATGTTATTTTGTATTATAATTAATTAAAAAAAATAACTTTTTTGTGAAATAATATTTATTTGTAAAACGAAGCTATTTACTTTGAACCGAGAAAATAGAGTTTAAATTAATTTTAAAATGTGGATATTATTATTAATGGATTTAAAATTGAATAATGCTACAAATATAAATTATTCTATAAATATTTTATAAACGATTGATGCGATATATTTTATCTCAATTTTATATGTGAAGCCTAAAATTATATTAAAATAATTTATTAATTAATATATTAAAATGGAGTATCTCATATTAACAATTTATAAAATATTTGTATAATAATTTGTGTACATAGTTTATGTATTTAAAAGTGGGACATATCACACATATGATGGATGATAGAGCGGAGCAGAGCAGGTGGGAGTATAGGATTAGTAGGAGCCTAGGAGGAGCCTTATTCGAACGCTTTCCAGAACCGCTTAGAACTTGAAAGAAACTCTGATGATAAGAGAGAGATTACAGGTAATTCGGTAGAGTGAGAAAGATTGAAGGTGAGAGCACTTGTAGAAGAGAGAGAAAAAGAAAGAAAAAAAAAGAGATGACAGAGGAGAGAACAAGAACAATCAAGCTGTTCTGCCCGTCTTTATCGAAGGTGGTGCAGCTGGTGGCGCCGGAAGAGCAAAGGCTCGATCTTGGCTCCATAGCTCGAACTTTTGGGTTCAACCCATCAACGATAAAGCTCAACGGTCATTTCATAAGTAGAGGGGTCGATTTCATAGCTTCCTCTGTAACCTGGAAGTCTCTGTTTTCTTTCTTCTCTGCTCGTGGGCTTGCCACTGGAACCACCGGCTCCGGCCCTCTCATAGTTGACGGCAAGATCTGCAAAGTCGGTTCCAAAAGTAAGCGCTTTTGTTATAATTATTAGTATGCCATTATATTTGTTTTCTTGGTGTTTGAGAAAATGTTTCAGAGAAAAAAAAGATGTTGAAAATTTTGATGTTTCTTGTGAATGAACTTGTTCTGTGTTGGTTAACAATGAAATTTATTAGAAAAGACAATATATATGTATTTCCATTCTATCAAGGGATAGTTTCAAAGACATTATTGGGAAAGAGAAGATAGTTTGATAAAGGGGTTTATACCCCGCCCCAAAAAAAAAAAAAAAAAAAAAAGTGAACTGCTTGTGCTGAGTTGTGAGGAGATATGCCAGTTTTACAATTGCAGTTGCAAACTCATTTCATTTTAGTTTATAATTTTTCTTTATTTGCATTTACAAGTTTTTGGTGTATGTAACGCTTAGCTTGTTATACAGGGTCAATAAAACTGCTTATTTTTTGTCAGTAGTTTGTAGGATCGCTTATAAAACTGACGTCAGTTCTTTGTCTATTTTTATACTCACCTATTCTTTGTTTGGTGTGGCTTAGCCAAGCAGCAAGTAGACCTAGTCATTGACATGATGATTACTGCTTGTGAGTCCCATATGACATAAGTAACACTTGCACTATATGGTGATGCATGTCAAAATGAGTTTATGAGAAGTATCTGATTTTATTTGAGAAGTAATAATGTATGTAAAATGTATTATTATCATCCCAAACAGTACATATCATTCTTGAGAATTCTTGTGCCCCTTTTAGTGGGCTTCTTTTGTCTAATGTATTTGAAGCTTTCCATGTCCAATGAAACTGAGATGTGATTCTCCAGGAGCACGTGATCCAGCAGGAGTTGAAAATGAGATTAACTGCATGAATGAATGGGGGAATAGAAAACCTCTGCATGAGGATACCAATTTGCTCAAGAAAACGAGGTTGGACACAGGTAATGTCCTCATATTGAGCTTCTCTATACAAATGAGGTCCATTGATCTTGAAAACTTCAACTTGATCGACTAGTCGAAGACCATTCAATCATATGAATTTTGCAATTCGTGAATGTCTAATTTCTTGCATGCTTAACTGATAGTATCACCATCAAATTGGGAGTCCCTCTTCTTGTCACGTCAATCCCCACACATATTTTATTAAAGTAAAATACAATGAACTGACTCTTAACATTATTATAGGTAGCTAAACTCAAGCTAATGTTTCTTCAGAGTATGATGGTGAAAATTATAGAAGTGCTAAATGTGATGAAATGAGCCTGAAGAGGAAACAATGGTTGAATGTTGTCATCCCCGGAAAGAAGACACGAATGGCTGAAAATAACTTGGGTATGCTTATCATGGTGTGCGCTGTCCATCTTACTTTTGTAACTTCCCTCACTTCATTGGGTACAAATATTTGTCTGCCTGTAATTCTTTATAGTACAGAAGGCCTACCTCAACACTTTAGTTTACCCAGAAATCTCAAATTAATCAAAATTCATTTTTTCTTGACTCAATTTCCGGTCTCTCTCTACAGGTTCGTACATAGGAGAAAATAGCCTTTCTAGTGCCCTCCCCAATATGCAATTTCCTCGCAATTTAACCAGTAAAAATATGAAGCGGATGAGAGAAGAGGAGATGGTTGTCACTGATCCTTGCAAGAGAATTAGATGAACAAAGATGAGATGGTTATGACTCCTGTATACTAGTTGTAGCTGGAAATGATTACAAAAAAATGTATTGTCAATTGTTATCTAGGAATAATTTCCTATCGGTAACTTCTCAAGGGGTTGTACATCATGGTAGTGAGTGAAGTTGATGCAAGATATGATACGAATATTACACACTTAAAGAAAGTTTGGAAAAAAATGGTGTGGAAGTTTTATCAAGTTCCAAATTACTCCGGCAAGATACCACCCAATTGGCAGTGTTTCAAACCAAACTGATAAAATGAGCACGACCTCAAAAAAATATGATGTAAAATCTGACAAAATTGTGGAATGGTATATATACATCAGTTCATAGATTGGCCTGCAATGGGTCTATACTCTATGATCAACACTTTAATTTTGCACTTTCTTTGTTTTATCACGTCTTTGATCCAAGTGTAACAATCAAGTTCGACAATGATTAAATTCTAACTCAAATGATACACAAATGGGGATGCAAAGCCCACAAATATGAAGGAGTGAAGGTTGCCTGATGACTAAAAATCCAACTAATTTAATTTGTTGTAGCACGTATTCTACAGACCACAAGAGATGTGCCTTTGCAGCTTGCTTTGAATGTCACCCAAAATAAAACTTCCAACCAGCAGCAATGACGGCGACTACTATGACTTTCATAATTAGCTTCGAATTGAAAATGGATGTTGAAGAAGAGGACGGTGGTTGTGGTTCCCATGATCTTCCTCTCAACTTAGCAAAAAACTTGGACAGCAGGAGAAAACGGCCAGTCTTCTTGGCAGCTGCAATCGAAGAGAATAAAAAGAAGGATCAAACATTAGTAGTGTGAAACTTGAGATGCCATCCGAAAATAGTGCACACTCTTAAACTAAAAAAATGTGTAGATTACGATGAGTTAGACTTTTACCAAATTGACATAACATATATATGAAACAAACAATATCAAAACATAAAACAAATCAGGAAGGGTCTTAACTAGAGCATGCAAAGCAAAGAGAAGAATAACACTCTTCGCTATAGTAATCACTCCAGTGTGTCTATACATACCTTTCTCTTTTGACGTCTTTCTTCCTCAGCAACACGTCGGCGTAACACATTGAGTAGTGATCCAAAATATAAAGCAAATACCGTGCATGTAATTGTAATGACATTGTAAGGCATGCTAAAATCAGGAGTTGTCAAAGGCACAAGCAGTACTTCTGTGTATGACTGAATACGCCTTGGTTCCTACATATAAATCCAGACGGTGAAACCGGACGAACGCATGACACGAAATGATGCACTTTAGAAAGTTATAATTATAAATAATACCAGTTATTTTTACCTGCAGTTTGGAAATCATGGGCGACTTCTTCAAAGAGTTACCCGCAAGAAAATGCATTCTTGCTAGGAAGTCAGGGAAGCTTACTATAGCTGATGGGATGTCAAGTCCCTGGTTAGCATCTGGAGGATATTCATCAATGTGCAAAAACCCCTGCAGGTAGTATTATAAGATTAGTAATCAAGAACATCAAGAAAATGTTAAAATGGGATTGACAACAAGTAGACAACAGAAGTAGATATTGAAACTAAGGCTGCCTAGATCTAGGATCATCCTACTAGATGTTTTTCTCTTTTGTCAGTTAGTCTAGAAAGGCGATATAGTCTAATATAGCTAATATATGCCTATAGTTGCAGATGATACTACTGCTGTTCTACTTGTAGATTGTATTACTATCAAGTGGTTCAATAGCAGCAGAGGTCTAAGGACACAACCTGCAAGTAGGAATTTGTTAAGCTTTAGCCCTTTAAGCATGTGCAGCAATATTTACAAAACCTAGAGGATTATCTAGAGAAAAACTCAAGGAACTTCTCAAGACTTGTACAAAGTTCCTTGATTAATATAACCGAACTCTAGAGGGTAAAGTTTCTGCAACATTTACCTGATAATTTGCCACCCCATGTAGGCAAACTACCTCAACAGTTTTTTACATGGATACAATAAGGAACTTTGGTACTTCAACAAGTATTATCAACTTCATCAAGCCACAATTATTTACACGGTTTTTATGACTTGAGTTCTCTACTCTTCTCCATTCTACTACAGTACTACCATCTGAAATCATGAACATCATTAACACATTTAGAATTTTCTTTTACAATACAAATGCAACCATGATTCAGGAAATGGAGCACCTAGGTATATTTTACAACTTATTGCATTTATTTTATGCGGAAGATAATCAACTAGACAATCTCCTAATATAATAATAAGTGATTACAAATGCTCCAGGTTATGACAAGGTTGCAGTATCACCAACTGCAAAACTGACTTGCATATAAAATATTGCACCACTATCTTCTTGGGGAAACAAAAGACTACACCTACACTTGACCCACTTTTAGGAAACAATATAAGAACCAAGTAATGGAAGAGGAAGGAGTATGCACCATGGGTAGACAAGGTTCATACTCGGTGTTCTAGCATGTTTCCTCTTTTTAGTATAAGAAGAAGATATTATTGAAGAAGGGAGAAAGGATTACAATGCAAGTGGAGGACAAGAAGTCCTCCCAAAAGAAATATAAAAGACAATAGTGACGCACCATTGTTCAATCCCTATGTAAATCTCACAAAGGAAACCTTCGAAAAGCTCTTATTGTGTAAATTAAAAATAAATAAATAAAAGAGCAAAACAAATACATTCTGTCCCAATGTAAACCAACATTCATTGCCCAACAAAAAGATCCTAGCAATACTCTCAGTCCATACCCCCCACAAAATGGCAAAACAAGCATATCTTCAAATAATCCTCCATGATATTCTAGTATTTTTACAACAGACTCGCATAAGTTTCTCTCTCAAGCCGATGCATTTGCAATAAATAACAATAACGAGCCCTAAACATCGGGCATGATCATATTTTCTTTGCCTCTTTTCATCCTCAACATCTAGATTATTACATATACTATTAGCCCTTTACAAAGCTTAAAAGCTATAAAAACCATGTAAAGAACAAAACATGCAGGTTTGAACTAACATACGTTCCTTCATTTTCACTTAATGATACAAGAATCAGCATTTGTGATATTGAAGTAGTTGTCTCTTTGACCCATTTTTCACACAGAGCATTAAAGTCGTCTTTCTTCAAGTTGCAAACAGATATTTTAATGAACATTGAAAAAGACAACATTTTGAAAAATATGACATGACATAACAATTTCATCTTTTTTTAGCTATAAAATACTAGCTTTAGATCAATTGAATGAATACCTTATCAAATTCTAGAGTCAATGCTGCTGACTTCACACCACAGGGTAATCTCAGGATCATCTCCATTACACCAGGAGACACCTTGTCTTCAGAAGGTGAAACATGCATCTTCTCGACAAACTCTGTTAGAGACTGGGGTTGTTCATCTATAAATAGTTGTATTGTGTGATAATATACCTTCACATACCAGGGTACAACTTGGAAAATATCAACCCGCAACCTACATCTTTCTTCCTTTACATCAGCACTTTGGATAGCACCTTTCTGCCCACTAGATTCCAAGGAGATAGCTATAGCACCTCTCTCATTCCCACTTCCTGTTAAGAACCTGCTAGCATGTAATGGTGCCCGTGGACATGACCAAACAACAGGATATTTCCACCTGAATCTCAAATCAAATGGCTTAGATTCTTCGTAATTCTCAACTGAAAAATCATACAGGATGGACGGGCCCTCTTTATGCAAACTATTTACTTCTTCAATTACCCTGTTAGGGGAAATTGACAATTCAAAGCTTGAATTACTCCAAGAAGTTTCAATGGCAAGAATGTCCGAGTCATATTTCTCCTTTTCCTTCCATAAATTTTTCAGTTCAGAAACTAAGTTCCCTTCCAATTGGACATACACACTACTGGACTTTGCAAGAACACATTTTCCACCTATTTTCCTTCCAAATAATGAGCTAATAGACCAATTGGGCTGGAATATTGAGCCACTGGAATACGCCACACCAGTTTCTGTAATCTTTGGTTGAAGAACAAGTGTAAGGGTTTGCTCAAGAACTATTCCGGTGTTTGACCCCTTTGAACCAAATTCACTTGAGATCAAATGCAGCCTCTGAGAATGGTAATATCCTCTGTATATTGATGGTCGGTCCATTAACGCGGAGAGCCCAGCTTTGTCTCGACAAGGAAGCAACTTTAACCAGGGTGTAAGGTTTTCAGTGCAAACAGCTTCACGGGGCAGTGAACCATACCTCAAATTGCCTTTAAATGGCTGCGAGCCCCAGCTAGGAGCGGAATATGTAGTAGAAGACTCAAGGAAGTTGATCGAAGCACAAAAAAGACCTGAAAGAGTGTGAGTTAGATTTTTCCAGGAAGCATCAACCTGGGGTTGGGGGACATCGAATACAGCCCATAATTCAACTCCAGGAGGCTTTGCATTGCTGCTTGATATAGGGTCATAACCACCCCAGTGTTCGTAATTCCAGCGACCTTGAGTGAAAGACAATTCCATTTCCCGTACTCGAAATTTTTGAACCTGGTTAAGTAGCGCAAGCTTGTGTCATACACATTGGACTACCAAACCACAAAAACAATATAACCTAACATGAAATTCTAGCCAATTATGTGCTAAACAGTCAGAGCTAATGAAATTAAAAAAAAAGTAAATATTATTCTTTTTGATATGTTATAAGAAAAAATAAATAAACTAAAAGAAAAAGAATACCACCAAATAACATCAAAGAAGAAGGCAATGAATTATCATTAATAAAATTCACATTGAAAGGCATTCCTCACTGACAGGACTACTCAGTAATTAGGTTTTTCATGATACAAAAAAAGCATCCATATCTTAGAAAACATCAAATACTACTTCCCAGGATAAGGTTGAAGGGGATTTTGAGTGTGTGCAAGTGTGGGGTGGAGGGGGAGTTATAACCCTCGAAAATAAAAGAAAACACATAAAAAGTAGTTCTAAACATAATTTTCATGATCATTGCAAAATGTTGATTAGAAGGTTATTTCCCGTGAGAGTATCATAGTGTGAATGAATAACAGTGAGCCTTTTTGTTAATTTGAAAGTGCATTCGCAAAAAAGAATATGGCTAATTGGCTATCATTTGCAAATGTATGGTTCAGTTAGCTCAAATATGTAAACATGAATTACAAATGTCTAATAACTAATTCCTAAAACTTTAAAAACATGTACAGTTGTACACACAAACTCTTTCTCACCAGGGAAACATTTAAAAGGCATTAATGGTAGTTAACGAGGCTTATTTAGAGAAGTTATGTGCGTACTTGTGAAGTGATACCCAGTCCTGCATCGGAACATGTGGGTTAGATCAATGGGTCTTCACTCTTTTTCCAGTTTCTCAATTTCATTGTATATGCTTCTCAATAAATAAAAGAGGAGTGCAACAAATACCTATTCTGCACACCTAATTTTATACCCTGATGCCATTGGTTGACTACATTCTTCTTGAACTTAAAAGACAATAGGATCTAATTTCCAACAATCCAATGAAAGATAAAGGAATTGCTAATTGCCTATTGACATTATCCACACGTTTAATATTATAAATATGGACATATAAAGAGATATAAAACTGATTTGTGTATCTCAATATGTTACTCCCATATTATTTTTTACCATGCACAATTAAGCTAAATAGTTTAGGCGTATTTAGCATTTTCCTAAATTAAAGTCCTTAAAGTTTAATTTTTTCTAAAACTACCAAACACATTTTCATCATCCAAAATTGGAGACAACACGATAATTACAGTGTCTTAGTTAAAAACTAATTAAACCCTAAAAGCATACTCAAATGTAATAAATTTAAAGCAGAATAGAAGATAAATATCTAAAAATCCTGAAAAGCTGTAAATTAATCAATGAAACCCTAATACATAAATTTTACCAGCTGGTAGATGGCTTTGGGGAAGAGGTGGTGATGGGAGCCATAGGCATCAGTGGGAGGAACTCTGCTCTCAAAGTGAAAATGTGAAAGAATTTTCCGATCGGGAAGTGGCCTTAATAGTAATTCTTCAGTGAATTGTTCTTCTTGTTGCCCTGTTGCGAAACAGAGTAGAAAGAATAGGAAGATGGATCGAAGAGTTGGGGCCATTAATTACAAGATAAAGTGGATTTGGTCGATTGTGTAGTATTTAAAGGACCCTCCATTAAATTGAAGGTCCAAATATAGTGCGAGTACAAGTAAGCAGTGAGATCAAGCTCATTGACTGACTGAAAGAGAGAGACGATGCTGTTGGCAATTTTCTTTTCCAAGTGCAGTTAACCGGAGAATATAGAGATTTTGAGTTTATATGGACTAAAATAGCAACTTAAATTAAAATTAAATGAATTAATATCAATTTCTCAAGTTAAAATTTCAAGAAAATAATAATAATTTTATATTTTTAAAAATAATAGAGTATTTTTTTGATAGCGGGATGACAGGAATTATCACGTTATATAACATAATTACATTTTTAATTTCATTATAAATAAGTCGTTAGATACATTATTATTGTTATTATTATCAACATTTCTTAAATAACTTTTTCTAATTCAACAAAAATACATTATTTTACATGAAAAAGAAATGATTTTGTGTCTTCTAAATTCCTTTAATTGGAAAATTAAAAACAAAATATAGGGGTTTTATTATCTTCTAATTTTAGTTGCATTGTAACGTGACCCAAGAAAAAATTCATATCACGAGAAGATATGATGGTGCAAAGATTTGTAGCAAAATCCATTCCTGTTACATTTGATTTTGCTATGGCCTGTAAAAAATAAGACAAATTCTCACAAGAATTGAGCCTAATTCGTAGAGGTTTATGACCTCCTGAGTATAACATATCTATATGTTCAAAATATTAATACCGTTTTGTTAATTTAAAACTTGTGTGTTACACGTGTTCAAGTAGTTGCACAGTTCCAAAAAATAAAGTCCTTCCTTGGATCAAATGAAACCATTGTTCAAGCTTTTCTTCTCTATCCCCAGAATCATTTACAAACACATTCGTAAGATTCTATTAAAGTGAACTAAGAGTATGTATTTTGGCTTCTTTCTTTTTTTTACTTATATAAGTGACTCAATTGAATCAAAAACTTTTAAACTCCTAATTTCTAAAGTTTTAAAGCGCAAATACAACTCTAAACTTTTAATTTAATATGTATAAACTATGCATAAATTGCTTTTGATATTTGAATATTACTTCTAGGTACTTCTTTTATTAGTTCAATAAGTTTAAGTTAATTGATAGATACTTATCACTTTATATATGTGAAATAAGTGATTGATTTTTTACAAGTATTGAGTTAATTGACGATATATGTTTGTAAATATAATAAAAATCTATTATATGTGAAGGTTATTGTCGAATTCTATTAAAAATATAACAAATAATATGATAAATATTTATTAATAGGGGCTCAAAACGTTAAAAGGAATTTATATTTTAATCTTCTCTAACAACTTAAATATGAAACAATACAAATATAAGATATAATTACGGCAAATGTTACAATTTTTATATTAAAATAATTTATATATTTTTTCATAAAATCTTAGGCCGATTTTGTGCACACCAAAATGATGATGGGATCCCAAATTTTAAGAAGCTGGTATTTATGCATGCATTCACCCACTACATGACCACCTGCCACTCATAGCTCGCCGAACCAATCCTCATCTGATACAAAAATGTTTGGGCCATATGCAATCCTTTGACTACTAAGAGAATCCAAATAAAACATAAACAATACACATAATGATCACCTGTACATAAAGTTTGGATCGGGTAATAATTCCCACTCCAATGAACCACCGACAATAAATGATACTAAGAGCATCTCCAACAGATAAATTATTCCGTAGATTATATTTAGATAGTGTCTGTTTAGGTCTTAAAGCCTCTTAATAGGTGTGCCTCTGATTCGGTCAGAGGCACATCTTGTTTGATAAAAAAATTTATGCCTCTTAATCGGTAAGATTCAAAAATAATGTTAAATCATTCAGAGCCACGTCTGAATGAGATTATGTTTTTTTGAACAAAAATAACCTCAACAAGTAAATGAAACAGCCCAAATGCCATCAAGAAGAGGAAAGGACCCGATAGATCAGCATCTTTCGCCATGATTGAAGATCTGTAGGTTCAATCAAAAAATTAGGGCTTTTGAAGACAGATCGGATGAGACTTGATCATCCGAAGGGTATGGCGTGATGGTGAGGGATCTGCCGGAGGACATGGTGGGATTTTGGTACCGAAGGAGAGTGATAGGAGGCTTTCGACTGAGAAGGCGACCTGAGAGAAGTGGTACTGAAGGAGAGACAGAGAAGGCTAGCCGAATTGGGTGAAGGTGGAGTCGAAAGGAGAGTAGATTGTGGCAGAACAGAATTGAGACAAAACTCTTTCTGTTGGGACAAATTTTTATATCATACGATTCTTCAGCCACACCCCAATAGTTGTAGGAGACTTTTTTTAATGCATCCATAACAAGATGAGAGAGAAAGGGGTTTGAGAGAGTCTCCACGCCGTTGAGAATTGTTTCGGAAGGGAGAGAGGAGGAGAGAGTGAAGAGAAAGAAAATGATGAGAGAGAAAGGGGTGAGAAGCAGTGATGGTTTTGTCGCCATTGATGCTCCTCTGAGTGTGAGTCCGTACTAGTGGTGAGGGGTGACCGTGGTGTATATAATATAAGCTGAAAAAAAATACATTTTGAACATAGGGTTACATGATAAAATAATATTATTCAGACATTTTGAAAAAAATAATTATCAAACAATATTTTTTTATTCAGACACAATTCTGGACAGATGCTCTATATTATTCAGATATCTAAATTGTTCAGGTCTTACCACTCAATTTTATCAAACACCACCTTAGTTCATATGACATCAGCAGATGTCCTTTAGTCTTCAATCCATCCAGCAGATGGACTATCCCGTAGACTATAATATAAAAAAATTAAAATAATAAATGACCCCACATTTTTCTTCTTCTTCAACTATCTCTCCCATTTAAATATATTAAAAATTATAATCACAATTATAGTCCACCAACTCAAGTTCCTTGATATAGTCTTTGTGCCTTGACAAAAAATTTCATGGACTATATATAGTCCATCTGCTGGAATAAGATATGTGTTCCTAAACTAAATATAGTCTAGGATTTATAACTCCGACACTACTGGAGATGCTCAACAAGCCGGAGATGCTCAATTCCTAGACTACATTTAGTCTAAGACTCATAATTTGCTCCAGCAGGCAGACTATATTTAGTCTAGGATATTTTCTGGCAACACAAAAAGACTATATCTAGGAATTTGATTTGATGGACTATAAATTTTTAATATATTTAAATGGGTGAGATGCCTGAAGAAGATGAAGCTTGAAGAAAAAGATGAAGGGGAATTGTCTGAGAAGAGAAGAAAAAATATACCGTAGAAGAAGATGAGGGTAGAGGGTCGGTGAGTATTTTAGTGAGTATTTTGTTAATAATAGTTTGTATTTTTATTATATTTGTAATTTATTTTTTTATTGATAATATCTCTTTAATTTATTTTTTAGATGGAAAATTATGGTTCTTCGATGTATTATTCTTCATTATTATCTGAAGATTTCTCACTTGATGATCCAATTTTTTTGAATTCATTGATTATTTTAATCTTTTTATATTATAGTCCACGGGATAGTCCACAGGATAGTCCATCTGCTGAAAGGATTGAAGACTAAAGGACATCTGCTGATGTCATATGGACTAAATATAGTCCAGCAGATAGTTCATCTGCTGGAGATGCTCTAAGACAAAAAATAAATAGTAATGTTAGAGACACAACTTATTCTATAATTATTTTATAATTTGTTGATGTGACATACTCCACTTCAACATATTAATTAACAAATTACTTTAATGTAGTCTTCGATCCCACATAAAAGATGAGATGGAGTATGTCACATCAACAAATTTTAAAATAATTATAAAATAAATTGTGTCTCTAGCATTATTCAAAAGTAAATGCATACAATTAGAAGAAAAATGATATTTTTATACCGTTATATTGAGGCGCCGAATAAGTGAAATATGAGTTTATGTGGAAGAGTATTTGACCGCATAATAATATGATAATAATAAATAACTGTGTTTCCACTCCATATAATACTTTCAATGACCGTAAAAGAAGAACACCACAACTTATGCCATTTCATAATCTCAGTACATTACAAAGTATTCAGCTATCATCAAAATGAACTATACATCCACCAATTTGTGATCATCCAAAGCTACGCCAGCATAGGCAGCTATCTATGATATATAAGTATAGGGACGGGTTAAATAAGCTTAATAAATTTAAATGACAGATTTATAAAAAAGTTAAACTCACAATGGACAAAAATAAATTCACGTCCGTCTTCAGTCCAAAAAAATCCACCCCTACTAGAAACAAATCTTATGTTATGTTTAGTTGGTGGGAATGAAATGGGATGAGCTGAGAATAGAATGATCATTCCTTATGGAATGACTTAAAACATGTTTGGTTAGTCAATTGGAATAACCATTCCATTCTTTTAGTTATTCCCTCTCAAATCTAAAAGCTATTTTTCATTCATTTCTAAATAGGTGGGTTTATCTCATTCCTAGGTCAACCTCCTTCCCCTCTTCTCTTCTCTTCTCTATCTCCCACCCCAATCCTGCGCCGTGCCGCTCCGCCCCGCCCCCTACCCCACCCCACCCCTCCCCTATTAAAAAAATATATTTACTGATTATATATACACACCCCACCCCACCCCAACCTATCCCCCACCCCCCAACCCCTACTAAAAAAAAATTTACTGATTATATATACACACCCCACCCCACCCCAACCCCACCTCCCCCCACCCATCTCCACTCAAAAAAAAAATTATTTACTGATTATATATACACACCCCACCCTAACCCCACCCCACCCCACCCACCCCACCCTCCCCTCCCCTCCCCCACCCCACCCCCACCCCCACCCCCACCCACGCCACCCCCACCCCCACCCCCACCCCTGCCACCCCCATCCCCCCATCCTTCCTACCCTCACTCAAAAAAAAATATTTACTGATTATATATACACACACCCCACTTCCTACGCAACCCCACTCAAAAAAAATTAGTTAATGATTATATATACACACCCCACCCCAACTCCACGCCGCCCACCCTACCCCCCACCCACCCACCCCTGCACCTCCATTCAAAAAAAATATTTACATGTGACTATGACTATAACTATTTAATCATCGGATTAATAGCATTGGAATTAAAATCTTTGCAAACAAACATAGTTCTAAAATAGAATGATAATTTTATTTTTGAAAAAATGAATGGACAAACCAAACATAAAAATAAAAATGATCATTCCATTCCCATTTTCTTCCTTAAGCCATTCCATTCTTTAAGTCATTTCATTTCATGCATATCAAGGAATGGAAACCAAACATAGCATTAGATCCGCCGCTGTTTACCGGCTCAAGTTCTACCCAAAACAACATTAACTACTACACATACAGAATTTTTTTTTAAAAAAAAACTATAGGGATTTAAGATCATAAGAGATTTAGATTCTTAAACAATGTGGATCCTTTCCTTTCAACACATTTTAATGTCTACATTTAAGAAATTCAAGCTCCTATATTCAAAAGAATCAAAACTCACAAAGAAGGCAGTTTTTTAGGAAGATTGCAGAAGATAAAGAGAATAAAGTTGTGAGATTCTAAAATTCCCAGAAAATAACACTTCCTTCCTGCAACTTTCAGCTATTCCACAAACTTATACCATCCATTTCCATACCCGAAAAAAATCAAATTCCAAACCAGACGGGCTGAATTTGTGAATTGGATTAGAAAATATCAAGAATTTCCAAAATGTAACCATTGCAAAGAGGGCAATTCCCTCTTTGGACCCAAAGCTCTCTAGAACACAACCTGCAAAAAGTATGGCCGCAAGGTATTAAAGCTGCCCCCTTATGCCTCACCATACACACACAGCAGTCGTTGTATTCTCCTGCGCACCCATTTCCACCACCACTTTCTTCTTCTTCTACTACCTCCTCATCATCATCATCGTACGACCCCTCGATTCCCATTTCTCTATCAGTCTCCGCCAACAACGCCATCAACGACATCCTCACCGGCCCTCCTTCTCCGTCCAGACCGTCCCCCTCCACCGTCTCTCCCATCCCTTCCTCCTCCTCTGACGCTATCTCCGGCGGCTCCTCCGCCGCGGCCGAATGCCCGTTGTTCTGTGCTGCGGTGCCCTCAGTACTCTGTATCATCGGTGGTTGATTCGTAGCCGGATTCCGAGTCGAATCGGGATCCGACGCCGGGATCCTTGTAGAATGCCGGCGCATCATCATTCGGTTGTTGCTGCTGCTGTTCGGCTGCACTGAGACGTCGGAAGCTGGAATGCGAACGGAGGAAGTCCAGGCGGCGCCGGCTCGTTTGAGGCGGAGCTTGTCCTTGAAGTGTTTCCAAGTGTTTTTGTTATCCTTTGTGGAATCCTCTCGAATAATGTCGAGGAGTGTCCGATTCGACAAATTTCTCTTCTCAGTGTAAAGCACGGAGCCAAGGGTTCGACTAGGAACGTTACGTACGTTACCGGCTTCGTCTTCTCTGAGACGGAGCAATTCTCGAAGGTGGTTTGACGTGTCGCTGCTCCTGTCTCTCCGCAACCGATCACCTCCACTTTCCATTCAAATATCAATTTCCCAGAAAATTGATATTACAAAACCTGGGACGGAATTCAGATTTGTACATAAATAAAAAGAAAATTTGAAGGGGGATAAAGCAAGGATCGGAAAGTTGGGTTCTCGGGAATCGAGTCGATGGAAATGGAAGATTTGTGGGGAAATGTTTAAAAGAAAAGAAAATGGAGGAGCATTGGATACTTTGCGTGTGATGTTGAGATATGGAAAACAGAGGAGCAACAGATCTGATCTGAGATTGGAGACGGACAGCAACTTTTCTTTGTGTTTGCAATCAATATTGGAATTTGAGGATAGGCAGAGAGAGCAGAATATTCAAAGAAAATTTGGATTTTGAGAGAGAAAAGATAAGGTGGTGGCCACGGCTAACAAAAAGGACTTTTTCTTGTGTGGTCTCAAAAAAGGTGTTCCTCCTCCTCTTCTCCTCCTCCTCCTCCTCCTCCACTTGGATATTCTCTTTCTGTGTCCGTCTGTCAGTTTGGACTCCGGACTGTGGAGTGTGGAGCGAGCGAGTCATATGGTGGTGGGGACGACATCCTTTTGGACTGCTCACCCTTGTTTGTGGGGTTTCACTCTCTCTCACTTTGTCAAGTAATCAACCCATATGTATATTTACCCTCTTCTTTTTTAAAGGGGCATCTTACCGTGCACAAAAGAATATTTTATTAAATTATGTGTATATTTTTTTAATTTTTATATTTATATTAAATTTAAAAAAATATGCATACAATTTAAAAATATATTTTTTTAAACTGTGTATTTAGCAAGTGCCTTAAAACCCATATTAAAAAAATCCTTTTTTACACTAGGATAGGATAGGATACAAACCAATGTCTTATTTGGTTCGCAGTCAGTCAGTCGTACTTGGAACTTCCAAGGGAGCAAAATTATAAGAGAAATTTATGAAATTTATTTTAGTTGTGCTTAACTATTGATTTGCGGACCATTGAACTCGAGTGAAGATTATAAATACTGTCACGGTAATATCTATGTTATATATATATGTTTATATTTAACGACACTTATTTTAATACCATTTTGAAATTTTTAACAATAAGGTACGTGACTATTATCAAATGTCAAATTAAAATGACTATCATCGAGATGAAAAAAATTAATAATATAAGTAATAATTTATATTTAAACCTTATAATTATTGACAACTAAAATAGTAGGATAAACGTAATAGTATTTCATTGTAATAGTAGGGGAGGGGAGGACAGGTAGTAGTTGTGACAATAACAACAAAAAAAAGCACAAAAATTTAAATTTTAATAGTAATTCCATGAAGCTGATTGCCTCATAATTTATGAGTGGGTCGTCGGCCACCCCACCAGCTGCGGTTTGTGGTTGAACCTGTTTAACGACCGTTTCCCCACTATGCCCGATTTCTAACTAATATATAATCTGAGTGAGTGATATGTAATTCATTTTGTTTCTAATTTATAGTATAAACAATGCCGCCGGCTTAATAAGTTATAGTACTATCTAATAATCAATTGAAACTGTGGAAATTTAACATCTAATGAACAAAATAAAATATTCATACTAATATGAGTATTGTTGTCACCCAGTTTCTTCATTGGAACGAATAAAAAACCTTGTAACAAAAATTAAAAGTAGCGGGAATACGATCATATGGACCGGCACCATATGTCCATATTATATCATGTGCTACTTACTATTTAGTAATATAATACTACTACTAGTATTTTTATTTTTAATTACAACATGTACTACTTGATATAACTAAGTGGATTGGAATGAGTGGGCATCTTTTTAATGGACCACATTACGTTTGACTTGGTGACCTTAATGGGCCGGGCCTGGTTTTTTAATAAGCTGCTTGTCAGCTTTATGGTCAGACCAGATATTTATGCCATAGAACGATTATGATTATAATTATTGACGTTTTAAAATTGCTATTAATTCTAGCATAAGAAATTAAGGAACATAAAAAAAATATTATATTCAATTTTTGGAGACTAAAAGTGCTCAGACTTATGGTTTTTAATCTTTTATTCGAGTTACACTTTCTTTTTGAGTTTGGGATTAAAAAAAAAATAAATAGAAAATTTGTATTTTTTTAATGAGTTTATAAAGGCTGGGGCGGATCTAGGATTACAAGTCAGTGTATTCAATTTTTTTAAATAATTAAAACAATACTGCATCCGTTCCAAAATATAAGATAATTATCGACTTTTTGAAGTCAATTCGAGAAATTGTAACGAATAAATTGATTTGTAACAAAAAAAGTTCAACCCACTATAATCCTGTATTTAAAGAGGAGTGTACCGTGTACCAAAAAATAGGAGAATATTATTTTCACATGTATTTCTACATGATTCATTCTCACATAAAGATGTGAGCTATTGTATGTTCACGCGAGAGATTAATAATATGAAAGTATCAAAAATATATATAAAAATATCACTTACCAAAAATAAAAGAAGATGAGTGTGCGAATAATTACAAATCCCATAATTAAAGAGTCATATATACGAATAACATTGATTATTTCAACTTTTAAAATTTCAAGCTAACTTTTATTTGTATCAATATATAATCCTTGAATCAGATAACTATATATATATATATATATATATATATATATATACACTAATCTAATGGCACACATTTGCGTGTGTTAATAATTTTGACATATTAAAAATTAAGAGTAATAAAATTAAATATAAATTGATAAGAGAAATTTACGATAATAAATAGAGAAAGATAATGGAAAGAAATTAGTGGGTTAGTGGGGATAGAATGTGGGAGTAATGAAGAGGATGGTAAGAAAGGAAAGTAAAAAACTACATATAATTATTTACACCAAAATAAGTAATAACTGTTAATTTCTCATCCCGCTCTATAATATAGATAAAATAGAAATAGATGTATAGAGAGAGAGATATATAACGCCCATGAAAAAAGCTAGTGATATCTTTAGCGCAATAAATGATATTTCAATCATATACTCTCCGTTTTAAAATTAGAAATATATTTATAAAATGACGGTTTTTAAAGATAATTTTATATTCTCTAATGTAAGGTTAGATGTAACACCCCCTTCCCGAAATAGAAAGGGAGGTTACTCAAAACACAACATAACCAAACGAAAGCTCTATGCCACAAAAGAATAATATTTAAAACTAATAAATATCAACAAGGTCAAACTAGAATAAATGCCAAGCTGACCCAAACCAAAATCTGAAATAGTTATTACAACTCCAAAGAAATCAATATGTCCAGCCTAAATAGAATATTCCTAAACCATTGGATTGAAAGGAGCTCTCATCACACTTGCCCTTGATTCCCCTGAATACCTGCCGAAGGAAAAAACACAGCATGAGCCAAACGCCCAGTACAGATATAGAATACAAGAATAATGAAACGAAATAACTAACTCAATAAATGAACTGAACTGAACTGAAACGAACAAAACTAACATAATAAAATAATAGGCTGAATCAAATGGCTAGGTGTTATTTCATACCGAGCTCAAAATAAAACAAAAATATACCTTGCCACACAGGCAAGGTCAAATAATGCCACACAGGCAAGTCACACACATTGGACCGCGAATCCAACGCATGCAAAATCGGAAGGCGTGTTTGGCACAAACATCGCCACTCCGCAGAACAGAACAGAACAAAAAACTAGGGTCGACCCATACGCCTCCCACAACAAAACACCAAATGGCCAACTCCCACCGGAGCACAAAACGGAGACGCCGTGGACTGATCACACCGCCACGGAAAGTGTCATGCCTCTCGTGCCAAGACGACATGCCTGTGGTACCCCCACAGGTGGTTATAGCTCAGGTATACCCTACAGTATATTCTAACAAAAATATCACGTCACACATATGCGACATAATATCAACACAAAGAGGTTCTAATGTGTACATGTTAAATCGAACAAATCAACAAGAGTCTCCAAAAATATTAACATGTACTTTCTACAAATATCGAAATAAATATTAAACATGATACACTAGATCAAGAGTACAAACACGAGTTCTAAGGATCAATATTAAAACGAAACGATCACATGAATTTGAGAACAAACAATCATGCAAATCAATAACTAACTTCTAAACGAAAACAAAACGAACAAATCAAAAATAAAAGGATTATCGCTGAAGAAGTACGGAATCCGTACCTGGATTAAGCAATGTAATACCCAAATTATATTCCAAAATTTATTCGTTAAACTTCTTCCGTCCGAACTAAACAAAAAGAATAAAAAAAAATATAAGTATGTTTGCAAAATATTCCTTCCATCTTTAACCCGTTAATAAACTCATTTTGTTGTTATTATTATTATTATTATTATTTACACTGTAACTTGGTGATCATTGATCTATTCCCCCTGAATCAAACATTAAGGCTTGGGCAGGTTGTCACGCACCGTGTTTGGCGAATATCAACCTATTCGAAGGCAATTAATATGGTTTATTCCAGCTGTTTTGCTTTTATCAAAGATCAGCCAATGATTGGCCATCCTACATCAATACTCCCAACCAGAAATTAATATAATTCATAAAATTTTATGCATCAAAATTACTCCTTGTAGTTTGCATAACTTGATTCAACAATTGCTTTTACTATAATAATCATCACAGATGGTTATTCCCATGTTATAGTCATACCTGTCAAATATACTGTCTTGTTCGCGACTCCCGAGTACCACCTATTTGGTGTTCCAGTCCACAGCCGCTTCTCTCCTTCTCTCTCTCAGTTCGTATAGATATAATAAAACAGTTAGGTTTTGTTTATTATTTATATATCTTTATTGTTTCTCCTAAATTTAATAGGATTTTAATATTACACAAATACAAATTAGGCCCAATTAGTATAGTCCACATATTTAAATACAATTTGACCCAAACACAATAAAAGTCCAATTAAAATATTTAAAACAAAGTTTGAAAAAAAAAAAAATCATTTATTTATTTATTATATATATTTTTTTTTTACGGGTATTACATTAGAATTATTAGTTAGGAATTCAATTTCATGGTGGTTTGATATTGAAAATGATACTAAAAAAGTGATGACAAATAATGAATATTATGTCACTTTATAGTATTAAAATAAAAACATACACATAATTAGAAAGTGTGTATTAATTAACACACACAAAAATTAAATTTGAATTGATTTTGGTTGATTGGTGGTAACAAAATTACCATACCATTATTAGGTAAGTTGGTTAATTCCACATAATTATATATGCACATATCATGCATTAATATCTTAAACAGATTGTGAAAATTAAATTATGATGATACTCCGATCCAAATTAAAGGAAACAAAATATATACATACGAGACTTCAAGCTATAAATACGCAGTGAGGTAAACCAAAAAAAACTTGTATTAGGTGTTTGGATTAATTTGAAGATCAATGGCTACCTTTAAATCTCTTTTCCTTGTCTTTCTCATTGCCGCCTCCATTATTCAAGTTTCAATGGTATGTATTAAAAAGTTCAATATTCAGTTTATAATTTATTATATATATATATATATATATATATATATATATATATAATAAATAATTGAAATTACGCACCATGCAGGCTGGGCGATATTCTTGCACGCTAGCACGTAAGCAAGCAATTGAGTTTGTTATTATATATATATATATATATTTATATTTTTCACTCAACTTAATAATTCATTCATTCTCACTATATATATATATATATATATATATATATATTGCATGTTTTGGTTGTAGAATGCCCGGCGAGATGTGATTATCGATGCTCAGCAACGCATCATCGGGGAAATTGTATAGATGTATGCAATGACTGTTGTAGAAGATGTCTTGAGGTTCCACCGGCCACCTATGGAAACAAAGAGAAAACCCCATGCTACAACAGTATTAAGACTAAAAAAGGCCAACCCAAGTGCCCTTAGAATAGAATTATGAATATTATTATTTTTCAATTCTTAATTGATCAATTTTCTCTAGCTACTAATCTGTCTGTCTGTCTGTCTGTCAACCGAAAAATCTCAATCTAATATAAATAGTTTGCTGCCTGCTATATATATATATATATATATATATACAAGTCTTCATGGAGCTTCTTCTTTTTAAATGATTTGGTTTCATTTTCACAACTTAATTCGTTTTTCTTTTCTATAAACTTACAAACGACCAAGTGAAATATTGTCAGAGTTTCGATCCCAATTATATATGACTTTAAATAAAATTACAATTGGAAGCCAGAATCGAAAGAGCCAAATTTTTAAACAAAGTAGTTATGTTAATTTAATTTATAGTTTTTAAGATTTTAATGATGACAATTAAAATGAATATGTTTGATTTTATTGGGCTGTTTTTGATAAGGTTTTATTGAAGATAAAATGACATGTCATGCATATTTATTGCTAAAAATTCTCTTCCTAATATAGTGTGTCAAATGATCAGTTTTGAATTGGAGTTTATTAAGGGATTTGTTTAGCTGACTTCCCTATTTTAATTTTAATTGGAGTCTATTAAGGAAATTAGTCTAGCCATTCAAATTATCTATAATATGGACTCTAACAATCCTATCTTATAATATCTTTGTACTCGTCTAATAAAGTTTGATTTGATTACATATCTTTGACTTACTAAAATTGAGAATATATTATAGCTGTTACCTTTAACAGAGTTGCTGAAATTATGACATGCTAATAATTTTTTTATAGTCATTAGTTCCTTCATTATATATGCTCTTCCTTCACGACTAAAAGGGGCAAAACTCTAAAACATATAATCAGTCTAACACAGAGATACTTTCATTGAGAGCTTTCAAAGTCTATTTCGAGCAATTTATTGTATTATTTTTAATTTCTTTTGGGTCGGAAAATCATAGTTCATTGTAATCCTATTCATTTTGTTAAAAATCTAAATTTAAGCCTTGTTTGGCTTGGTTGATCCGTTAGTGGATTAACGTTGTACAAAAAAAAATTTTAGAGGTCTCAGTGGTGAGAAAGTTGCAGTGGTGCAAAGGTGGAGAGGGAACAATCATGTCCAACAAAGAACATAGCATATTTTTTCCGGGAGTAATTTTGTACTTATTTGAATATAATTTTAATAAAAGGAGTTTTCAATACCAATTGGTATTGTTCGTAGATTAGGCCACTAGATTAGAGGATAAGGGTTGAATCACGTAAAAATCTTTGTATCTATGGTTTGCTCATTTAAGTTCTTATACTGCAATTTACTATTTTGCATTCTGCATATTCTGTTATGTTTGTCACTTGAAAATATATTAATTTAGACATTGAATATTTTCCGATTATAACTTACGAAGAACATATATTAAAATAAACACGGAAATAAACAAGGTTATATGTCCGATTTAAACCTGTAGCAATAAAAAATAATAATAAACGAGTTTAGTTAAAATTAACGAATGAATACTTGAAAACTTGGTTTAGAAAGAATAGTAGTCGAATTTATAATTTTATATACAAAGAATATGAACTATATATTTTTCATGAAACGAAATTGTCTGTAATTTGCACCCAAAAAAAAGAAAGAAAAAAAGAAAAAGAAATAACAACCTGCCTGGAAGACTCTCTTTATATATAGGAAATACTGATAAATTTATAACAGAAAATAATATTTTTACATGAAAATAACATTTTTTTATGTGAAAATATTATCAATTTCCTATATATAAAGGATTGATACTATTTTCCAAGTATAGGCCCAAAACTATATCTTCTCCAATCCTGGAAGACCTGATAGACCCTTCATTTGGGTTTGTAATGACAAGGGATACATGAGGGGCGGCTTTGTCAATTTATTTTCCCAAATTAAGTTTTGTTAAATTTTGATGACGTTTTTTTTGTAGAAAATTTGATGCTTCTGATTGGTCCAACTGAAAACTTTTAGTCCAGTTTGAAATTTCAACCGTAGATCACAATCCTAATATAAAATCCAAGGGTGTAAAGAACTCCAAACAGGCCACTATCAAGTTAATCACACACCATTATTAGCCCCTAATATTAACATTAATCTTTAAAAATTAATTTATGCGGCTTGTCGACTCTTCTGCACATGACTAGTTTACTACTACTACTATATATCTTCTCCAGATAAAATTCTCTTTGCCTCTATTTCATCATCTTTCTCTGTATCTGTTGCCCGATTAAAGTAACTTGAAGAGCTTAGCCCTCCATTTGTCTACCTTAAGCAGGTATTTCTCTCTCTCTCTCTCTCTCTCTCTCTCTCTCTTTTTATGTTGAGGTTTAGATTATTATCACGCGTTCATCCATTGATGGGTCTTCTCTTTTTGTAAATTTTTTGCCAGGCTCTTATAATAGCTGTTGTCGATTGAATCTTTTTCTTGGGCTCTGTTTAAGAATCAAGAATGTCTCATATCCTTATGATATGTTTCTTTCCTCTGATTTTAGATCACCCGTTTCTTTCTTCTTTCTTCTGTTTGGTTGCTGAGAAAATTGGGGAAACAGATAAAAGATTTGTTTTTTATCAACTAGTAATTTGTTGTTTTGTAATGTTCTTCAAATAAAGATTTGAGGTTCTAACAGCAGACAACACTACACAGTTGATTTGAAAAGATAATTAATTCTTTTTCAATAATTGGAAATATATATTTCCCTCAATTTTCTCTGGTTTTAGTTTCAACATAGACTAGAATTCTTCAGCAAGATTGGATTGGATTTTTGGCATTCATATATGTTTGTTTGAGCTTAATTAAAGTTAACGCGGAAACCAAAGAGATCGAGATCGAGAAAGGCAACAAAGGCAGACAGGGGGAGGTGATGGATTGACCCCTGAGCAAAGACGAGAGAGGTTTCTGTCTCTAAATACTTGAGATCAATTGGGTTAATAACTTGTTAAAGTAATAATGTAATGTGGGTATTTGATTTTGTGGTGCAGGGATGCCAAAGCACTACAAGAAAAAGCAGCAACAGGAGGAGGGAGCAGCAGCAATGATAGTGCTTTAGGTAATAAGAATAAGAAGAAATAAATAAGGTTGTCTTTGTAGTAGATTGATGGAGAATGTTGGATAGTTCAGATTTGGGTTTCGGATTCGGGGTGCCATATGTTTTGTTCATGCCAATGTGGGTATGTAAATATATATATATATATATATATATAGTCGAAAGTGGTGAGCTGGTGTTTGTGACCTTTGTACTCTGTGATTTGCAATGCAATTTCCTTTTTCAGACGGTTTATTAGTCTCTGTTGTTTCTATTTTCTAATACTGACAGTGTGTGAAGAATTGGGTATAATTCTGGACTTGAATTTGGTTATTTCAACATGATCACAACTGAGCTATATAAATTAGTAGGAATATATCTACATATTAGCTGTGTCCCGTGCCTCCGGCACTAACGGTAGGATTTATCCCAAATTTTAGACGGCCCAGATAATTTATTGAGTGAGTCGGAAAATTCAAAATCATTTGTATTTTGTTAAATAGATATTATTGAAGTTCTAAAAAGTAAAACCCAGGCCTAATAACAGACTAGTAATAATCTCATTCCACACTTGCGGCTCTGGTTTTTGTTGTAATTCTTTTAGCTCTGTTGTCCATAAACCGACGGTGGAATATGTCCGATAATTTAGAGAAGTAAAACATATTTAAGCCTATTATAAAGTAGTAGAAAGAAATAACAATTTTCGATGTAAACAAAAAAGTAAAGTTTTTTTTTTCTTTCTATTTTACCCTTTAAACTTTATTTATTCATTTTTCCCTTTCTCGCTAACATTATATCTCATCTCTTATTTTTTAGTATTCAATTTTTCCTCTTTTAAGACATACGTAGTAGTAGTGTGTGTTGTTTAAACTAGTATATTATATAATTATCAATTAAACAGGATCTGATAATGTCATTTATCTAAACATTGTCCAGAATAAACCTCACAAAAAAAAATCACTTTATATTTTTTTTTGCAATATCACCTCTTAAAATTGTTCCTACTGGTATTTTTAACAAAATAAAGAGTGTCGTCACCCTTTATAGTTTTTGAAAGGCTATATTTTCTTCTTCTTTGAGTATTTCTTATATTTTATGATTTTTTGCAGTATCAACTCTTGAAAACATTTCAAACTTTTATTTTAACAAAATTGAGTGTCCCACTGAATATTTATTAAGCATCCCACTACTTACCTTATATCTTAAAACATATCAAACTCGTGAGGTTTTTAAATAGGTACTTATTGTGATTGAAAATGAAGTGTATTTTAAACTACATTATTAGGGTGTGACAAATATAAATATAATATCTCATCTTGAATATAATAATTTAATGTATTGATATGTGAAGTTCGTACCTTTGATATGTATAGATCATAAACGAAATAAAATAATTAATATTAGATGGTGTCGATAATATTTTTTTGCTAAACTATGTTATACAACTAAACCAATGACATCGTGAAGCAAACATAGTATTTTGAAGTTTATTTAAAATATAATTAATGATTATGTTTTTAGTACGCGGATACGCATATTTAACTACGCGAATTTAAATTTCACTTGTTATTTGACGGTGACTTTACATTTAAACAATTATTTTTTTATTCGGCATGAAAAATGCATTGTCATAGTAATTAAGTGCATTATAAATATTTGATTGAGCAACAGATTGCGCATAGTAATCTAAGACTAAAAATATTGTATTAAGGTGATCTTTATCTAATTTCCTTTTGGAAATTTCATAAATTCAAATGATTCAGTCAAATTTTGCTTAATTCAAATGATGAAGTAGTTTAAAAGTTAGTTGGACAGTTAAAATTTAATTATTACTAGTAATAAGTAGTATTAGCATTACTGTAAGATAGATCTGTCAAAATTTCTTCCGGGCTTCCTTCATTTGAACAAGATCGTTGTTTCCTATTGGTTAAACAGGAGAAAACAAGCCATGTGACAATAAATCTTTCCATAAATATCCCTGGAAAAAAATCTAATGACATCGGAGTACAGGGGAATTTTTTTGGCCCAAATGGATACGCGAAAGGCCTCTTCTACTTTGTCTGCATGTCCAGCCCATTAAGTTTATAATCCTAGAGAGAGAAAACTTAGAGAGAGAAAGTTAGGGAACGAGCACGAAGACGAACCAGAACGATATATACTCCTGCATACATAATAATTCCTTATATGTATACACACAAAATCACGCAAACCTATATATAGAGAGAGAGAAAAGGGAGAGGAAGGAGTTCGAGAGAGGGCTAATGCTACCATGTTCTAGGGCTAATTGATTGCTTTGAATTGATGAGAGGGACGTTGTATCAGAGTAAAACCCTAGAAAGAGATAGAAGGCTCTAGCTGCGAATTGTTCCAGACCTTTGCAGAATTCAGGTATATTCTTCCACAAGCCCTAGAATTTAGATTTTTGCAAACCCTAGAATGAGGAGTAGTGTTCGAATTGCCGTTTAGGGTTGATTATGAGGCAATGAGTGTGTAATTCTTTATCATTTGGTTCTGTTAGTGCATTTGAATTGAATGCTTAGAGGTTTTGCACACCAGGTGAGGCTATTTGTGGAGCTTTTACAATTATACTTGTGAATTTAGTGTGGGCTTTCTGGTGAGAATGAACTTGGGGTTTGTGGTTATTGCTCACTAATTACCTTTGCTATTTATTGTTTTATTGAGTTGCTCCTGGTAGAATTTGAATGTTATAGTGGAGTGCTATTATGCTGAACATGGAGTTACTGATAAAAAGTGGAGTAGATTGCTTTTTTTAATATTTTTCTATTTTATTTATGCATTTATTATAGTTTGTTTTGTGCACATTTGTTTGTGGGGATTACATGATCCTATTCCTTAACTGTACTTTGACTTCGTTAGTCTAATGAGTAATGATCAAGAATGTGTCATGGGTTAGTGGATTACTAGTTAGCAGTTACTATGACCTAGTTCTTCAATAGTTATCCCTAGACTGTTTAGTGGGCACATGCCAAAGCATATTTACTTACATTTCTGTTTCATCTGTTCTTTTCCCTCCCCCTCCCCTCCCCTCCCCTCCCCTTCCCCAAACACCTGCCACCATCTCATTTGGTTTGTTAAAGCCTTCTCAAAGTCAGGCAAACGTATGATAGAAATGTTGTACTCTCTTTTTCTCCATCTATATGTAACTGTGTGTAATCACTATTTCCTTATATGTATCTGGGAAACTTCCCTTTCTTTCTCTTCCCTTTTGTGCTTAAGTTTTAGGTAGTAACCTAATATGCACTATATCATTTACATCACTTGCTGCATGTTGACTTTGTCTTTTTTACAAATATTTTGCGAGTGGTTAAGTCAGGGCCTAGGTTAGCACTAGTATATTGACATCTGCCTTCTATAAGTGCATTTATTACAATGTAATTTCCTTTCCTGGATAGTGATAATTCTAGTGGTGAAAACTATACAACTTATCAGATTATTGTTATATGCTTTCACTTAATAGTTATACAATGCATTTTGTGCATGTCGGCTCTTGTATGCATGTACTTGTTAAACAAACTTATTGTAGTATATAATTATGCCTATACCTATTGGGTTTCTGTGCCTAATTTCCTTGTGGTAGTTAATTTCCTAGATATGCATCGAATTGTGTCTGTGCTACCGGTTCAGTCCCTCCCCAAAACACACACACAAAAAAAGGAAAAACCGAAAATAAAGTGGTTAAAAAAATATGCATATTTAACTAAAGTTCCAAATTTGATTTTAGTCACACTAATTGGCTATATTAAAGTGATGCAACATAAGGGCAGATTGAGAGGATACAAACATGGTTAACAGCTGGGAGTTGCAACTACCCATTTGCACATATATAATGTGCATGAACATGCGATATGGGCAAATTTAGTTTTTGCAGTTTCATGTAGCTTTTGCAATTTCATGTTATTACCTCTTAAAGTTGTGTCCAGATGACAACTTTCACCTCTAGTAACTATTTTATCTGTACCTGAGATTCTCAGTTCCCGTCGTTATAAAGTTAGTACCGTCCAACAAGGGATTGTTTAAGCATGAGAAGTATTGAAGTCAATCTGTATCCTTTAATAGGAACTAAGAACCACCTTCCTTACATCTTTATATTTTTCTAAGTAAATTTTACTATGTTTTTTTTTCTTTCTATTTCTAAGGAAAAAGGAAATATTTGTTTTTTGCTGGGCTATCTCCGTCTTTTGCAATATAACTTTGTTCATTAAACAGTTTTGCTTTTTTCTAATTATCTCTATTCTTTTGTTTTATAAATCCTGATCAATCTTTAATCTTTGGGACTGGAACACCTTTAGAAGTCGTGTTATGAATGCATGGATGTTGTTCTGGATTTGCGCTCTTAGTCAATGCTGAGGAGGTTCCCATGGGAGGAGTTATTGACCACAAAGATGGTATTGGTATTAACCTTTCTCCACGGCAAGCAGTAATCGAGGAGACTAAAGCAGAACTTAGGTGATGTGACCACTTTCCTTTGTATTTATGACTTGAGTGCTGTTACTTAATATATATGGAAACTCTATATATTTCTCAATGTAATATTTCGAGCAATTTTCATTGTCTACAGGCAGCATTATGTTAGTTATGAGGAAGCAAGAAGAGAATTAGAGTTTCTTGAGAAAGTAAGCAACTCGGATTCTTGCAATTTTTAAATCTTTAAATGGTTCTTGAATCACTTTAATATGGGATGAAACAACATAGTCTTATTTCCAGGGTGGCGATCCCTTGGACTTCAGACCTGGGAATGCTGCTTCACTTAGTGTTCAGTCTACTTCGTTGACAGATCATTATCCTGAACAGCTTGTTACCAGGTATAATTTTTTTTTCTGTCATGGATACATTTACTATTCATTCAGTTTAGGGTTTACTCTTTATGGACTACGTAGATGATATTCTGTTATTTCAGTGAAGCAAAAGGTAGTTTTGCTCTGGCTGCCTCTCCTCCTGGTGATTCTGTTGAGAGTAGTGGTAGACCAGGGGCTCCTCCAGCTTATGAACCCAATAGTGCTGATAATCTAATGCTATTTGATGGTGAAAATGATTTTCTCAAAAGTGAAAGGAATTCGATACATTCTGGTAGGAGTAATGTAGGTCCTTCTGAACGGTCTTTCCAGTTGGGTGAAAGTCAAAATGCCAAAGGATCAGGTGATTCGGACACTTTTGGGCTCCCGAGGAAAGCATATAGGAGAAGGAACAGATCACGGCCAAGTCGTGATGGAGCTCGATCAAGTTCTACAGATGTAGTCCCGTCTCGTGGTGGTCATGCCTCTTTACCTTCTCGCCATGCTCTCAGGGATGCAAAGGGGTTGCCTGTTGATGCAGACAACCAGAAGGGTAATACCGTTTCTTCAAATTCTAATTCGAAGCCTACAAGTCCTAATTATAGTATGACTCCCAAGGTTGAACCCTCTAATAGTCGGTTAGATTTGGAGTTGGATGATGCCAAGGCAGATGCCAATGTTCCCAATAATTTACATGACAACCAACATAATCAGCTTTTAGGATCTGTTGCTCAGAGAACTCTTATTGATATGACTCTTGCAAAACCTGAATCTCATGAGGAAAGAGAACAAGTTGCTATACATGGTCATGGATGTGCCCAATCTGTGGCTATGGCAAAAGTTGAAGATCAAGTTACTTCCTGTCAAATGAATGGGTTCAGCGGTGCAATGGGAGATACAAAAAGCACATTAAATGAAGTTCAAAAAAAGAACACAGTACTCGGCACTAGCGGGTTGGATTCAGAGTCGTCTTTCACACAAACCAGCCTTATTCGAGATGGGAATATTGATAGTGAAGTTTGTACCAATTTAAGAAATGGGGGCTCTAATAAGAATACTAAAGAAGAAACTGTTGCATTTGAGGAGACACCAAATGTGGAAGGTGATAAATCAGTCGAGGAAAATAATGAGACCAACGCTGATGCTATTTGTTCTGTGACTAATGACGACAGCAATTCCTTCCATAAAAACCATCAAGAAAATGGCTCTAATTTGAAAGACAAGGAGTCATTAAAAGATAAAGTATCTGCTTCTCAGATTGAGATGAAAGATCCTAGTGCCATTGAGGGAATGGAACCAGATGGATTAACTTCTTCAGTAAAAGAAAGAAAGCCCAGTAATTTATTGGGTTCCAATTCCACCCATGAAAATGAAAATTACTGTACTGGTGGACTTAATTGTTCAATGGATTCCTCTATTAGAGAGATTCCCGATAATACATTGTCTGCTAGGGTTTCTGCTGTTTCCCCTAGGATACAAACCTGTTCTCAGGTCAACTTGGAATTGGCAATGAAGGCTCATGAAGATTCTATTTTAGAAGAGGCGCGGGTTATAGAGGTTGTTACTTCATGCCGTAGTATATTTGTAATATTTATTCTGATGAGTTTTTCTCTGCATTCACCATTATTCCTGACATAAATTGGTAAACAGGCCAAACGTAAGAGAATTGCTGAGTTATCTGCTCGTACGCTATTGCCGGAGAATCGTCGGAAATCTCACTGGGATTTTGTCCTCGAGGAAATGGCATGGTTGGCAAATGATTTTGCGCAGGTCTGATGTTATTAGCTTAAGAAAGTTTTTATTATCCTGTATCATTTTTTTCTACTTATGGAGATTGTCTTCTCAAGTTGAAATTGGAGTTATTTTCCTTCTGATTGTTCTAGTACTCGCTATAAAATCAGCTCATCTCCTTCCTAATATACTGTTTTCCCTATTCAATTATTCTTAGGAGCGACTTTGGAAGATAAATGCTGCTTCTCAAATCAGTCGTCAAGCTGCTTCTGCTGCTCGAGTAAAACTTCAAGAACAAAATGCTTGTCTGAAGCAAAAAAAAGCAGCTCACAACTTGGCAAAAGCTGTAATGGATTTCTGGCGTTTGATAGAGGTACTTCTAGATATTAATTAGCTGACTGCTGGGTTCGAAAAAACTGAAACACTATATGTTTATGTCATCAATTGAGGATAAGTTTAAAATATTTATACGGTGCTGGGTGTTTAATTTTCCTTCTTCCTGGTTACTAGTTAGGTCAATTTAATCTTTGGCTGACAATTTAGCATGTTCATTTATTTATGTGTAAGACATGCGTTGTTCGTTCAGTTACCTGTCTAAAAAGTATTATTGGTTATTCTTGTTTCTCCTCTCATATATATTGCAATGTCAATCTCTCTTTGTTGGGGACCCCTCCTTCCCTCACGCGGGCGGATTTCTGGATGAATACAGATGCGCCATAGTTCCAAAAGAAAAATCTTGGTAGGTTGGATAGCATCAGGTATGTTAAAAAGAATGAGGGAATCACGTATGGATTGGTTCACATCATATTACTGCATACATAAACAGTCTTTATGTTTCCCTTCTTACTAATTGCTCAAATCAAGATGACACTGAGACCTATTTGAATGGTTGGGAACTACTTAATTAGCGGCATTTGGTTGGATTCTGCATTGCATATACTTTCTTAGTAGCTGCCATTTGTAATGTATAGAATGCATTGAATATCAATGTTTGGAATTCTTTATTATTTTAACTAACAATAACAAACATGTACATAAAAATATGCATTTTGCATCTTACTTTTTTTCTTGGGTTAATCTTGGACTTATTTGCACCTTCTAGAATAGATCAGAGAGGATTTAGTCAACTGTTGAAACCCGGGGCCATAAAAATTGTCTTCATCCATGCCACTGTCCAGTGAGCAACACAAAATAGTATAAAAATTATTAAAAACTTCTGCTTTTAGCATCTGGAAGTGGTTTGCATGTGGATGGTTGAGCTAATTTTGTTTATATTGTGGATCAAAAATAATTTTTTTGTATCTGTTGCAATTGCTATAGATGTTTGAGTTGGGCATCCTTGTGAAATTGAGTCTCAGCTGTTGTGTTGATGAAATTGATTGTTTAAGTTTACCTTAGAGTTTCTAGGCTGAATTTTGATCTTTTTCTTTAAAGTGGAAAGATGGGATTATTTGTAGAATCATTAATTAGTTACCTTGCTATTTGTTGTTGTCGTGGCAGGAGATGAGCAAAGAACAGGAGTTGCAAAAATCTGGCAAAGATTTTGCACATCCAGTCCAGGGATATGCATTGAGATTTCTGGAATGTAATAGCTCCTGCGTTCAATATGTCCATGCAGAAGTGCCTACGACTCCCGATAGTATGTTTGATTTGGGCATTCTGGAAATGCCATGGGAGGTTAACTTAACAGAAGTAAGGACCAACACTAGAAAATATTTTGTAATTTAAGTAAACTATCAGCTTGACCACTGTAGTCTAAAAATGCTCATGTTCTCACTTTCTATTTGGTTGTATGGTTTCTATTCTTATTTTTGTATCCACTTTTACCTTTTCATTTTCTTCAGGAGAACCTCTTCTATTCAGTTCCTGCTGGTGCAATGGAAGTCTATAGGAAATCTATTGAATCCCATTTGCTGCAATGTGAGGTAAACATATTGTTCACAATGTGTTATATGGGATAACTGGAATGTTGCTGATCAAGTCTCTCATATGCTCCATGTGCTTCCTGTTGAATACCATCTAAACTAAGAAAATCCATATTGTTAGACTACCCAGCTCTTATTTTTCATTATTCATACATCTGAACTTTTTTTTTTTTACCTATTCATGAAAACCTTTAAATGAACACCATGCTATCATATGGGGAAGGATGAGTAATTGTTAATCACTTCTTATAATCAGTGTTACAACTTACAACTTATATGGATTCTTATAAAATCCAGAAGTACCTGCGTCGTGACACGTCACTGGTAAGGGTGTCGGACACGACAATTTGATGGAAAATGAACCAAAATGTTTTTAAAATTAAGGATTCTTCTAGGGGTTAACGAGTCCATGTAACATAGCTTATAATACTCGGCCTGTGATAGATAAACCTATCTGTACCTTGTGTGTATCTATTTCTTTAAATAACGAATCTCATACTGCCTGCACTTGCATATAGCCAAGTATTTGCTGTTACATGGACTTGGGTGCGGTTGTCAGTTACAGCCGTACGGGTATGTGTCCAGGTGTTGGATTCGGTAAAATTGTTTATTCAGACAAGTGGACATGGCTGAAAAGTGTTTTAATATTTGATACTAGTGCACAGACATGATGTTTAGGTAAAAAGTTTGACAACTCGTGACACTATTGGGAGCTGTCGTTTACACTCTTAAATTAACCTCACTTTCACTTCACGAATTTAAATAATTAGCACAGTAGTAAGCAAGGATCGATCCCACAGAGAGTGATTTATTTTATATTTATCCTATGATTTCTAATTAAAAGGGGGTTTTGAATTGATTAAACTAAATTAACAAGAATAAACTAATAAGAATTAACAATGAATAAAAAAACTTCAGTTCTTCAGTTCAGTATCACCTTTTCACAACAATTGATTAATCAAGTGTAACATTATTTATCCTTCAATGAAACTAATAGCCCTAGGTAACAACAAGTTCTGCTACCCGCAACTCCCCTTAGATTGTCACTCAATGAAACAAGCTCTTCACAAGATTCTAACCATTATATAACCTAGAACAAGCTCTCTAGATTTAATATAACAGTAGCATTAAGAACTAGGGAATTAGACTATTCTAAGCAACAAACACATAAGCTCGATTTGTTTAACTTGTCTTCTGATAATCATAGCAATACTCAAAAGCTTGTCCACAATCAGGTATTACTAATTGCTACTTGTGATTAAGAATAATATCAATTACACGTAATACTATTCCTTGATCTGGCATATGATACCAATTCACTAATTTAATCCTGCAGAATCACGTTAGTAAATTGAATAACATACAAGAAGTTAAAGTAGATTATCAGAATAAATCTCATGTAAGAAGGAATAAATAAAATAAACTTGATCAAACCGTTAATTATGAATAAGGTTCAACATCCCTTCCGAACTGAATTGAAATAATTAGTTCATGACTCCAAGCAAACCTAGATCAAATATGAAAGAAAATAAGAAGATGAAAAATACAAGAGAATAGATCCCTTTAATATGTTCCTATCAATCCCTATTTATAACTATTAAGATAGCAGCAGCCCTAGCCTTAACCCTTCTCGCTTCCGAGTCCAAGCTACTGAAGGAATTGGTGTCTGATTTCCCCGCCTCCCCGCTGGGGCGGGTGTTATCAATTGTAAATCCCGCTGGGCCGGGTGATGTTACTGTCCAGCCAGCTATATTTTGCTTCCTTATTTCGTGGCTTGCTTCCCATTTGCTTTCGGAATTGTAACTTTCCTTTTATTGCTTTGCATGTGCCAACGTGGCCCCCTTTGCTGCTGATTAAAATTATGTCATGCTAGTCTCCTTTTACAAGCCCCATGTGTCGTTAGCTACTTGGTAGTTCAATATGGATCATGCTCTTGGAATCCGTGTGCTAGTAGAAATTGGAATGCGTGAATCCTTCTTTTGCATGCTGCTAGTTCGTGGCCCACTAGGATATTAATCCTTTAATTACATTCCTTTTGTAAGTTGGCTAATTTCTCAAGCTGCTAACCAATTTCTCCTTTTTCATGATGCCATAATTCGTGGGCCCCTCTTGTGATAATGTGTTGCTTCAATTTTTCCTTTACAAGCTGGGACGTGAGTTTCCATTTCATGGGCCCATGTTATTCAATTCGTGAGTTTCTAGCATGCTGATCCCTTGGTCCATATTTGCCGAATTGGGTCAGCCAAATTTGTCCCAAATTAAACTCAAATTCGTCCCGTTTCAATATATTAGCTCCAAATTCCTGAAAATAATAAATATTATATTAAGCTCAGATCCACATGAAACATGTAATAAAACTAAATATAAAAGAATAAAAATCATCAAATATTATGTACTTATCAACTATATTGTTCTCCTCAAGCAAAACATTATAATAAACATCTACACGAACATGAAGACATCCAAACAAGATCGAACGATATTTTTTTTCGTCTTTCACAGCAAATAAGTTTCTTCTCTCCCCCCTATTTTTTCCTTCTCTACCGGCGATGTTGCATGTCCGACATGTATGCATACCCCCACACTAGGCCTGGAAGAAAATAGGTTGGGTTGGTATTGGATTAGACAATATAGGTTATTGGTCAATCAAAAACGAAAACCATTACCCACTTTTACTATAGGTTACACAGTTCGGATCCAAATTGTTATTGGCTGAATTTTGGTCAACTTTTAAATCGTAGGACAATACAATAGTATAAATAGTTGAGCAAAAAGAAAACTTTCACCTTTTTGTTCACCTTTACTTCGTCTCTAATTTTTCCCCTCTCTTACTCTCTCTCTTATTTTTTTCTTCAATTTCTCTTTCTAAATTAATATTACACTTTATTTTTTTTTTCTCTCCTCTCTCATGTTCTCTCTATGAAACAGCTGTAATGACAAACTTAGAAATTATATCTTAAATAGATAGAACATACTTGGATAGCTGAAATCCTATTAAGTGATTATAGGAAATAAACCAAGTTCAATCTTGAAAACCACAAAAGTTGTGGTTTAATTTGAATCTCTGATGGGTCGGTCAGGTGTAGCTTATGCAACCATTTTGTTTGATAGGTTTAGTTTAAGGAACTTCTTGGCTACTTTTTCCACTGTGGTTGAACTTGTCATCAGGGATCAGTACCATTAATAAGTGGCCACACTCACTTGAAAGGTAAGGATGATGATTCTTAGAATGGATATTTTTGCTGTAATTGACATTGAATGAAAAGATACAGTTGTTGGAGGTCTGGGGCTCTTGGCTCTTAACTTTCTTTTTGTAGAAGTGGTTATTTAGAGGTTTTAGTTTGGAACAGATGGACAGGGTAACAAGTGAATGCACCAGAGAGATATGAGAGGATTTTCACTGATTTTTTTTGTTAGTGGATTTTGCCAGTTATCTCACTTTTCACCTGCTTTGGGATGGGTATCCTTTTTTGGTTTCTCTATGGGCATCAGCAATAGGAGCCTTCCAGGGTGTAGCAATATATATATGGATTGGGGGTTGTCATTTCTGAAGGACTAGTATTCCCCACTTTTGATTGTTTGGTGGACTGCTTGTCCACCTTGGCTATATCTCTCTTCTTTCGTATAAGTTCTTCTGTTATCTAAAAAGAAAAAAGTCACAGCATCAGAGAGGGCTATCATGATTAAAGAATCTCACTACTGCGTCTATCATATTTCATGTTAATTGAGAGGGACTTGTGCCTCCTTAAATTTTCTTATTTTTTAAGAATGATTGTTGTTGTAGTCATGAAATATTCATTTCAACTGGCTGCCATGACTTTTTTTCATATTGATCACTTCATTACTTTTTTTGGTTTGTCTTTCTTAGAAAACTGGAAGTAGCATGCAAGAGGAAGCAGAAACATCTGGCTATGATGCTCTAGCAGGTATTCGGAGGCTGCTAGTGATTTGTTTCTGAATTGCTTTTCTGTTCATAATTTATATTTAACAAATTTAATCTCTATAATAGACTTTGAATCTCAAGAGAATGCCTTTAAAGAGGAAGAAGGAGAAACAAGCACGTATTATTTGCCAGGAGCTTTTGAAGGTAGAAAGCCATCCAAATTTTCCCAGAAGAAACGGAAACATTTGATGAAGGCATATGCAGCAAGACCATATGAAATGGGATCGGATTTGCCATTCATGCAATGCATTGAAAATAATGTTGGGAATCATCAATCTGTAATAATTGGAAAAAGGCCTTCCAACACTCTTAATGTTTCAATTCCAATAAAACGTGTGCGGACTGCTTCCCGGCAGAGAGTTATAAGTCCTTTTAATGCTGGAACTCATGGTAGTGTTCAGGCACCAAATAAGACAGATGCTTCCAGTGGTGATACCAACTCTTTTCAGGATGATCATGGCACTTTACAGGGTGGATCCCACATCCCAAATAGTTTGGAGGTTGAGTCAGTTCGGGACTCTGAGAAGCAACTACGGTTTGACTCCACTGAAATATCACATAAACCCAAAAAGAAAAAGAAGGCAAAAAATTTTGTATGTAATAGTCATAGTTGTGAACTTCTAATGTAGGAGACTTCTCCTTGTTATAGCGAGACGTCTCCTTGTTATAGCGTAATGATTTGCTTTTTAGGCTTTTTGCCCTTTCTTATTCTTTCTGGAATTATATATTTTTTCAGGGTTCCACATATGAGCACAGATGGCAGATGGATTCCAATTTTCAAAATGAGCAGGTAACTTTTTGTTTGTTTTTCAAAAGTGGCTTGAGGGGTGAGATACGTGCACTTATTTTCAAATTTTTAACTCGCTGGTGCAACTTCTAGATAAAACTGAGTATATGCACTTAATAAAATTTCTATTCTTATTAAATTTATTATATAAAAAATGTAGCATATTTCTCTACTTTTTGATCCTATAAGTAAAAAAGGAAGCTAGTTTATTACAAGAAGAGAAGCCAATCTTGGAACTTATTTGTCATTGGTTGGGTGTACATGTGAGCCCATTGCTAGTGACTTCCCTTGGGTGGCAGCCCAAGATCTTAGTCTTTATGGTGAGTAAAGGGTGTTCTCCTCGGAAGGGGATGATCAACCTTGTGAAGTTATAAGTTTGTCTGGGTCTATTGGGGAAAGAGATATCACCTAGTTATTTTGGGAGTTGGTGTTTTCCCTCTGCTGGTAAGTGGTCTTGGTTTGTGTCCAAGTACACGTCTTTTAGTTGGAAAACAATACTTTTTCTTATGTTCCTCAACAAAACTTATTCAACTGCCATATTGTATCAATAGCTATTTTTTAACAATTCAATTGTATCAATAGCTAGTTATCCATGGTGTGAGTATAACCTTAGAGTTTATGTACCTTGGATCCTTGAGAGATTAGCATAAGATGTATCTGACAATTGTTCATAAACTGGTTGATGATGTTGTGCAAATACTGTGATAACGTCATAAACTGCCCTTGCTTTTCCTGGGATTTGACCAAAAAAGAAGAAGAATGCCGTGCCTGTAATAATACCGTTGTCTAAATTACCCTGCTTGAGACACATTTCCTGTTCCAAATAAGTGGGTTTTTTAAACAAAGCGTTATCTTGTGGCTTTCTAAGAGTAGTTTTAAAATCTCTCTGTCCTTCGTGATGCAGAGAGATAATTTTAAAAGGAGGTTGGAAAGTCATCAACTTGAATCGAATGGAAGCAGCGGTACAACTTATTTTTCAACTTACAATTCTTTAATTTGTAATTTGACAATACACTGATTTCTTTTTGTGTTCTCTGTCCATAACATCTCCACGTGTATGTGAAGGTTTATATGGTCAACACGTTGTGAAGAAGCCAAAGATGGTGAAGCAATCACTAGATTATTCAGTTGACAATCTTACTCCTATGGGTGGTTCAATTCCTTCTCCAGTGGCTTCCCAAATGAGTAATATGTCCAACCCAAATAAGTTCATCAAAATGCTTGGTGGCCGGGATCGGGGCAGGAAGGCGAAAGCACTGAAGGTACTTTAAGGAGATGACCTAGTCAACCTTGCAACTCCAACCTGTTCATATTTCTGTTTCTCTACTTTGGTTTGATTATGATATGATTTTAACTATAAATCATTGCAGGCTCCCACTGGGCAGCCAGGTTCAGGAAGTCCATGGTCACTATTTGAAGATCAGGTATATTCATTTTCCCCGTTTCTAGATTTTCATGTTGTATCATAGAATTACCAGTCGTCTAAATATTAATGATGGACCTTTGTTCATCAATGAAAGACGGGTCTCTAATACCATCTGCTTTGACATCTTAGGCCCTTGTTGTTCTGGTTCATGATATGGGTCCAAATTGGGAGCTCGTCAGTGATGCTTTCAACAGCACCTTGAAGTTCAAGGTAAACCATATGTTGTATTATTTTTTTCTTCTTAGTTCCCCCCCCTCCTTTTGATACGTAGTTTGAGCTTTGTGGTTTCATTCATCATGTAGATCTGTGTTGTGTTGGTCTTCACTGGACTATGATCTATTATTAGTTGTATTTTATATACCCTCGATAGGGGATTACCTTATTTTAACTAATTAATTTCTTTGGGCTAGTTTTATATTTATTACTCCCTCCTAGTGGTGCACAAAAGGCCCGAGGCCTGCGGCCTGACCTTGGTCCGGCCTGGTCAAAGCTCGGTCCGGTCAGGCCTGGCCTAGAAGGCTTGAAAAAGCCGTTTTTTTAAGGCAAAAATCTGGCCTGACCTGACCTGAAAAAAAGTCTGGCCTGACCTGGCCTCGCTGGGCCGGGCCTGGCTGGGCTTGGCCTGAGGCCTGGCCTGGCCTGAGACCTTGCATGCTTTTTTATCCAATTATTTGTATTTTTTGTACTTTAAATTTATAATTATTCATCAATAAACAATAAATTTTAACTTATTCATTATTGTAATTTATAAACTATAATATATTAGTTTTAATTAATACATCAATAAAGTTTAAAATTTTAATTATTCATTCTTGATTTCTTGCAAGTACATATATTTAATATATTAGCTAGTTTATTTAATATTAATAAGTTAGTTGATTAAATTTTAATATTTCTAGATGAGTTAGTTTATTAATATTAATAAGTTAATTGATTAAATTTTAATATTAATATACCACTTAGTTTATTTAATATTCATAAGTTAGTTAATTAATACATCAATAAAGTTTAAAATTTATGATTTTGGTTATTTTTCAGGTATTCTGTTGTACCAATTTAAATAAAAATTCTATAAAACAATTAGAAAACTAATTGAAAATAATACTTGAGATATAATTTATGATTTTGTAATTTAAATTTATGATTTTATAATTTTTGAACTTTAAATTTATAATTATTCATCAATAAAGTATAAATTTTTACTTACTCATTATTGTAGTTTATAAATTATAATACATTAGTTTTAATTAATACATTAATAAAGTTTAAAATTTTAATTATTCATTCTCGATTTCTTGTAGATATATTTAATTAATATACATCTTCAATGAATATAACTAGTTAGTATATTTAATATTAATAATAAGTTAGTTACTTAGTTGATAGTAAACAACTATACATAGTTGATAGTTAATATTAATAATAAGTTAGTTACTTAGTTGTTAGTTACTTCAATGAAATTAACTTTATATTCAAAAAATAAAAGTGTAATCTACAGTATTTTCTACGAAGTGTATAGTAAACAACTATACATATATTTAGGAAATCAATTTATTTTATATTCAGTTACATCTAAATTACATTTTCTTTTAATTTAAGAGAAATATATTTATTTTTGTTCTAATCATTCAACTTATATTGGTGTGTAGTAGAATGTTAAAATAAAATAAATCTCAAAAATCTTGCATCATTTTTACTAAATTTTATTACAAGTACATTTAATTAATACATTTAATAATTCATATATTAATATATGAGTTAGTTTATTAATATTAATAAGTTAGTTTATTAAATTTTAATATTAATATACTAAGTCTATTTAATATTCATAAGTTATTTAATATTGCATAGCATATTATTAATATAACAGGTACATAATATTAATATTATTAATAGTTATTAATAATATAACATTAATAATAGTTATTAATAGTTATTATTAATGTTATTATTAATATTATTAATATAAGTTAGTTAGTTATTTATTATTAGTTAGTTTATTCATAATATTAATATTATTAAGTTAGTTAGTTATTAATATTATAGCATATTATTATAGTTAGTTATTATAGCATATGAATATAATTTAGTTAGTTAGTAACTAAGTAACAGGCTCCAGGCCTCCGCCCCCAGCCCCAGCTCCCAGCTCCCAGCCCCCAGCGGCCCCAGCCCCCAGCCCCCACACCGGACCACCCCCAAGCCACAAAGCCCACATGCAATTTTTTTTTTATAAGTGCTGAACCAGACCAGCCTGGGCCTGGCCTACAGGCCTCATCAGGCCATGGTTTGGGGGTTAAGGCCTGGCCTGAAGGCCCAAAAGTCAAGGCCTGACCTGGCCTGGTCAACGGCCAAAGCCTGGCAGGCTCAGGCCGGACCAGACCAGGCCGACCTATTGTGCACCACTACTCCCTCCGTCTCATAGTTAGTGATGTTTTAGAGTTGGGCACAACCATTAAGGAAATGATTATATAGCATTAAATATAGTATCATTTGTCTATAATACCCTTTGTGTTAATAAGGAGAGAGAGAGAGTTAAAAGCATCTGGGTATTGAAGTAGGAGTAATGAGGGGTAATTTTGAAAATATTGTAATTGATGCTCCTAGATTTTCTAAAACATCAAATAATTTGGGACAAATAAAATCACCTAAAACATCACTTATTATGGGACGGAGGGAGTATTTTATTTTCCTGTCCATTTTATTTATCTATTGTGGGCAATAATTTTGATCGTCTTATTTAATTTATTCAGTGCATATTCCGCAAGCCTAAAGAATGCAAGGAGCGTCATAAGGTTTTAATGGATAGCCCTACTGGCGATGGGGCTGATAGTGCTGAAGATTCGGGGACATCTCAACCTTATCGGTCTACTTTACCTGGCATTCCAAAGGCAATTTGCTTAATATTTTTAAAAATTTAAACCTTTGTTCTCTTTCATGTCCTTTTCTCGGTGAGTTTCCTTATGATCGTACCTCCTTATTGTTGAGTTAATTAATTGCGGATGCTGCACGCTACACAGGGTAGTGCGAGACAGTTATTTCAACGTTTGCAGGGGCCTATGGAAGAGGATACAATCAAATCCCATTTAGAGAAAATTATTGCAATTGGGAAAAGACAGCATCATAAAAGGACTCAGGTGTGTTAATTTCCAAAAAAATGTACGCTTTAACATCACTGCAAATTAAAATTTGTCTTTGCATTTTAGCCTCCTTTTGCCTTGGCCAATGTTATTTTCCTTTATCTAAAGATTGTGTTACTTGATGTGTATAATATTTGTTTGATACCATAAAGTTCGCCTAGTGAAGTGGCAAACTTAGTTGGTCTTGTTATTATTTTTCTGGCTTAATACTAATGATGTTGGCCATAATAGAGATTGAATTGATATTCTTACTTGTGTAAAATATGATAAAATTTTTACCTTCCTCAAATTAATAACACCTTGAATGTGTGTTCACATGTAATTAACTTCTTCTCTCCAATGATTTACGCCTTCAGTGGTTTTAGGTTTTATCAGTATTCTGGCATCATGATCGAATGAATCCCAATTTGTAGTATTAATATACTCACTCTGTCCTCCAAAATGTTTGAAGTACAAGTTTCACACATATTAAGGTACTCAAATTAGCGGAGAGAGTATACCCTTATTGTTGTAATAAATACGAGATGATTGGGCCCCATAAAATTACCCCAACATTGTTACTTTTACGTTTGTACTTGAGCAATTTGTACCTTCTGGTGTACAATTGTTTTTTTGAACTTGAGGAATCTTCTGGGGGATGAAGGGAAGATATACTTTGTACTGAAATGCACTATGCTTTAAGGATTGTTTACTTAATACTCCCTCCAATCCAATATTAGAGATACATTGCGACTTTTTAAGTTAATTTGAAATCCTAAAAACACAATTGAAATGAAAACAAATATGACAATTAGTAGTACTTTTTTTGGTAGTTTATAATAGTTATATTTAGAATTTGACAACTTGACTTGTAAGCCAGAATATATATCTAATTTTGTAACGGAGGGAGTAGCTTCCAACTTGACTACTGACTTGAAAGAATGTGCCATCAGTCTTCTGGAAAGGTATACAGTACCATACTGTGGCATGAAAACTATGTTTCAAAGGTCATCGAAGGAACCGCCAAATTAAATTATGAAAGCTACATATTAAATTAACCTGTTTGAAGTTTGCCGCCACAGTTACTGTTTTGGGCTAATTTTTTAGTATGGTATTCTGTTTTTTTTTTTCTTGAATTTTCTTAGAATGATAATCAGGATCCGAAGCAACTCCAGCAGCCTCATAATTCTCATACTCTTGCTCTTTCTCAAGTTTGCCCAAATAACATGAATGGAGGGCCTGTCCTCACGTAAGTGTTGGTGTTATTACTTTACCCATATGCTTTAGTTTTACATTTTATGCTTCTATCTTATAGTAATGCTTGTTAGAATTTAGTATTTTATTTTTCATGTGTCCATATATATGTATGGATTTTGTTTTGACACAATAATTTTTTGTATTAACCCCCTCCCCCCGGGGTAATTTGTTCCAATGAAGGCCTCTTGATCTGTGCGATTCAACTGCATCTAGTCCAGATGTTCTTTCCCTTGGTTATCAGAGCCCTCACACTGGTGGGCTACCAATTTCTAATCAGGGGAGTGTTGCACCAATGCTTCCTGCTTCTGGTGTAAATCCCTCAGTGCAGGCGTCCGCAAATGTGGTTCTTGGCAGTAATTTTTCATTGCCATCCGGTCCAATCAATGCTTCTGTCAGGTAATTCTAAAGATCTTGAGGTCATCTGTCTGCCTACATTTATCATATTTTATTTTCGTACATCTGTCTCATTTTATTCTACTTCTAGGGATGGTAGATTTGGCGTTACAAGATCTGCATCTTTATCAACTGATGAACAGCAGAGAATACATCAGTACAATCAAATGTTATCTGGTAGAAACATCCAGCAGTCCAGTATGCCTGTTCCTGGGATTCATCAAGGAACTGATCGTGGTGTTCGTATGTTGACCAGTGGAAATGGTGTGGGCATTACTTGTGGATTAAATAGAAGCATACCAATGGCAAGGCCTGGACTTCAAGGAATTGCCTCGTCATCTATGCTGAATTCTGGTGGCATGCTTTCTTCTGGTATGGTGGCAATGTCAAACCCTGTCAATATCCACTCTGTTGCTGGTCAGGGGAACTCTGTGATAAAACCTCGTGATGCTTTGCATATGATGCGGGTGAGTAGTCTAGTATTTCATTTTTCCAGTTTCAGAACTCGTGTATAAATAATTGTATATCCACTAATAAAATGGAAAGAAAATGTGGTTTTTTTTATTAAACAAAAACTTTGAAGCCTTTTGAGTTTTCTATTCTACCCTTTTATTACTCAAATTTTCATTTTTCCTCTCCCATATCTGATCTCCCCTACTATTTAGCATCACATTCTCTCATTTTTAACACACATGTAGGTGTGTTCCACATAAGCTTGTTTATACTATGCTTTTAGTTACTAAGCCATAAAGAGTGACACGTATGATTTTCAATCAGAAGATTCTTACATAAATTGTTGGATGTTCTGGATTCCTTTTTGCTGGAGAAAATACTGCCATTTTATATTAACTAGTATTTGTGGCACACGCTTTGTGTGTGTAATTAAAAAAATATTTAAATAAATTCTGTGAATATAAATGAGAAAATATTGGACAGAAATTAGGGATTGATAAAGGAGTGGAAAGAGAAGGACAAGAGAAGTCTTGGAGCTTAAAAAGTAACTTCTCATCTCTTAAAGGGTAGATTTGGAAGTTAAAAAGGGTTTACTTGTTTACACCAAAAGAAACTGTCAGTTTTCTCCTCCTGCTTTATAATATATGTACCTCTCTGTCCTTTTGTGTTTAATTACCCGCTCAGTTGTAGTCTTGAATCTTGATGAATCTGAATCCTCAATCTTGACCTTGAGTAGATTTACTGTTTAGGTGTTTTGGCAAGTGGAAGAAGAATTTATTCTGTCACTAGAATTGGAAATGCTCAGAATATCTCGTTGTTGAAGATTATTAATTTTTAGATCACATTTTTTCTTAATATCGCTGATCAGTTTGCAACAATTTTTCTTTTGTGGTAAAATTTGATTATCAAGTATTTATATGGTTTTAGTTCTTTACTTCTGGTGTTTCTTCAGTTGTACTATGCATAAGTTGTTAAATTTCTATATTCCATGTTTTTTTTCCATTTATGATTTTTTTTTGCTGTGATAGCCTGCCCAGAATCCGGAACATCAAAGGCAAATGATGGTTCCAGAACTTCAGATGCAGGGTTCACAAGGGAATAACCAAGGAGGAGTATCTCCATTTGGTGGGTTTAGTTCTTCGTTCTCTAATCAGACAACTCAGCCTCCTGTTCAATCATACCCACTCCATCACCAGCAGCCACATCCAATGTCTGCACAACAGTCCCATGTGGTTAGTACTTCTCATCATCCGCATCTTCAAGGATCCAATCTTGCAACAAACAACACACAGCAGCAAGCCTATGCAATTCGTTTAACTAAAGAGAGGCATATTCAGCAGCGTTTATTGCAGCAGCAGCAACAATTTGCTGCATCCAATGCTTTGATGCCACATGTTCAAGGGCAGTCTCAGTTACCTGTATCATCTCCACAAAATACTTCCCAACTTCAATCACAATCTTCTTCTCCACCAGTATCACTCTCACCGTTGACGGCATCATCCTCGATGACTCCAATGTCACAGCATTCACAGAAACATCAGATGCCATCTCATGGGGTTGGACGGAACCCACAAGTTGGTGGCAGTGGGTTGACCAATCAGACTGGGAAGCAGCGACAGCGTCAGCCCCAGCATCAGCAATTTCAACAAGCTGGCAGGCATCACCCTCAGCAGCGGCAACAGGCGATACCTCAACAGCAAGCTAAGATTTTGAAAGGTGTAGGAAGAGGGAACATGATGCATCAGAACCTTCCCATGGATCACACTCTCCTAAATGGCCTGTCAACTATTTCAGGAAGCCAATCTGCAGAGAAAGGGGAGCAGGTTATGCATGTGATCCAAGGCCAGGGATTATATTCCGGGCCAGGATTAAATTCCATTCAACCTCAGAAGCAGTTAGTTCCTCCTCATAGTTCTCATCAGCCCCAATGTCAGCAAAAGCTGTATTCTGGTCACGCCACTCCATCAAAGCAGCACCAACAGATACATTCTGATATAAACAATCAAAATCATGTTTTGCCAGGTGTCACTGGTCCTACATCATCCACTTCCGTTCAAGCTATTCCACCACCGGTTATGCCTTCTTCCAACCAGCAGCAGCAGCAGTTACAACCTCAGCCACACCTAAAGTTAGGAAATCAAACTCAACTGACTGTGAAAAGATTACTTCAGCAGAACCGCCAGGTGAATTCTGACCAGCCAAACAAACTTCAAGCCAGAGAAGCTCAAGCTGACCTGCACTCTGTCAATAACTCATCTCAAATTTCTACAACGGCTACAGTTCCAGGCTGCGTTGATATGGCTAATGTAATATCAGCAGCCTCTTCTGCCAGTGCTCCTCAGTGGAAGGCACCAAAACCAGTGTATGATTCCAGCATGCCTAATCATGCAACACAGTTGGGTTCTGTTGGGTCTCCACCTTTGACAAATTCAGGTAGTGAGCCTCTGGCTCCTGTCAGTCAAGGGCTAGGACAAAGCCAGTGTTCAGGGAGTTTGTCTCAGGTAGGGCATGAGGGTGGTGTACAGTGGTCGCAGCAGCCCTCGCAACTGCAACCTCCCATGCAGCAACAACAAGAGGAATCACCACAACAGCAATCTCAACAGCAGACCCAACTTCTGCAGGGAGGGAGTAGTAGTTTGTATGTCAGCCCCCCCAAACTCTAAACTGAAATGAAGGTACTCTGAAGATGGAGTAATCCTTGGAGCAGCTGGTCCTGCTGCTCAGGTTGGGTCGGCATGCCCTTGTAACAACAATGTGTAGGTGAGCTTTCCATCTCAGATAGTTTTGACAGATGGGCTTTTGATTAGTAGGTATCAACATTTGCATGTTTCTTACACAATTTTAGTGAACAGAGACGCTAATGACATGATGTTTTGTGCAGATGAAACTCATAGATATAGACACAGGTTGATGAGGATTATAACTGTTATATCTATTAACTCAATTGAAGGGATGTGGCAGGGTTAATTTTTGGGAATTATGTATATCACCATTACCCTAGAGCTCTGGGAAGATAGAGACCGATATAGAGGTACATGTACAGGGTTTCGGCTCTCCTTTTTTTACCTTGTTATTTTTTGGGTAGTTTTGTTGTTTTTGTTTTTATTTTTGCCCCCCACAATTGATTCCCATGCTCCTCGTGTAAGGAGGGGCCCTATTTTTGGCCCATAGATTAGTCTATTATGTATTATGCCGTTTTGTATTAGGGGTAGTCAGTCATCATTGATATGGCCGAAGCCCGAGCAAAATTAAAATTTTGTGAATACAAGTCTTTTGGTGCATGAGCCAATTAATGTTGTTTAAACAGTCGTCATTCATCACACTGCAGTGAACACCTTCTGCATTTTATTTTTTTTGGTACGAAATTTACAGAATGCTGAAAGCGACCTGTTCCAAAATCTTCTGTTAAAATATGATATTTTTTTTAAGTAATGGTCTGCATGAAATTCCCAAGGATCTTTTGTTTTTGAGGAGAGAATCATTATTTTCTTAATTCTTGGTAAGAAGCTTTTTGATCGTCTTCAAAACAATTATGGTTCCAAGTTATGACTGCCAAACAAGATATTTCTCACTAATGTTCAATTACTGCGAGCTTTTTGAAGACAACAATTTATGACTAATGTTTAATAAATAGGCAAGATTAATATCAGGAGTACTTGAAAATATTAAACGATAACCTTCCTGAAAAAAATGTAGTAACCTAGTTCAAGGTACTATATAATGCTCCTGCCGCCATTAATATGGCGCTAAAAATGATGATCAAAATATTTTTAGTTAATCCATTACAATGTTCACTAAAGATTCTTTATCTTCTCTTAGGTTTGTTTGAGGATTATGCTTTTGATATTTGGTTTTCAAAATGTGTAATGACAAAATATATACTACCTCCGTTCCACAATAAGTGATTTTTTAGACTTAACATTTTTTCTCAAAATAAGTGATGTGTTAGAATTTCAATACAATTTTTATAATATTTTTTCATATGCGCCCTTATGCAACCAATGGTATTTATTGGGAAGTTGAAAGGTTGAAGAAAGAGAAAGAGACTAAAATGAAATAAAAAAAGTCTCAAACAAAACAAAGAAAGTATATTAAGAGTATTTTTGTCATTTTAACTTGTGTATTGATATGTGTAATTTAAGCTAAAAAAACATTTATTATTGGACGGAGGTAGTAATAAATATACATAATTTTAGCCAAGATAATGGTCGGCTGATTTCGCATAATTTAAAGACACTTTTTGAGATAAAATATTTCACAAAATATTAGTTCACAATCTAACATTGATGGACCAAAAAAATCTCAAAAACATTTTTTTCAAAAAGAAGTGATCAGTGGGAAGAATGTATCAAATCATAAAATAAGTTTATTTTTTCTTTATGAATCCCCAATTTGAGATTTTGTTGCTCCGTTGAAGTATCTAATAATTATTTAGTTATAATAATGCCTTGTAGCAAAGAACAATCACTTTTAGCTTAGTTTATTACTTTGTGAAAGATTAATTATGTCAAGAGAAAATGGGTGTGTAATAAATTTGACAAGCCTCGTAAAACCAACAAATGCAGCGCAATCTGCAAACCTCTTCTTGGCAAAAAATGTACAATTTTTGTCCAACAAATGCAGCACAATGTAATTTGTATATGTAATGGGAAAAGGGAGTGTCTGAAACACAAAAAATTTACGATATAGTTTTAATTAATAAATTGAGAAACGTAATGAAAACTTGACAAAACTGCTATTAATAAAATTTCTTAAAATAATAAAACAAGACAAACACTCTGTTTTTCGGACAAAGAGTTATAAGGAAATATGAAGCCATGTTTGAGCAAAGTTAAAACATATAGATAGTAACATGCAGTAAAGAGCAGAGCATGTAGAAGAACAAGCAGACTTTCAGTGACAGAAGTATGCGGATGAAGAGGAGCTTTGGAGTTTGGACTATTAAACCGTGTTTTTGTGATTCTAATACTACAATTTTACGACTTACTTATCGGAAGATATTCATCCGATTTACATATTAACTCATGTTTACAAAGAAATGATGTTGGTGCGGAAAGAATTGGTTGTCTGCTCCAGGAAGGAAGCCTTGTGCCAGCATAGCATACGGAAGAAGATCAGTACAACAAGAGTTATATACTAGCTAGCTATATACACGGAAGAACAAGACTACACTAGTGCTTATACAGGCTCATCACTCTTAAGCTACTAATCGTTTTGCAACTGAATATATATATATATATATATAGGGGAAAGGGAAGCTAGAGCAGCCTTAACCAAGCTTGGAAATACATACACCTCTTCGGACTAAAAAATGAAGAATTCACGAAAAAAATATCAACAAACGGAAAAGTTGAGAGCTTCTTCAAAATGAATCCTTACCTCGGTTCAAAGATGACGTCCGAGCCACCATAATTCCAACATGCTCACGACATATAATACTTAATTGGTAAACAACAAAAAGCAAGAAACACTGAAACACAGATATAACATATTCGTAAAATCAAAATGAATTCTCATGTATAATGAATGATTCCATAAGAAACTTCGATAAAAACCTATCCAACAATAAGTTTGAAGTCCAGGAGTCCAAAAATGCACATTACAGTATCATCATTCACTTCTGTAATTTGATGCAATAGTTCAACTTTAATCATGTAATAAAACATAATGCATTTTCAAAGCAATATAAAGATTCATATTATCAATTGTAATCGATTATACAAAACTAGATCAAACATTATTCAACCAAAATCGCCATAGAAGCACTTATTTGGCCTAAACCAAAAGAAGAAAAAAAGAACCTTTAAGAGTAATTATTGAGCCATCTTCATTTTCTTATGAGAGCTGCTGAAGGCCTTGTGAATTGTATGAACAAGCTTCTGCTGCGATTCAAGAATCACTTCCATCCTCTTGTTCTCCATTTCCATCCTGTACCTCTCTGTATCTCTCATCATCTCAATCTTCTTATTCTCCATTTCAACAAATCTCTCCGAAAATGCCCTAATTTCCACAGCCAATTCTGCCACCATATCACTCCATTTCCCCCCTTCCTCCTCCTCATCATCATCATTATCACTCTCGGAAAACTCCTTTCTTTCTCTAACAATGGGGCTTCTTGAGACCCTCAAAACCCTAGCACTTCTCTCAACAATGTGATTAATGATCTTGGATTTATTGGAGTTGGAATTGTAATTATAATCAACATCGCTGTCACTTGAAGAATTGAGTTGGTTATTCGGGTTGAACTGAACAATGGGCATGGGTATGGCTGCTGAAATTGGTAATGGACCGCGTTCCATGTGGTCCACCAGGTCAAAGTACTGCCAACAATTGGGGCGGGGTTTGATCCTTTCAGCACGGTAGCGTTTACGGAGTTTTTCGATCTTGTGGCGGCACTGGGTAGCGGATTTGGAGGGTTCGTCGTAGTCGCAGCGGGCAGCGACGGTGATGGCAACTTCTTCCCATTGGCCGGCTTTGAGCTGCCCTTTTTTGAGGGAGTACCACTTTTCTTGGTAAGCTTGGATGAGATTGATGGTTTCTTGGTGGGTCCAGGGGAGGGGTTGGGTTTTCTTGGTGGTGGTGTTGGTGGGTGTTGTTGGTTTTGGGGAATTTTGATTTGACGGAGGAGAGGGAGAAGGTGGGGATTGGTTTTGGCACTGTGACGGCGGCGGCGGCGGACCTGGTGGTTGTGGTGGGGATGAGGAGGGTGATGGAGAAGGTGAGACCATTGACTGGGATTGGGTTTTGAGGGAATTTGGTATTTATGCTTTTTCTTGTGATGGGTGGTGATGGTGGAGGAGGAGGAGGTGGTAGTGGTGGTGGGTTTGGGTAAGGACCAAGGAGTGCGTGGGACTGGGTTGTTCTAAAATGCGCCAGGTATGTCTCAGAGTGCACAGTAATAGAAGTTGTGAAAGGATATTTTCACACACACACACACACACACACACACATATATATATATATATATATATATATATATATATATGTTACCTGATATTTTTCTATAAAAATATAATATTTGCATATCACCCTCTCTTATATGGACGTTATTCATTTGGAATATTATTTATGTTAGAGAAGTTATGTAGATATTTGATGTGTATATAAAAATATCATTTTCATATATAATTTTTATATGTTTTTCACTCGCACAAAAATAATATTTATTTTATGTTCATATAAAAAATATCAAATATACATGTAAAAATAATTCTCTCAAAATACCAAATATAATTTATTTATAATTGAAAGTTGAAATTAGTAATTGAAATATCATGTAATTGAACTTATTTATTTTTAGACTAAAAAAAAGTGTATGATATTTTTTTCGCATGAATTTGCCTTTGATTAATTTCTTTATCACATGAAACATAAATTAATGTTATTCTTACAATAGATCTTGAGTGTTCATCCGAATATCGAACGATTGATAAAGTCTATGTTCGCAGTTTAGTTTTCAGTATTTTACAGCTTAATACTGCGGATGAGACAAATGTTCAAAATACCCTCATTATAAAAGTTTCTGGTCCGCATTATTAAATTACAGATGCTAAGTATGGCTGACCAATTTGGAAACAATATCGTATTAGCCAAATTCAATTTTTTTAAGTTTTCTAGGCTTCATAGTATTAAACTGCGAATGTCAAATAACAGAGATGAGTTCCTTAAAGAATTGCAACTAAATAAAAAGAATTATTAAAACTATGAATTCACCACCAACACCCACTCATTCTCTTTAACATAAATAAACGAAAAATCAATAGAAAATTACAATATTTATAACCTTCAAATAGGTGAAACAAAAAATTAAGGGTTGAAAAAAAGAAAAACTCATATGATGAAAGGAAAATTTTGGCCCAAAACCATGGGCGCGAGTTCTTTTACTCGATTAATATAATATTTAAGAATTATCTAAATTATTAATCACAATTACCTTATAAACCCCTTATAAAGGCAGAAGCACTATATGACTTTCAATATATCATGTTTTTGCTGTCACCATAATACTCTGTTCTGCCATTATAAACAATTAAAATCCTGAAGAATTTTCTTTTAAAAAAAATTACCTATAGTATGTACGCAGAATTTTGTATATAATATATAAATAAAAAATTTATAATTATAATTATAATATGTGTTCTTGATCTGAAAAAAGAACAAAATAAAATGGTAAATTCAAAGTTTCAAGAGCCATTTGAGAGATTTATAAGTTTAGAGAGAGAAAGTAAATATGTTTTTTTATTTTAGTTTTCATTGATTTACAGTCGTAGAGTGAATCATTGAAATCGTAGAACCCATCTTTATTATTTGGCATCCGCACTTTAATACCACATAACTTAAAAAGTTAAAAAAAAATGAAGTTGGCCATTACGACGTCGTTTCCCAATTGGTTAGCTATACTTAATGTTCGTAGTTTAATATTACGAACGACGGACTTTTACAATAAAGGTATTTTGGACATTTGTCCCGTTCGCAATATTAAATCATAAACTAAATTAAGAACAGAGACTATATCAATAATTCGATATTCGAATGAACGATTAAAATATATTATAAGAATAATATTAATTTGACAAGGTTACCTATAAATCACTCCCCTATAAAACAATGTCAAATATATAGATTATCTTGTTCCCCCCGCCAATAGTTAGTTAAGTATATCTTATAGTTCAAAGTCTTTTTTTAATTATTATTTTTAATTTTTAATGTGCATAATCATAAAGTTCTCCTTAGTCGCATAAAGTTAAAATATAATAACACAAATTTCTACATACAAACAAAACAAATTCTCAAGTCCAACCACAAGGGGAATAGATGGTCAGAAAATAAGAAATGGTCTTTACTCAATTTTGAAGCAATGGTATAAAACCAAAAAAAAGTCACCAAACAAACTTAATATCTACTTAATAATAATAATTAAAGTCTTTATTAGTTTAATAGAATTACTAATGTGCATTAGTCAATAAAATAAAACCCACTATATTCAATTGAAATTTTAATTTATTTTATTTTGAGAATTATTCCAAGGTGTCACACATGCGTGCCTAAGAAAGAGCATGTCCCACTTTAAAATAATCCTTTCATTCAATTTAATTTTCTCTCTTGGCTCAGTCTCTGACCATTCAAACCCATAACCCAACCACATGGAACCAAATCCGTCATTCATACCCTTTCTCTCTCCTCACCCATTTCCACCAATACATAGCTCAGTTTGGCCCTGTCAGAACTCGCTCATGTCTGCAATGGCGTTTCTGACTAGGAGTCCTTCTTCACTTCTTATACCAGCTCTTTCTGAATCTTCTTCCAGTCGCCGACATTTGAAGTATTTATCAAGCTGTATCAATCTCCGTTACAGAGTTTTCTCAGTCCAAACAAAACTCGATTTTGTGCCGCCCCATTTATTCAAGCCCTCAACTTTCCGGTAACTCTTGCTTAATGTTAAGGTTTTTCGGTATTATATTTGCTTGTATAAAATTGTTCTTGCTATAGGAATGTTGCTGTATTCTGAATATGTTTTTTTATAAATAAAATAAAATAATCATGTGGAAAAACCAATACCAGTTCCACCCCCCTATCAAAACTAGAAATAATTGAAATGATTATAATTTGATTACGGAATTCTGTATCCAAAACTACAATTTTTCAATGTGTTTTTGGTTACATTAAACAAGTATCCATATATATAATATGCAAATATTTGCATATGAATAATTTTAACTTCTGCATAAATGTATTCCTGGGGTTTCCCCAAAGATGGGCAATCAACTAGAAGAAAAGGATCCTACTGTACCCAAGTGAGCACATTGGTCGGGGGAAATTATTTAGTTATTTCCCTTGCTGCCAACATTTATGTTATATTATTTTAACAATGCTTTGCTGCATATATTCACTCAGAGGTGTAATGATATATCTTTGTCCACTGTCGGTAGGATTAAAAGCTTTCAGAGTGAGGATGCAGAAAATTACGAGGGTGCAAGATCTGTAGACACTCCGGAGGAACAAGATAAAGTTATTGATGAGTTGCTTGTGAATCAGGAAAATACAACCAGGGGTACAGGAAGTTCATTTCTTGCAAAATTAGCAATCGTACTAGGTATTGCTGCAACTGTGACCATACTATCAGTAATCTTTAAGCAGCCTAATCAAGGGCCATCACTTGGAATTCAATACCTGGCTAATGGCTCATCCTCTTCCACTCTCACTGCACCTGATGTTGGTTTTACTTTCAAAGCTTTTGGATACAAATTTGTACTTCCAGAGTACGCTCCGGGGTATGATACTATCTATATTCTCTGCAATGCATCTGTTTTTACTCCTACCCTGCCTGATAAGCCGCATTTTTTTGGTTGGAGAAAGACATGTAGCCACACGCTCCCGTGGTTTTGGACTTTGTACAAATCAAGTTATTTACTCCATACTCTTTATCTCTCTTCGGTATTTTTGCAGTTGACTGTCATCATTGGTACCCTAGGATGTGATTGATCATCAATTTTTTTTTTAAATTCTTGCAGAATTCAATAGCCGTCCAAGTGATTCATTTATTGGATTTTAACATATTATTGCGATCAATAAGGCAGCAAACTCCTTGACTCTGATGTTCATTTCTTGATGACATGGGATTTTTTAAGTGCCTCCTCACTTCCTTATTGCAGATGGATCTACTTTTGGCTGCTGATGGCTGCAGGATTTGGACTCTTCATAAGTGAAGAAGCTTTAAATATATGGGTCTGTCCTTTGTAGTGGTATTTGTATTCACAGATGCAAGTGTTCATACCTCTCCAAACTTAATTGAGTACTCGTTTTTATATCAATTATTTACGATTTGACTGTTTCTTTTGAAGTTAAAAACCATTTGCTAATGAACGATATAGGTTGGCATCTCCTTGGCACGGAGGCTGACTTTGGATGGGACATGGCAGTCCTTCGCTGAATCCTTCTCCAGAAATGCTCCATATATAATATCCACAATTTTGTGGGTATACTGGTAAAAGCCAAATCCATCTCCTTTGAATAGCCCTATTCAGCTACCATTGCCTTATATAAAAGTTAGTTAGTAGTATGATGGAGTCTTCCCTGGTTCTGGCAACACGTGCAAAACTATGAAGCTTCTTTGTACTCTGTAAAGCTTTGTATTTGCAGCATCAAATTTTTCTAAAATTTGTTTTGTAAAACATGATAACGTTACATTTCAGGGGTGTATGTATTAGTGATATGGTACCATTTTACGTTGGTAAGCTCTTTAGGACATCTGGGGCATCAAATGATGTATGTTCAAAGGTTTGTTCCGGACTACATGCTTTTAGCACATGCACACAGAAAACCAACCTACTTAGGTATGTTTATATCATTGTATCTAACGTGTGTTACCCTGATGATGATGGCAGCTGGGAATTGGAAAAGACAAAGTGGTGAGCATTACACGTATTGTGCAAAGATATGGGAATCACATAGGTTTTGGTGAGTTCACAGTGTGTGTGTGTGTGTGTGTGTATATATATATATATATATATATATATTTCCCCATCTTTGTTTTATTCTTTATTCTATTCATATGTATCGTTAGTTTACATATTTGTCAATAGAATCCAACCTTATACGAACTCCTGATATATTCAATCCCAATTAATTGCTGATGTGAGAACTTATTAGTGACCACCAAGTTATAATTTCCCTATTGAGGTGTGTCATCTGTTTGTATATCAATGTTGGAAAAAAATAAGAGTAGGAGCATAAGTTCAAAACGTCTTTAGTAGGTGACTATTTCTCAATTTTTTTTTAATAATCTCTTTTGTTGGCCACCCTTATTAATTTTTTGATAGAAGATGAATATACTCCATTGTGGTTGTCTTGGATGGGTCATGACTTCCCTCAGCTTTCAAGTTAAACCTAACCTTGGTTTAGATTCTTATTGAATCTGGTCTCAGCCAGATGTGCACGGTTGTTTTTTTAGCAAGTACTAGGTTGATTGTTCTTGAAACTTCATCACTGTCATTTGATGATTTTTTGTGCATTAATCTGCAGTTGAACGATTTTCCTTTGGAGTGAGAAATCCAACAGCTTTCCTAGCAGGGGCATTGGTTAGTGATAGTTTCCTTTTGTACTAGTTTAACATCACTTGACTTGTATTTGAATTACTTGGCCAGTTCCTGTTGCTGAGATGCTAGTTCCTATATTCCTGTTATTATATTAGCTATTCTTTGTCTCATCCCTGTGAGCGTGATTTAGCAATAAGTGAAGCTTCTAAGATAGCTTTATTTTTGAAGAATGATGTGCAACAACCTCCCTAAAGTACAAGCAGATCATGACTTCCATTCTCCAAGATGTTAAATATTTCTTTTTGTTTGGATTAATATCTTAATAATTTGGTAGCAATATCCTTGGTACCTATGGACAATAAGCAGGCACAAGTGCAATTTTACTAGTTGTACTTCAAGGAGTCTTGTGTAGTTTGATGTTGCTAGTAATTAGGGTGTTGGTGCCACTATTTATACATCAATCTTTATTCAGTTTGGCTATTGACATGTAGTCTGGAAGTTGGTACCGACATACACAAAGTTTTTATAAACTTGATGATGTATTTATCATGCTAATATGATTAAACGGAATTTTTTTCGTTCATTTGATTCAGTCACATGCCAGTTGAAGTACAACTACAATCCAGAATGCTTATTGAACCAATATTTGGTGAAATGCCTCCTACTTTGATTGCAGGGTATATCCCCGGAGTGTTTCTTTGCTGGTGTCTGTTGTGGTGGGGTGGTTACTCTTCCGCTTCAGGTGATTGGAGTTCTATTAGAAAAACTGCAATATAACATATGAAAAAAACACCCCTCCAAGAACATACATATTAAAGAAATAGCATGATAATGTTGTCCGCTTGAATTCCATATTAATTAATTATTCAACATTAATTTCTGTACTTGCGATCTATGTTTAGTGATATTCACTGCTAATTTAAAAGTTGTCGTGCTCTGGTTATAGCTAATGCTGTTTTGTTTCTCCATTTGAGCTCAGTTGGGGATTGGGTTCTTGTTGAGAGAGCGTCCAGTCTTTGCTCTTGCAACAGTTGCCACCGTAGTGGTAAAAAACTATCCTTTTAATCCACCCAAGTAGTGATTTTGTACACATGAATCTAATGTCCATAACCGTGCAGGGAATTTGGACTCTGTTCCCATATGCTGTAGCTGCTTCAACAGCGTTATTCTTTTATTTCCAAGGGCGCTACTCCAGCTAGTATTATTATTATTTTCCACAATTCTTACTACTACTGCTTCTTCCCATTGTCTTTCCTGCTTGGGGTTTTACAAATAGAGAGTTATTATAGATAGCAACTCGGAACAAATGTAAAAATTCATGTATAGCTAGAGCTAGCTAATTGAGTACTTCCTTTCATTATAAATAATTTGTTCTTCATATGATGCAAATTTGATTTGAAGAAAACTCGGGACAAAATTATGATATTATATAATCTTTATATATATTATATATATATATATGTGTGTGTGTGATTAATTTCAATTAATTATAATTCCAGCAGTCGCAAGATAAGAAAGCTGGATGCTGTAGGCTTCTTTTAGCTCTGCCAATACCTCCGCAATAGTTGGCCTCTGCGATGCGTCTCTCTCCACAGACCTTGAAGCAATTACAGCTGCCTTTTGCATGCTCTCTACTGCAAAACTTCCCCTCAGCCTCTCATCCACTATCTCAAATGCACCTGCTTGCAAGTATGGCTTGGCCTGCAAGTGGAAACAGAATCTGTTATCCATCCATATTTATATATTTTTTTCGCAAATTCGCAATCCATCGGTAAGTTGCTCGAATAAACTGCATGCATGCATCTTCTATGTTTTAGATTTTGTGCATATTACGGCATGCTAAATTTCCATCAAATTTTAAGGTTTGAATATTTGAAGGAAAGGAGAAAAAAATTGTGACCCTTACTTACCCATAAAACTAAATTGAAAGAATCAGGACTTCCAGCACGGCTTAGCGGCTCTCGGCCACAAATGAGCTCCAAAAGAACGACCCCAAAACTAAATACGTCACTCTTCCCGGTCAGTTGTTGGGTCGAATAGTATCTGCACAGACATAACTGAGAATGAGGAGGGAGGGGGGTGAGCGTGATTTAGATAGCAATCAACAAGCTTACTCTGGATCAAGGTAGCCAGCAGTGCCCTTAACAACAGTGGTCACATGAGTTGCATCTGCCTGTGTTACTTGTTTTGAGAGGCCAAAGTCACAGACCTTAGCATTCAGTCTCCTTGTCCAAAAGTATATTACTGGACTTCACGTCACGGTGTATGATTCGTGGGTCACTCCCATTGTGCAAGTAGTCCAACCCTTTTAAAGAAATGAGGTTCAGTTTTGGTCTTACATACTACTAATAATAGTATAGTCTAAACATAATCTCCTCCTACAAATACAATGCATGAAGTTACACGAGAAGGATGTAATTGGTCTTTAATTTCTTTCTTCTACGTCTTATAGTCCCTCAGTCCCTCTCCTCCGGACTAGAGAATACGTCTGTCTAAACGTACCTTTTGCAGCATCAACAGCAATCTTCATTCTCCGGACCCAGCTTAATGTCACTCTTTTACTGTTTGCTCCTGAAAGAGTAGTTCTTCAAAATCCATAATCAATCAGCAAAATGGAAAGTGTAAAGGTAGAATCAGTGGATAGGAAAAGAGAAAAAGAAATTGTTCCAGATATAATATACCATAAAGATTATCAGCCAATGATCCACCAGGTAAATACTCGTAAACTAGTATTTGCTTCTTTGGTTCGTGACAAAATCCTTCCAAAGATACAAGATTCAGATGGCGGATTTGTGATAAAAGACGCACCTACAAGACCCAAAAAAAAAACTCTTATTTGCAAAGACCAAACCCACACGTGTATAAAAATTTATCATAGAACTAACAGAATTTTTCAATCGTTGTGATTTGAACTTGACATACCCTATCTTCACAAACCAGTCTCGGCTCCAATAAATACAAATATCACATTCCAGATTATTTTCTACACAGAAGGTAACTAGGCAACTTCTTATAAGCATCCTCAGACTGAATAAAATATTTTTTTTGTATAGTAAATAGGGTTAGATTGTGCGCACCTCATTGATAAAAGAATCAGCCCCAAGTTGAGTTCTATCATACCGAACTTTCACAGCTACTCGTCTTCCATCAGGAAGTTTTCCAACAAAGACGGATCCAAAACTACCTCGGCCTATAATTTCCTTGAAGTTGTTTGTAGCTGCTTTAATTTCTTTGTAGGAATATGATTTCGCCGCTTTCCAGTCCCGCATATCCATTCCTGCTCAAATTCATTCAAAAAAACTCTCATAAGAGCAAAGCAACATTATTGGGAAAATTGATGTAAATGTTTTCCATACATACTCTCTGAATATGCGACTTCGGAATCCTTTCTCTTTCTGTACAAGAATACCGAAAGAGAGAGAATGAAAAGGGCTAGAATAACTCCTCCAACGGCTCCAAGTATCACTGCTATATGACTATGACCATTATTATGCTTCTTGTTGGTAAAGATGGTGACTTGTGGTGCCTCGATTGAAGGATTTACTGAAGCTTCATTGCACGACGACATAGAGAACGACAGGCACAAGTTCCCAGATGTTCTGCATAGAACTGATCCATCAAGATACTGGTATCTAAATCATTCATAATAAAAATGTCAATCCCATACCTAATATCCAGACTCCCGCTGTTCAAAGATTGGGGAAGGGTGCCTTGCAGTTTATTATTCTCCACATTCCTATCGGTTGAGCAGAAGGTATCAATGAAAAGAAACCAATAGATGATTTTTCATTAAATTTGCAGAAAATGCAGGAAAAATATGCATGCATATTTGGACTTACAATAGATGAAGCTTCTTCAACTCTCCCAAGCTGTCAGGAACTATACCATCTAAACTATTATTTTGCAAGTCCCTTCACATAATAATAAAAGAGTAAAATATTGGATGCAGTAATAGTAACCTACTTACTTCTGTGCATCATTACTTCAGAAGAAACAATCTTTAATGTTATCTTGTACATAAAATCAAGAATCTCTATCTTTACTTCAGAAGAAATAATCTTTAATGTTATCTTGTACATAAAATTAAGAATCTCTGTAAAAGTGCAAGAAGCAGCAGAACCATTCAGGGTAAGTTTCTTCTGAATCAAATGGAGCTGAAACTTACAATATTTGAAGGTTTACCAAGTCTTCTAATTCAGAACCAAAGGATTTCAGTCGATTGAAACTCAAATTCCTGCAAGGTTTAGACCATGCAACGTTTTCAGTTATGCATTATAAAGAAATAAATATTGGAGTACAAGTTATGTGATAAGCATTACAGTTTTTCAAGATGTTGCAGGCTACCCAGGTTTTGTATCTCCCCAGCAAGTGATGTATTATGCAAATCTCTGCTAGCATGACACTGAGAAATTAAATATACGAAACAGAAGACGGAAATGTGGTAAGAATGTTAGCAGCAGCATGGTATTGAGAAGTTGAAAATCTTACAGGTTTTGAAGATCCAACAAATCACCAAATGTAGGGCCAATTGATCTCAAGTTGACATCATAGAGCTCCCTAAGTTAAAGTTGGAAACCCGTATCTTAAACATTTGGGATAAAAGAAAACATACTTGACAAAAAAACCAAAGTGCTTTACTCAAAAGTTAATGGAGTTGCATACAATGATGTAACCAAACTGCCGGTGCATCCAATATGATCCCATGGCATCGGAAAGCAGGGATCATCTTCCCATCCCAGATTTAGACCAGACGATTTTTGAATAACCTGAAGTGCTGAAACTGAAAGGGAAAAATTGTTTTGGCAAAGTCCTTAAAAATGTGGTTGATTTTTCAACTAGATAGACACCTTCCAATGAATCAAGTTATTAAACCTGTTGTTGAAGACGACTCTGCCGGAATGCCAACAATCTCAAACACCTCAATTGCATTGAGTAAAGGATAGAAGCTAATACTCTTCAATGTAATGTTCAAGCTCTTAATTCCCTTCATTGTAAAGGACAGAGCACCGACTTCCCACCTCTTCACCGTATAGTTTGATTTAATAAAATTCCCATTGATTAACACATCAAATGTAGGGGACACAGGAAGAATCCCAGCAAAATAGAGAACAATATTATAATCTCTTAGTAGGCTACCAAGAGGAAGGTTATATGTTAAGTTCTCTCTCCTTGCCAAGACTCTCGCAGTTTGAAGAACAGCAAAAGGAGGACTCTCTTCAATACTTGACAAGTTGAAGGTGCTTTGGATATCAAAGCTAGTTGATAAATGAAAAGGAGAGAAATTTTGATCGGCATCCCATATACGATCATACGGATCCGAAGGGTACCTGAAATTGCATGAACACATCTCTAAAAATTTGGCTGTTTTCTAAAGACTTGAAACAAGGATTTGACATGGGAAACTTTCATACCTAAGTGATCCATTTGTGTAACCACAACTGATGCGATAGCACTTCCTAAGTGACTTATTGGGGGAATCTTGTAAGCCATTGTTGTAAGCTCCTTGAGGAAGTGGCCGGACTTCAATGGATGAAATAACAGGAAATCCACCATCTGGTATGGAGTTCAAACACAAAGGGAGAAAGTCCTTATTTACTGGCCATAAAAACTCTTCGGTCCACGGATCATTATTGGTGAGGTTTACAGCGGTAGCAATAGCTGTTCCAAGAGAAACAGAGAATGCAGGTGCGTTTGCAAGTCCATCATAGTTTTTATACACAAATTGTGTCCGAACAAGTACAAGCGATGACACATTCCTTATTGGTAGCCAATAACATTTTCGACCTTTAGATTCAGGGAAGAACCGGATTGTGATAAATGACGAGGAGGTACCCTCAGTGAAATTAACAGTAGCTGTTGTGCCAGTAATCACATAAGTACTATCTGGAATCCAAGTAATGTTTGAAGAATCCACGAAAGTTGCAGTTCCACCACAAGATAAACTCAAGAAACCTGGCCATTAACATCATATAAGCTACACTTGGTCCAAAATCATGCATTTTATATGTCAATTAAGTACATCTGTGTAATTAAGCTACTGATTAAATACACACAAATATAAGCAACAGTTGGCTAGAAATGCCACAAGGAACAAGTAAAAAACCAATAATAAGTTAACCTGTGATAGGCAATATGTAAAAAATAATGGTCTTACTTGAAACAAGTCCAGGATTTAACTAGGAAAATACATTTTGCTAAAATTAATGTTCCAACTAGAAAAAGTTAAAGGGCAATTGAGGAGTACATACCATGTGGGTCACTGAGAGCAACTTTGTGAAAGGCAAAGAAGAGAAAAATCCCAAACCAAAAAAGAAAGTGCAGGTCCATATATCAAGTAGATAAACCCAAGAAGTGATTCTTTAGATACTGAAGAAAACCACCCTTTAAACTCATTCAAAGGAGAAGTAGAAAAATGAGGCTATGAACTTCTTAATGGGATTGAGACAAATGGGTTAGAGCAGTGGAGTAAAGTGAGAGTGTGAATATGATGGGGGCATGTAAGAGAGAGGAAAGAGGAGAGAGAGAGAGAGAATTATGATGAAGGCGTGGAGGGAGAGAGAGAGAGAGAGAGAGAAGAGCAATGATGAAATATGAGAATGATGATTGCTTTCCGTTAGGTAATAGTAGTAGTAGTAATAGCAGCTGGTAGAAATGAGAATGATACTGCCTGCTGCTTAACTAACATGCCAAATTACATACATGGAGATGGAGCATTAAAAAAAGATAAATAAATAAAAATATCCAAATGAAAAGCTATATATTTTTTGTTTATTTGATTTTGATGCATGATACATCATTTAAAGACCAGAACAGAAAAACTAAAGGAAGAAGAAGAAGCAAAAAAACATAAAAAAGACTAGATACAGTATCGTATGGTGGTTGTTAAAAGCATAGTTTATGTTATACAATCCAATTTACTATTAGAGGAATTTGGTTGATGAAGTTTTGATTTAAGATGTTTCGGGCACTATATTTTCTTTTATTTGTTTGTGCATTATGATGATAATGTGAGAGTTATAGACAACAGGGATGTCTTAAACTTTAGTTTTGCCTCTATCAAAACGCATGTGAATGAGTTTTGCTTCCATTAGTTGGAGTCCAAGCAATGATCATTACTATATGTTTAGGCCCGCATCCTACAAATCATTCATTCAAATCTCGTCTTTTACATTTGCTTTCAAATTCAAACTCCCCCATTAACTTCATCTCTTTTCCATTAAACAAGATAACATGCCTTTTCTCTCCAAAATACACACTTTACAAGCATATAACTTGTAATTTAAGAGCCTATATAAGCCTGCTTTGTAGGATTGAAAAACAGGTTGTTGAAGACTATCACATAACAATGCTTGTCAAAAAAGGACCATTCACCCAAATTCAGCTCCTCTCTTCTTCTGGGGTTGACAAACCACTTGCACTTTAACATTCTCATTCATTATATACTACTTCCGTCCCATAATAAGTGCTTTTTTTAACTTAAATCACACATACCAATACACAAATTAAAATAGCAAAAAGACCCTTAATATATTTTCTTTGTTTTGTTTGAGATTTTTTTTATTGACTTTTGATATCTCTCTCTTTCTTCAACCTTTAACTTCCCAATAAATACGCAATAAATACCATTGATTGCATAAGGGCACATATGAAAATAATATTGTAAAAATTATATTGGAGTTCTAACACAACTTATTTTGAAAAAAATTATTAAGCCTAAAAAATCACTTATTGTGAGACGGAAGTAGTATATAGTTTGTTGGATATACATAGATTAGTAAATGCAACCACATTAATCTAACTAAAGATACGCATACGATACAAAGATGCCCATCATTTCTGCTGGAACGAATGATTAAAAACTGCAGAACTTAAATTGGGTATCAGATAAACCAAGCTGCATGCTACACCCAACAAACGGAAAACATCATATCCACTCAACAAATTATGGCTAGAGGTCCTCCAAGAAGATCAAAATTTAAAGGTACATCTTTTTTAAAAGGGAAAATTGAAGGTAAAATTGACATGCCATGATCCCTAACAAACATTTTTAGCCACTAACTAATCCCCCAACAGATTCTTAGTACTTAACAGGGGCAAGGATATCCAATTGAGAACCTAACTTCTCCTCAGCAGCTTTCTCAGCTTTGACCTTCAGTTTGTTCAGCTGCTTCTTCCTCTCATATGCAACCTGGGCCCTCTCCTTCCTCTTCTTCTCGAGCTCCTGTGTACATACAAAAGTGAATATAAATTGCATCAGATTTCGTATCGAATAGCCGATTCACATATATTTTAAAATTACTGGTTCAGTCAAGTTGTTTACTGCATGTTTACACACATTAGATATTGGATTAATGTTTTACAATACTCCCTCGGTTCGGTTTTACCTGACGTTTTTGAGTTGAGCACATATATTAAGAAACCTAATTATTACTACATCCGTCCCACAATAAGTGATTTTTTAGGCTTAACATTTTTTCCCAAAATAAGTGATGTGTTAGAATTCCAATACAATTTTTACAATATTTTCCCATATATGCCCTTATGCAACCAATGATATTTATTGCGTATTTATTGGGAAGTTAAAAGGTTGAAGAAAGAGAAAAAGAGACCAAAAGGACAATAAAAAAAATCTCAAACAAAACAACGAAAGTATATTAAGGGTATTTTTGTCATTTTAACTTGTGTATTGGTATGCGTGATTTAAGCTAAAAAAACACTTATTATGAGACGAATGTAGTACTAATTAAATATGCTACCAAATGCCCAAAACACCCTTTCATTTGTCTATTCATCTACTTTCTCTCTCCTCGTCTTTAACCAATATGTAGTTATCACATAAACTCAATTTCTCACATAGCTAATTTTTCTCACCCACTCCCTCTATTTACGTCATGTCACTCCTTTTCTTTTTTTATTTTTTTATTACTTGCTGCATAAAATTTTTGCTAGCTCTCTTTTTGTTTTCCACCATTTTTCCTAATAACTAAAAAATTGTTTCATGGAGTATTTAGATTACGCATGATCTTATAAAACAAAACAAACTAAACTATATTAACCATAGATGTAGCTAATTAAAGAAATAAATTTAAATATTTTTCAATTAAAAACACACAAAATTACTTCTACTTTTGTGTGTGGAGAATACATGATTATATTAAAAAGAGTGATTGCAAGAGAGTCAAATAGGAAGAAGAGAGAAGAAAAAGGAGAGATAGGATAGTATGAGGATTGCACCGATATACATAAAGAAGATAAAGGAGTATTGAAAATTGAAGATAATTTATTTTAAGGGTAGTTGGGGAAAAAATATAACCAATTCTCCTACAAATCTTAGAACATCAGATATTTAGGAACAAAAGAATTATCCTAAAACGTCAAATAAAAGGGAACCGAGGGAGTACTTGAAAATTTCCATGCTAGATATTGGCATAATGCTTATGTATATGTAGAAAAATATCATCTAGTCAAAATGCTATTTGTTCAAAGAAACTTGCAAGTGCTATGTACTGAAGTAGGTCTTCTAATATTCTAAATAATAACACTAAAATCAGTTTATAATTTTATATATTATAGATTGGATGGAAAATGTAGAGACAGAAAATTAATTTATAAGCCTATAGCTGACCACTGACCAGTGACCAGAAACAAGATCAAATGCATACGAAGTGCCAGCTCTGTTATTGTATTATAGTGCAAGGCCCAACTAGAATATATCATAAACTAGAAAACATCACAGTATATAGCTGTGGCTAAAAATATCATCGCAGTAGTGCAAGACAAGAACAAATTCAACATTTAACCCCCAGTTCACTTGCTTCAAATACACAGCCAGATATATACACAGAATAGAGGGGAGAGAGGGTTTAAGGCAATTAGATGGCTATTGCTTCAACCAGACACAAAAAATTCCCGGCCAAAATTTCACTTTATTGCAGTAAACATATATAGAAACTACAGTCATATGTTAATAGTAAACATTTGAGTTCAGAATTACCTTGATGGTATCGTAGTAGTTCCATCCAACCTCTGCTGAAAGACGTCCCAACAAACAGTACTTGTGTCCAGCCTGAAGCCTCAAAACCCTATATTCAAATTTTCCAAAACACAAAAAGTTAGAACAATCAACAGAAAATAAAATCAAAAAAATTCTATTTTTCCTCTATATACATTTTCTTGGAAACCAAATAAAGGAAACTCACTTGAGAGCGTCGGGGATGACCATCCTCTTCATCTTATCATAGGGGGGAGGAACTCCCTCATACACCTTCAACCTTGCTAGTGCTGCTGCTCCTCGCTTAGTCTTATGTGGAATCATCCTTCAATGCACAATGCATACAAATCAATCACAATATACATTTATATAAAGATATATGTATATACACACTGCTTAAACAGACACATATGTATAGACCTTTAAAGTTTAAACAATAGAAAAAATTAACCTCACTGCATATATTTACAAAAGTGTCAACCATAAACAATTCATTCATACAATGTACACACAACTGAAATGGAGGCATGCCTTTTATTCCCTTATCCCTAATACATGCATATACATCATATATATAGGAAATGAAAGCACAGATACAAAAATGTTTTTCCTATCACCAGAGGAATATATTTGCCATTGCTATATCATAGCACATTAGTTAGGAACAGAGTACAATACCACTAGCAATAACAACCTTAAATTTGGTAATGTGTCCACTCTAAACATGATTGTAATACTGAAACATATGAATCAAAGTGATACCAAAAACAGCTATAATCATTTCATAACTGAGTTTGAGACAGAGAATTGTTATTAACATAGTAAATCATTGACCAAAGTAAAACATTTAGAGCACACAGCCAGTACAAATATGTATATAGATTAACAAATGTATTGAAGAGTAAGATAAACAAATGTATTACAGAGTAAAAGGGGAGAGAAAATAATACCCGCGGATGGTTCGCCATAGGATTTTAGCAGGGGCACGGAAATGGATGGGACCGTGAGAGGGCTTGGTGTTCATGCGCTTACGAAGGAATCGAAGGTACTTCATTTTCTGCCTTACCAGTCCCCCTGATAGACAGATCTCTTCGCACCTCAGCACCACAACTTTCTGGCCGTTGAGCAGCTCCTTCGCCAAGATCGACGCCAATCGGCCGAGCATGTGGTGACGTGCGTCCACCACCACCCGCCGTGAGCAAATTCCCGATCCCGACACCATTTTCTCTCTGCTCTCTCCTCACTCTCTCTATCTCTGAAGATGATATCGAGTGTTTACTAGGGTTTCTGGTTTATAAGTAAGTGTCATTGTTCCAATTTTAGGGCTACGTCTGACCACAGGTTTGGCCTTAAGGCCCAAACTCTATTTTTTTTGGTCAAAGTTATTTCCTAGGAAAGTTTAATACTAATTGTGTTCAAGCCTCTTTCTTATTGGGCCTCTTTTATTTACCTGAGAAGAATTTTTGGCCAATCTCTACTGCGGCCTGCAGTTAAAATAATTAAAAAAAGTTTTGTCTCGTACCTTAAAATAATTTGAGAAATCTTAATTATCTTTTTATTCAAGTAAATTAGGACTTTTTTGTTTTTATTTGTAATTTTTCATTGGATTAATCATATATATTGCGACTGTTTATGTCGATTTTTTTATTGTAAGTATTATTGATAATCTTTTGGAGGGATCCGCCCTTTTATAATTTTATCCAATTTCATGTATTGATACTTTGATATATTTTGCGATTAATTGTAATTCAACATAATTTTTTCATTGAATATGTAGGGTGCCAAAAAAATCAAAGATAAATTTGTATACTCACACTTAGCTTGTTCTTTCTCAATATATATATATTCTTTATTTTTGATTTTGAAATGGTCCAAAAAGCTATGGCTCTAAGGAGATGTAAGAAAAAAGGAAGGAGAATGAAGCTATATATATATATATATATATATATATATATATATATATATATATTAATTTCAAGATGATTTTTTTATTTTTTTTATATGCTATAAACACGAATGGCTCCGAACTTGCATAAGAATTTATATCTTACTACATCGACTTACTTAAGTTCGCAAGAGTTCACTAATTCTCACCAACCGAACAACACTCAATAGAACCACCGTCGGCGACGACATTGCTGCCTCTGAATTGAGGCAAGGGTCAAAGTGAAGAGAGATATTCTTATATATAAGGGTCCTCTTAACATGTGTCCTAAGGGCACATGCTAAGCACAAAGTTCAAGAGAATATTCTCTTGAACTGTGTGTATATTTTCTTGATTTCTGTATTTACACCAAGTCCAAGAGAATATGTACACAATTCAAAGGAATAATCCCTTGAACTGTGTGCTTAGCATGTGCCCTAAGGGCACATATTAAGAAATTCCTATATATAATCCAAACACTGTAATTAAGGACAGATGATGATGATGATGATGATGATGATGATGATGATGATGAGTTACATCCATTTCAAGAGATGAGAGAAAAGGGTTTGTTTATCTTCATGCAAAGAATATGATGAGTTCCAGTTTGACAACTACCGGTCTACCACAAAAAGATCACTTTTTTATTATTTTTATTTTTTCAAAAAGTTTTTGGGATGGAGATGTTGCTTTGAATAAGTCATTTCCAATTCTCAGGCAGGGATATTTTGAATGTAAGCATAAGCACTAATTTTCAACAACGACCAAAATTATATATGACTTTTGTATTCCATTTTTTCGGCTGGAGATGGTGGTGGTGATAATTAATGGCAAATTAAAGACTCCTTTCGCTATAAAATATAGGATTAATTCTATTTTTTCTAAAATTAGTTGAAAATTTTTCAAATTAAAATTGATATAAATTTATTTATTATAAGCAATATATTTATGAAAATTATAAATTATCCCAAAAACACCACGAATCATAAAATTTTATTGTTTTTTAGTTTAAAAATATCTATTAATTTTAAAAAGTAAAACTTTAATCTTATATTTGAAACCGAGTTAAACAAATTATAAGTAAAGAAAATAGATAGATGAGATATAGAAAAACAAAAGAGAAACAAACTCAATATATAAACATGACTTTAAAATTCACTAATTATTTGTTTTTATGTTGTCCGTCGAGGAAGACTTTTTTTTTTTTTTTTCCACTCGTATTGTCATATATAATTTGTTTTTTTTCCCTCATTCATGGAACTTCAATTTGTGAATATTCTAAGTCAGTATTATTTTTTTCAAATTCAAAAGATGCGATGCCAAAATGTAGATAATAGTTTTAATATTGTCTTTACTTATTCCACCAAAAACGCATACCGAAGATTTCTATCATTTTCAATTGTTGAAAAAATTGAGTGCATTTATCATCTCATAAAATTATACCATATCCCTAGAAATAATGGTTCTTAGAATTATGATAAAAAAATGAAAAATCCAAAAATAAATTCAATTGGTATTTATATTTTACAAAGATTATCATATATGGTTGTGGCATTCCTTAATACAATAGTAATAAAAAACACTATGGTCACAAGTTTCAGAACCCCAATTCTTTGATTTTAGGAAAATTGAGAAAATTTATACTCTAATTATTGTCAAACTATTCATTATGATTAGAAGACCAAAATTTCCTCAATCAAATCTAAAACATTACAGTTAGATAATTGATATTTTCACAATCTCTCTCTCACTCACATAAATGTAAGACTCATTTATTATATACTACATATGAGGAGTAACTTATATAAATATTTTAAATATCAATTTTCTATAATTAATAGTCAATTTAGCGAGAAAAGAGGGAAAAAATGATCGGGACAATTTAGTGATTTAATTCTCACTTATAACTACTCCCTCATTCCTTTTTTTAATTGACTTTTTAAAAGAAAGAAAACACAGATTAAAAATATAATTAATATTTTGTTTGATTGATCAAGTTGAATATAAAATATTATTATTATCTTTTTAATATTATGAGAAAGATAAGAAAAATAAAAAAATTAGTATTTAATGTAAGAATAATATGAAAAACTATGTCATTAATGTTTCTATCAACAAATATAAAAAAATAAATTTTAATCTTTAAAAAAGACAGATAAGAAAAAAAGAAAGGAGAGAATATTAAGAAATATAAAATACTATTTATATGTCTATTACTTCATGATGAATCTAGACCACAATTAGCTTGAAACTCTAATCAATGTAGTATATGATAGAGTAATAATGATTAGATTCTTTCTTTATTTATTTGAAATTAATTAATATAAATATATCATCATAATATGAAAGTAAACACTCAACAGGGAAAATGGAATTACATTAAAAACAATATGGACAGAATAAACAAATTTTCACATCAAGAAATCTCCAATATAAATGGCTGACACTTTGACATCAGAATCAGACTGGCAAGCTAATCTCTGTTCTCTCACCAAACCCCCTTTGATAAAATACATATTTTCCAATCTCTCTCTCACCTACTAAACATGGGAGGCGACGGCAAGCTCTATTCTTTGGCTCAGGTCTCCGATCACAACACGCCCAATGATTGTTGGCTCATCATCGATGGCAAGGTAATATGTGTGTGTGTGTGTATATATATATATATATATATATTATATCCTCATTTATATATCTTAATTTTCTCTTCTTCTTTTTTTCCGTGATTGTCTTTTTACCAGGTAAAATACCTGTAAGTAATTGCATGTTTAAATGGGTTAGCTCTGTTAAGATTCGTGTTGGCCACATTTTAGTACCAGGGGTTTTATGAAAATGATAAATAAGTCTACAAATATGCGATCAAGTTCATACAAATACAAATATATGCGATAAAATAGAATAAATTATAATTAGGCCCGCAATATCTTTATGCTATTAGAAATCGTAAATTTCTTTGAATGCTCTAAACGTATGAAGCATTTAACTTTCTTGTATGCTAGCTTTTTTGTCTCTCTGTTTTATAGCATTATTTTAGGCTTAAATGCACTTGTGAAGTTTTAGTCCATAAAGAAAATATGTAACGATTGAGGACCTGATGTTTTAATTTTATTGTAATCAATGTTAATTAACTGCTCCATAAAATTCCAACCGGCCTTAATTACTGATCTCATGTTGATCCGTTTTGGATATGAGTTTAATTTTTAGATGATGATGGCCTGGAGAGCATTATGCAGAATCTCATGATTTGGTTGAGCTTTTGAAACTAATGTGATATTAGTTGGACTTGATTGCAATAAATTAAATCATTAAGTCCTTGAATATTGCAATTCTTTTAAGGAGTGAAGTGCATTTTGGTGAAACTTCAGGGGTAAAACTGAATTATTATGTTAGTTAATCTGTTTTTTTCATTCTTATAGAAACATCAAACATGTAGAAGTTTATGAGGAAAAATATGCTAAGAAAATATAAAGTTATAGTAATTTATATAAAGTTGGTCATATTTGGATATAACCCAAATTTGACCATGCATCTTGTTTTAGACACTCTTTTGGATGCCTAGTTAGTTTGAGGGAATGATATTATCACGCACAACTACAATCCAAAGAATTTTGGAGCCAGATTCCCAAATGACTTGAAACCTCGGATTCCCACTTTGCAATTATGATGATAATTCTATAACAGGATAGTCAGATGGAACAAGGAAAAAGCACTTGAGATCTCCAAACACTGGATGCAAGATTCGCGAAAAAGGCAATCGTGAAGCATAATCATATGCATAGGCTTAAACTTTCAATGTAAGATACCCTGTCAATATATGATATTCTGAGGTTGGGTCTTACTGTTGAATCCTTCAAAAGATTCACGCGCTTACAGATTGAGCAAAATTTCTTGACATGCCCAAATGCATTAGTTCAAATCCGAACACCCTGAACAAATTGGCTTGAGTGAACAAGACTGCGTCTTGGCATGATGTAGTGGAAGATTTGGATGTTCATGACTTTTATATTGTACCTGGTGTAAATAGCGCCATAAAATAGGGAATGCCAGACCTATACATCTGATTGTTGGAAGTTTTGTTCTTGTTCGTCTTGATAATTGAATGGACAACATCTCACTTTTCTTCCAGCAATCCAACTTTTGAAAACGATACGAAATGATAGTATATAGTAAGATACTAATTAAAACTCAAAAATATATAACATTCTATTTGCAAGCCACAGTCTCTGGTGGCAGTCTAAGCTTAAGCAATTTCCATTTTCAAGAAACCAGCTGCATATAGATTGTTTTGAACTTCAAATCCGACTTTACTTGAACCAAACGCCACCTTAGCTGTTGTAAACGTGTTACATTGTGCTTAATTATTAAAATTTCATCATGTTTTGACGTTTAATGTGTTGGAGCAGGTATATGAAGTGACAAAGTTCCTGGAGGACCATCCCGGTGGTGAAGATGTTTTGTTATCAGCCACAGGTAAAACAATACGTTGCAATATTAGATTTTGTATATGGTTCTGGTGAGAGAGGAACTGGTCGATGCCCCTGATTACGCCTTAATGTTTTTGCCTGTGCAGGAAAAGATGCAACTGATGATTTTGAGGATGTGGGACATAGTAGCAGTGCAAGAGCAATGCTGGATGAATTATATGTGGGAGACATTGATACAGCAAGCATCCCCTCCAAGACAAACTACACTCCTCCAAAGCAGCCTCAGTACAATCAGGACAAGACATCAGAATTCATCGTCAAGCTTCTCCAGTTCTTAGTTCCCCTCGTCATCTTGGGTGTAGCTGTGGGCGTCCGTTTCTATAACAAATCAGCTTAAGGGTTGGGAGTGTGTCTGGGGATCAGAATCCAATTTTAGTAATTAAGTTTTTATTAGTAGTTAGGAGAGACCAACCCCCCTTGTGTATGGATTTACAGGGGAACTGTTAAATTATGGGTCCTTGAGATGTTTGAACTTGATCCGGTTTATGAGCATGTCCTTTTTCTCCTCAATCAATTGCTTTACTTGATAGTTTTTTTTCTGTCATTGAAATTTTCATATGTAAAAACATGTCTACATCGTGTTCGCCTTTTGGTAACTGATACTGTCAAGAATAAGACACCATTAGTGGATCAAGCTTGTAGGGGAGAGCTCTTTGTTGGTTTTCTTGAGCATCAGAACAGCCTTTGAGACTATTGTCCTACTTGGTGCTGCAATGCACAACAGTTCTTGCTCTATATAAGCAGAACTAGCAAAATTCTTGAACATGTCTTTTATACAACCTCTCTGTCCAAAAATGAGATCTTAACATAAACTTTCATACTAATTTAATATTGAAAACAAATAATTGAAAATTTATGAATCTGTGACAAAATCTAAATGTGCAAAAGGATAAATAAAAAAATTCAAATGATAATACCAGGGTAGGACAAAAGGGACTGCTAGATGGACCTCTAACCTCTGGTGCAAAAATGAGACAAATTAGTGCATCAAATATGCTTCATTTATTTGCCTTCCATCTTGGGAATTTTTAATACCAAGGAGAGACAACAAGAGTACAAGTCTGAACAATGTGCCATGATCCACAGAGGAGTACAAGAAATGAATAACATGCATGGATGGCAATTTCCTCTCAATTTCAATAATAGTAAGGTACTAAGAAGGTAGGTGGTGGTTATTTCCAAGGGCATCCACTACAGCTAATACATAGTTACAAACTTAAAGATGTTGCACCTGCTCTTATTACAGTGTAATAAGCAACCAGTTGATTTTGTCATTATTGAGCCTTCCTTACTAACAACATTATAGAGGCTACTTTGACTTGACCACGACACATAGTAATACACAATAATATATAAATTTTACTATTATATTCTTTTTTTCTTTCAAAAACCCCATGTGAAAAATATTTTGCAAGATTATAATGGTATTTTCGTGAATTCTTCAGCAAAAAAGCTCACAAAATCATGACATTATATTTTCATGGACTTAATTTTCCATTTCCTGTTTCTTAAAAATCATATTTAGGGATAAGAAAGGACATAATGAAACACAGCTTATTAAATAGCTGCATATATCTAGATTTGGTCAAAAAGAAGACAAACATTCTCCTAATACTAGTACTGTTTATATTAAAACAAGATAATCAAATTCTTAGAACAAAGAGACCTCAACTTGTCCAAAAATACTTTTTACATAGGATTCCCCACTAAAAAAAGTTAAGGTGGGACATTATAAGAAGGGGTGATATGCTGTCACATATATTCCCTCCCCATTTGAGTTGTTTGTCTTCTTTAAGTTCTAAAAGAAACTCAACTCTAAATTTCCTCTACCACAAACTGCTAGAAGAAATTAAACTAACTATGGGAGGTTCAACAAGAGAGAAAGCTGTCCTAAAATTAGTTCATCCGGGTAGGCATGTGGAGATTCACAGAAAACCCACAACGGCAGCTGAAGTTATGAGGAAGAACCCCCGACACTGCATTGCCCGGCCTGATGTGTTTAAATATCCCTGGATTGTGGTCCGGCCCGAGTCAGTTTTGGTCCCGGGAAAAGCGTTTTACATTGTCCCTAATCGCACTATCTACGACTTGCTAAAGGCCAGAGGCTGCAATCAACCTCCTGAACAACAAAAGCACTCTCAGGAGGATCATGATCATCAAGACCTTTCTAAGCATTTTGCGTCTCTCAAGTTCTGTGCAGGGATGACGCCTAGACACCAACACCATGTCCAAGACCTTAAGAAACTTTCTGTAAAATATGTACCAAGTGAAGCAATTCCTCGGGAGCAAGACCCTGATAAGAGTCTCATCAAGCCATCCCAAGTTTTTTCATGGCCGGAGGTAAAAATTGTTAACAAAAAAAAGTGCCACCAAGAGTTCCATCACAAATACTCGGTAAAATCACCAATCAACACTAGATGCTTTCATGCTAGAAGATCAGCGTCGCTTGAAACAGAAACCGGTGATCTACAGATTACACGCTGTGAACAAATCAACAAGTTGAGATCCTGTCTGAGGAAACAGGACAGTGTTCGTAAATCACTCAATCTGAAAGTGACTTTTGTTTTATAAGCTACGACTACAACCCGAATGGAGTCTGTATATGTTTAACAGAACAGATGTGCTTTCTATTGACACTACTGCGACATACATTTTTCAACTTTTCATCTTGTCGCCATGACACTACGGCTACATGTGACGGGTGCCCCTTAGAAGACTTTCTTTTCTTTCAGTTGATTGTTTTGCCATTACATTTATTATGCCATAAAGATGTGTATCTTGATTACAAGATAAGTATTGGCACAAAACTTTAGAACACAGCAACTCCCCCCCCCCCCCCCCCCCCCCACCAAAAAAAAAAAAAAAAAAAATTGATTCCAAGCAGGAGCATTCTGCGGAAAGTTTTTCATTAATGTTCTACTTGGTCACCGGAAGAGAGATGATAAAGAAGGGACTGAAGAAAATCTATCTATGAATCCTATATGTTTGGTAGCAATTGCTAGTAAATGGAATTTCAATAAATGATTTTGGAACATAAGCTTCATAGTTTTGCTCTAGAGTACAATCAATTAGAGAAGAATTAGGAAATATAACGGGGCAGTAGGCCATTTAAAAATTTCATGCCTGTAAGATTCTGCATACATGACAAGAATTAAAGTAGACAGAAAAAACAATTAAAACTCAGAATGCTCAGGATGTCCAATTCGCCTGTAAGACATTGGACCCTGAACAAGTTCGTGACAGTCATAGGATTATTAGCAATGTATACAAATTGTAAGTATACCAAAGGTTAGGGAAATGATAAAAAGGACAAGGTGAGGGTTGAAATGGAGAGCAGGAAGCCATTAGAATTTGGTAGGTATACGGAAACCAAACCTAGTACCCATAAAGACTAATTAGTCAAAATTTCTGCATTATATAAATTGACCATTACTGTAAATAAAGACATCTCACGTGTTTACATCAGATGATATTCTGAAAGTTATACTAAGTAACACAAAGCTTAAAATCATCCCTCACACAAAAACTCTTCTATGTAGCGAACAAAGCCCCAAACTCATATACATGGTGGAGATGGTGGAAAGAAAATAGATAGAAGGAAAAACCTTATCAATTCCTCAGCAGAAGCAGTTAAACAAAATACAAGAACTGCTTAGCTAACCTGTGCTTGTTACTGTTCTCTCGGTTACCTTAGAATCCGTTCTTTGTGAGTTCTTTGAGGGAGAACTTGATCCTCTTGAAGAACTATGCGCAAAAAAGTTCAGTTTGCTTATCTTCTTTGAAAAGGAACTCATAAAATTATGAGAATTAGATTTCTGCATGTCCCTCTTCATACAAACATGTTCCTTTTCCAGATCATTTAGTCTCATTCGCAACCGAGCTAGCTCCAGTTTAAGTTCACGATTTTCTCTCCTCAGTGATGCATAATTATCTCGTGGAGACATTGCAGCACTGAGAGCCCCACTGCTGATCCGCCACGATTGTTGCATTGGCTTGTGGTCATCATCAGGATAAGAGCAGGACAAGGCATTTCGAAGTCGCAACTGCTCAAAGTAAAGCACTTGGACCATCGATTGGAGAGGAAGACGTTCATTTTGTGCCGCATGAGCACCAGCTTCTTGTGAAAGCTTTTGAAAATCAATCAATTTGCAGAGCTTCTTCTTGTCTGGATCAGATAACCCCTGATGAGCCTGCAATAAGCATTCATTAATAGTTAAACAAGTGAAGCCATCATTAGAAGAGACCCCTTGTAGCTAAACATGGCTGCTTTCCTTTAACTTTAGACAGACACAAAGCATAATTTCTGTCTAACTTCCTGTAAGATTACCAGTAGTTACATGATGTGGAGTGGGTAAATCTAGTGTTTTCAATATAAAAAGAATGACAGAAATTTCAAGAATCAATGATAGTAACTTCTTGTTAGTTTCGTTCAACCTCCAAAACTAGGTATCGCGGTGTAGCAAAAGAACTATACAGCCATATTATACCAGTAAAAAGTAACACATACTTTGAGGTAAACATCAATTGCTCTGTATAAACCATCATGAACTGTGCGTGCATGTGATGGTAAAGTTTCTGCAATGGCTATAAACTTGGTGAGCTTGAGGTTTGCATCAGGTGCAATTTCTGCAAGGTAATTGTCCACTAATTTTGAAACTTTGACAAATGCGGTTTGGGAGGGTGAATCAGGACTATCAGATTCGAAGAGCGAGGCATCTTCCATATCATCTTCGCTATCATCTTGCTGAGAAAAATTAACCAAAATTCTATGAACAGTGTCAACATCAAACAAAGTATCACCAGCATGGCAGAAGGAAGGGATCAAAAGATCATCAAGAGTGGCTATGTCTAACTGGGAGCCAATCCGCCTCTCAAGATCAAGTCTACAAGCAACTGTGCAATCAAGCATCACAGCACTTCGCAATAACCCAAACAGAAAGGTGATGGGAACAACAAGTTTCTCAATTGGCAGAAGGCTAACAATTGTCTCAACCACTAGTCTTTCATGTCCACTTGAACCAGCAACCGGGTCAACTTTTGACTGGTTAGATGGATTCCATAAACTGGATTTCTTTGTTAATTCTTTCTGGGCATAATTCATAAGTGATGCCCCAATACTTTCAGGCCGGACTCCACGACATTTCATGGCCATCATGACTCTTTGATACAAGTCAATCCGTAGAACAGACAGATCTTCAATCCACCAGTCTCCTTCACATTTGGCCTGCCGATTCATGTGCAGTCTTCCTGAGCTACTATACTCCAAGCGAGAGAAGCTTGAAGCAATTTGCTCAACACATGCTTTGGATGCTATAGCATCAATGCATCGGCCAACAATTCTCAGCTCATCAGCAAGAGGAACTAGGTTTTCACATTGTTGTAGGACTTCAACGCACATTTCAAGGTTCTTGCAGACAACACTCTCGAGATATTCTTCAGCACGAGAACCAAGATTGTTATTTGAGAACTCCTCAACCATTTCAAGGTAATCAGAAACACAAAATAGTTGAGCAACATTTGCAGAGGTGATCTCAAAATTAATACCATAACAGAATTTGGCAGCTAACTCAAATGTCTCTGCACCTCCAGGTAGGCTAACAAGCTCTATCCTTGAAATATCTGAATCCCTGTTTTCTGCTACCAACTTTCTGATTCGCCCACTACGAGACACAAGAGGAAACTGCACGTAACAATATATCTTGAAGTTATTCTTAGTATCAGGGATTCCGGTCTTGTTTTATTTGCATAAACAAACACATACAGAAAGAGAAAGAAACAGAATAGAGAAAGAAAAATCAATGGCTTTGACCATGATGCAAGTTTTTTCACAGAAAGATTAATCTTGCAAGTCCTTTGACCACGGAACAAAATACCATTTTCAATAGGGAATATTACTTACTTTTTAAGAAACTACAAGCCAATATGGTAATAATTCAGTACCCAGGATTTTTTTTCATTTGGATCCCTAGTTTATGATTGGTGTACTAGTATTTTCCACTTGGATTTTGTAGAAAAATCAATGGAGAAAACCACAGCAAAGCAGAAGATATGTAAGAAGTCTTGTTCTACAAACTGCAATCACAAGCAAAAAGCAAAACTTGTAAATATCCTAGGAAGCGAGTGAAACAGAAATAAGTTTTTCTTAGTTCTGCGAGGAGCCACCGAGGACATTGCTTAAATAATGTAAGAAGCTGGGGCTTCCAAGTGTGCGACTATGTTTGAGTACAAAGGCCAGATGTTAGATCCGTATCCTATTCATTCCTGCAGATATTGATACATTTACCAAATGATGTACAATACACATATTAACACAGCAACAGCAGCTACAGCAACAGCATTGACAGCTGCACGTAGTGCAGCACTGGTGATCAGAAGCAAGGACTTTGGTGCACTGACAATGACAGCTAACAACAAGGATGTATGGAATTAACTAAATTACCTTGGTGTATTTTAGTGTAACCAGTGTACCTACATTGCTAGAAATGTGGAGTGACACGGATTGAATGTAATATGGGTTAGTTGAACCCACATATATAAATACAAAGGCTCTAATGTAATACTGTTCAATTTTTACAAAAATAAATACAGAGATATTTTTTTCTTTGTTCCATTTTCTGCTGTTAGCTTCATGGTTGAATAAACCTAACATGGTATCAAAGCAGTTTATGATCTATTTTTCATCTTTTCGCAAGATCAATACATAAGATTCAAATCTGTTGAATCAATTTTTTCTTTACTTCATTTCTTTACTTCTATATCAAAACTGTTGGCAGTTTTGATAAATTTTGTTTACAATCAGATCTGGTTTTGGAGTTTTACAATTCTTTCAGATCTAGTTTTAGTTTTCTTCAAGAATGGTGAATTTGAGCTATGCAAATGTGGTTCAATCGAACATTTCAGATAATCAGCACCATGGACAAGGTTCAAGCAGCAATAATCAAACAGAAACAGGTCATAATGATTCAATAGATTCGAATTCTCATCCTTTATTTCTACACAACAATGATCATCCTGCACTAGTTTTAATATCTAAAAAGCTCACTGGAACAGATAATTTTGCTTCTTGGAAACGATCAATGCAAATAGCTTTGAATGCTAGGAATAAATTTGTTTTGGTTAATGGAAATTATCCAAAACCTGCTGAGGATTCTCCTTTATTTGCTCATTGGGAGAGAGTAAATGATATGGTAATAACTTGGATCTTGAACACTGTTAATGATGATATCAGTGATGGCATGAATTTTGTGAACTCAGCTTATGAGGTTTGGAATGAACTAAATGAAAGGTTTTCAGGAATTAATGGCCACAGAATTTATCAAATTTTAAAGGACACTCATATTTTAGAACAAGGAGATAAGTCTGTTGAACTTTACTATCATAAACTCAAGAACTTATGGGATGAATATGCAGTTTTAGAGCCCACTATTGATTGTGTTTGTGGAACACATAAAGTGCAAGAAGAGAGGGAACAGAGAAGAAAATTGCTGCAATTCTTAATGGGACTACATGACAGTTATTCTACAATCAGAGGACAAATTTTGATAATGTCCCCTCTACCCACTATATCTCAGGCTTATGCATTTATCAAACAAGATGAAAAGGCTAGACAAGGATATGTGCATTCTACTGCTGAAAGTATTGGTTTGTTTACCAGTACAAGTCATGCTCCTCCTACAGTTCTAGTTACTGGGAAATTTTCTGGTCCTACACAATATTCTGCACAACGTGTGGGTCATGGAAGTCAAAATGCTTTTACTAAACAGCCTATGAAATGTACATACTGTAATGGAGACAATCATGTCAAAGAAACATGTTTCAAACTGAATGGATATCCTCCAAAGAAGAAGACTGGGAAATTTAATGGTGCTCCTGGTCAGAACTTTAGGTCTTTTCCAAAGGGAAAACAATATACAAGCACTGCAAACATGACATCTACATCCAGTTTTCAACCAAATTTCTATCCTTCTCATTCTAATATGGGTTCTGGATTTTCTGTTCAAACTAACACAGGCACAAATACTAATGAAATGTCTTGTCCTCAGTCCATGGATCCTCATATGTCAATGGAACAGATGCAGACTCAGTTGGCTCATATGAATCAAATGATGCATATGCTCATGATTAACAAGAGTGCTAAATCACCAGAAGATCATGTTGCAGGTATGGTTTATTCTATGTTCTCTTCCAGCAGCAGTTACAACAAGTTTTCTTGGATTATTGATACAGGGGCAACTGATCACATGTGTGCACAGTTAGATATTATGCATGATATTAAACCCTTATTACAACCAATTCGTATTTCTTTGCCAAATGGTAGCACTATTCCTGTGAACAAGAGTGGTACTGTTATTTTGACACCTCTATTAACCTTGTACAATGTTCTTTTTGTACCAAGTTTCACCTATAACTTGTTATCTGTAACCAAGTTAACCAAGGACTCAAATTGTTCAATTCAATTCCATTCACATCAATGTTTTTTTCAGGCCCAGAACCAGATGACAACTCTGGCCATTGGTAAGGAGCATGGTGGTCTGTATCATCTGCATATTCCTCAACCTAATGTACTCACTGATGCAGTTGATAGTCTTGCTTTTGTTACTTCTGTCAATTCTAGTCTCACAAATAAAGACAGTGCATTGTGGCACATGAGGCTCGGGCATGCCTCCTCTACAGTCCTTCATAAAATTCCTTGTATCAAATCTGTTGTATCTGACATTTGTAATAAGACATGTCCTATATGTCCTATTTCCAAACAATGTAAACTTTCATTTCCTAAATCTAGTACAAGTCATGCTACTTCAGTTTTCCAATTAATACATGTTGATGTTTGGGGCCCATATGCTTTTGAGACAACCAGAGGTTGTAAATATTTTCTTACTATAGTAGATGACCATTCTAGAGTCACGTGGACTTTTTTAATGTCCACAAAACAACATGTATTTCAGATTCTTCTTGATTTCTTTTCTTATGTTAAGAATCAATTCCATACCACAATTAAAATGTTCAGGACTGATAATGGGAGTGAGTTTTTCAATAAGCATATTTCACCTTTTTGGCATCTCATGGTGTTATTCACCAAAGTTCTTGTGTGGATACTCCTCAACAAAATGGAAGAGTGGAAAGAAAACATAGACAACTTTTAGAAATAGCTAGGGGTTTGAGATTTCATGCTGGTTTACCTATTCAGTATTGGGGGGAATCCTTACTCACTGCCACTTATATCCTAAATAGATTGCCCACACCTGTGTTACAATATAAAACACCTCATGAAATCTTGTTTCTTCAAGCACCTAGTTATGATCATTTAAAGGTTTTTGGTTGCTTATGTTATGCCACAATTCATTCTGGAAATAAGTTTGCCCCTAGAGCAATTAGGTGTGCTTTTCTTGGGTACCCACATGGTCAAAAGGGATATAAGGTGTTAAATCTTCAAACCAAACAAATCTATGTCTCCCGGAATGTAGTTTTTCATGAAACTATGTTTCCATTTTTAGAACAGACACCTTCTAATTCTCAAGATCCTAATAATTTTCTACCTTGGCTTCATCATCATTATGAATCAAATATTTTGTGTCAGAATCAATCTACCACTACTCCTACTTCTTCTCCTACTTCAGTTCCTACTTCAATTCCTCCTTTAGTTTCTGATCCAGAAGCAAGGCACAATCATCACAATGAAGTTGATTCATTTGTTGACCCTTTGCCCATTGTTCCTCATCCATCATTGCTCAGACAATCTTCTAGAATTAAGCAGAGACCATCTTGGTGGCATTCTTATGATATTCCTACCAAACAGACTTCTAGTGTTTTCACTTCTAATGTATCAGCTATCTCTTCCAAACATCATCTTGACAATTACTTGTCATATTCCAACTTTGCACTATCACACAAACAATTTATAGCTAATCTAGCTACTGTTAAGGAACCTGCTTATTATTCTCAAGCTATTAAGGATCCACAATGGATCACAGCTATGAATAAAGAGCTTGATGCCCTTGAATCTAATCATACATGGGATTTGGTAGAATTACCCTTTGGCAAGCAAACAGTTGGGTGTAAATGGGTTTACAAGGTTAAATATCATGCTAATGGACACATTGAGAGATATAAGGCTCGTTTGGTGGCTAAAGGTTATACACAAGAGGAAGGAGTGGATTATCATGATACCTTTGCACCTGTGGCAAAAATGGTCACAGTTAAATGTCTTTTAGCACTGGCAGCAGCAAAGCAATGGGTTGTTCATCAATTAGATGTTAACAATGCTTTTTTACATGGAGATTTGTTGGAAGAGGTGTATATGGATTTGCCACAAGGATATATTGTTCCTTCACACTCCAGCAGATTTGTTTGCAAATTAAAAAAGTCCTTATATGGTCTGAAGCAAGCATCCAGACAATGGTTTGCCAAATTGACTACTTCTCTTATTCAAACAGGATTTTCTCAATCAAAAGCAGATTACTCTTTATTTACATACCACAAAGCTGGACTGTTTACAGCAGTTTTGGTTTATGTTGATGATATCCTTGTTACTGGCAATGACAATTATATGGTTCTTCATTTGAAAGCCATGTTGGACAATCAATTTAGTATTAAGGATCTGGGTGAAGTAAAGTATTATTTGGGGTTAGAAGTCAGCAGATCAAAGGCTGGAATTTTCATTAGTCAAAGGAAGCTTATTTTAGACCTTTTACAATCTGCAAATTTGTTGGATGCTAAACCACTTACTATTCCACTTGATCAACACATCAAACTTCATGATAATAGTTTTTCTGGAGATCTTATTTCTACTCCATCTACTTATAGAAGCTATGTGGGTAAACTCTTGTATCTCACCTTTACCAGACCAGATATCAGCTATTCCGTCCAGTTACTTAGCCAATTCATGCAATCTCCTAGACAAAAACACCTTGAAGCTGTTCACAGAGTTCTAAGATACCTCAAGTGTACAGCTGGTCAAGGCCTTTTCTTTTCTGCAGCTAATGATTTGGTTTTGAAAGGCTTTTGTGACAGTGATTGGGGAGGTTGTCCTATTAGTCGCAGATCTGTTACTGGATATTGCCTTATGTTAGGCCCTTCTCTTATTTCTTGGCAATCTAAGAAGCAATCTGTTACTTCTCGAAGTTCAGCTGAAGCTGAGTATCGTGCTCTTGCTACTACTACTTGTGAGGTTTTATGGTTACATAGCTTATTACAAGATTTATTGGTTTCCAATCATGGTCCTACTCCAATTTTCTGTGACAATAAGGCAGCAATAGACATTGCAGCAAATCCTGTTTATCATGCTCGCACCGAACACATAGAAATTGATTGTCATTTTGTCCGAGAAAAAGTGCAAGCAGGTATCATCCAACCTCTTAAGGTTTCTTCTAAAGATCAAGTTGCTGATTTGTTGACTAAAGCTTTAGGTCGTACAAGTCATTGGTATTTAGCTTCCAAGTTGGGCTTACATAATCCATGTCTGCCTTCAACTTGTGGGGGGAGTAATACACATATTAACACAGCAACAGCAGCTACAGCAACAGCATTGACAGCTGCACGTAGTGCAGCACTGGTGATCAGAAGCAAGGACTTTGGTGCACTGACAATGACAGCTAACATCAAGGATGTATGGAATTAACTAAATTACCTTGGTGTATTTTAGTGTAACCAGTGTACCTACATTGCTAGAAATGTGGAGTGACACGGATTGAATGTAATATGGGTTAGTTGAACCCACATATATAAATACAAAGGCTCTAATGTAATACTGTTCAATTTTTACAAAAATAAATACAGAGATATTTTTTTCTTTGTTCCATTTTCTGCTGTTAGCTTCATGGTTGAATAAACCTAACAATGTATAAAAGAGGGCATTTATTGACATCACCAAATGCTCTTACTTGATAATGCAATGAAATCCTTTCAGATCTTTTGCAACCATACATATGGGACTACTCAATAATCATTGGGAAAATTCCATATTGAAAGATAGCTTTGTCAATCATAAAGGAACTCAAATATAGAACGCAGAAACTTACTTTATGCAATGCAAATGCACCACCATTCACTTCTATTGTTATATCACTAGGAACATCCCGGAATATCCTGCAATAAATCAACAGCCCATAACATGTAAAACCAAGATGAGTGATAATACAATGCTTTCAGTAAGTAGTAACCTATTATAAACTATCAGCAAAAGAGAAAAAGGGAGAGAATAAGGTAGAGGAGATAACAACGTGTATGAAAGCTTCGGAGAACCACCAACCACTCATAATGCTAGAAATTTTAACCTTAGGAAATAACTTAACTGCTACTATCCATTTTGGTGATTGGAAAATAATTTAAGGACCAAAATGTACCAAGAAACTTTGTGTCTCATATTTCCAGTTGTAATGCACCCCAAAAGATAACTCTTTAGAATTAGTTAGCGTTGTAAGGTTAGTTGAGTAGACTTGTTTAGTTAGCCTGATCTCATAGTTCTTTTATAGATGCATGAGATATCTTAAAACTACGAAATTTACCCCATTCCTTCACTAAAATCTAACTGACGTAACAGTGTCCATAGTTTTAAAGGAACTTGATATTTTCCGCAATAAACACCAAATCCTTTCACTATTGGATGCAACTGATGATCATTTCTTAATCAAACTCTCCATCCTTTTTGTCAGCTCCAAAAAGAAACAGACAAACAAGGAAGGAATAACAAACGAGTAAAAAACATAAAAAAAATCAAAGAAATTAACATCACTCCCCCTTTATGTCAAGGAAACAGTTCAGAATCCACAAAGTCATGTAACCAAATATAACAAACATTTGAAAATACAGAAGCACCCAAAAAAAGTCCATCATAAGCAAGAAAAAAGTCGAAACTTTAACAAAACCAATCAACAGAAGATCTGAAGTTGAACTTAAGCAGAGCATACTAATTCAGAGAAGAATAACAAACAAACCATTCACTGCACCGGTGCTGCCGCGAACACTTGGCCAAAGATAGCTGCTGCTGGTGCTTGTCCATGGACAGATGGAAGAAACCCAAAAGAGAAAAATGGGATTATTGAAGATAGAAAAATTAAAATAGTAGTAGTGTGGGGTTAAGGAAACCAAGTGAGGAGAAAGACAGACCCAGTTGGAGATGTTGCTGTTGGCAGAGTTCTTTGGTCATTTTTGTCAAATAGGGGGAGTTCATTGCAACTGTCCAAAGCAATGGGCCTTTGAGGTGGGTCATAACTTTTCAACTTTTTTATTCTCCATATATACATGGGATCCATAATTACAGTCAGTTGATAATCAACATCTGATATATATATATATATATATATATATATATATCCGACCATTTTTATTCACTCAGCTGATATACAGTATCTGACATAATATGTTAGATTTATCGGACTAACAACTAACTACAGTTACACATGCAGCATCCTACTTGTATATACATATCTGAATGTCTCTATAGGCATCAAGTGAATAAATTTTGCTAAATCTAAGCCAGTAAAGAGGCGCTAAGAAAGGAGTGAGATTGTAGCTTTGTTCTTCCAGGAAAAAGTCAAAAGCTCTCACTAAAGTAAGGGACATGACAGGAGAAAGAGCGGGGGGGAAAAAGGCGGGAAGAAAGGTCGTTACTGGGTGTGACATATTTTACCCTTTGTCCCTCTAACTAATCATTATAAAAATTTACACCTTTTACCTCTTTTTTCCCTTTCCTAACATATCCCTCCCTATATTCACCCCCAAATTTTTGAAAGCACAGATAAGTTAATTTGTTGCCATAAAAATAAACATCACGAGTGATGATAAACTCTATTTTACCAACTCTCTAATTCAATGATTAATAGTTGTTACAAGATTAGGTTTTGATTGACAAACAAGGAGCCTTACATGTTTGAAATGCAAGTAAAAAGGGTATTTTCTGTCATGTTATTAGTTACATACACTCCATTTTAAAAAAGAAAATCTGAATTTCAAATTGATACGAATTGTTTCCACTTTAGTAATTAAATACAATTGTTTATTTTAAACTATATATGAAGATTTTAGGTTTACATTAATTCGGATCTCTAAAAAGCTATATATGTAACTATATATATATATATATATATATATATATATATATATATGGGATATATGTATATACACAGCTGTGTAGTACACAGTCGTGCTATGGCGACAGATTTTTTTGAGTTATCCGTCGCCATAAACTAAAATATCTATGATGTCAGTCCAAAAAAACCGTTGTCATAGACGACTGTGTACTACACAGTTGTCTATATACATTTTTCCCTATATATATATATATATATATATATATGCACACGCAACGGACACTTTTAATTGTATGGATGATACAAACCAACCATAGGATTTTATTTGATTTCTGTATTGACTATTTAAGCTACACAACAAACAAAGGTGAATGAAGAAAACCCAAGGATCTTGCTTGCTTGTTGATAAAGATTGTCTTTAACTATCAAATCCAATAATGTATGTTATGTTAATGGCCTAATGGGCGTAGGCCAAGAAAATTTATGGTTCGGTTTCTTTGGAAGAATTCATTAATGGTGATTTCATTGTTTAAATGATCAAAAAAAACAAGGCAATTATGGTAAAGATAATTTAGTCTAGAACATCACATATTTGTTTATGAGTGTGACTATAGTTTATCTGATCCAGGTTGAACCCTACTTTAGCAATATATAGGGAAATGGTATAGACTTTATTACCCCTTTAATTTCTTTTTCTTACTAATCACTATACTTTAAATGATCGAAATATAGCATTTTACAAGGTGCTGAACTTTTAGCTCAAACTAACTAAAAGACCACAAAAATGGTACATGCATGAACAAATATACATTTAAGAATATTTTTATAATTATTTTAACGACACTAAATATTTTAAATGATACTACTTATAATAATATTATTTTTATTCTAATAAAAATATCAATCGTCAAATAATGGGGGATTATAGAAAGAAATAAAAAAATATGACGTTTTAGGTAGTTTTATTTGTTTCAAATTATTTGAAGTTTTAGAAAATTTAGGAGAATTAATTACCATCTTTTCAAAATTACTCCTCATAAAAAAATATTACATATAAGGAGAGAAAGTATGAGATAAATATAATAATAAATAAGAATTTAAAAATATTATAAATAATTAATATTATATTTAATATTTTTTAATTATTATACAGAACTCTAAAACCTCATGAATTATGTATGGCCGGGAGGAAGGGAGTAACTTTTTAGTTGAGAGAGAGAGAGCCAGCTAGCTTGCAAATTTTGAAAAACTTAATTGAGAGACAGACAGACGGTGGCCACTAGTATTTTTTTGAGTTGATAATTTAATTTTTATCAATATGATTGCTTAACCACCAATGGAGGGTCATGTTGGATCATACTTATAGTAGGTCCCATATGTCTCCCCTACCCCTACGTCCCTACGCAATTACTATTATGAATTGGAGCTTTACAATCATAACCTTTGATATTATTATTACAATTTCCACTCACCCCCACGCCCCTTTTATGTACTAGTAAATGAGAAAAATTTTTTTTATTATAATTAATGACGTTATTACAAATAGGAATTAAGAACTATTACTTACTTCTTTTATCTTACATAGATAATTCTTTTTTAATTTCTATTTTCGTATCAGATATTTTTATTTACACATAATTATGCATTTTTAAACTACTCCACGCATAGAGAACAAATTAAAACGTGTATATATATATATATATATATATATATATAAAAACATACTCTCATGCAATTTTTGTTACAATATGCATGGTGAATTGTTAGACGTTTTGTGGGCCCGTTGGGCATGCATATTGATATCATAATCAATGGATAGGGATAGGAATAACTGAATACGAATAGGAATAGGACTAGCAGCACGCGGAGTGAATTTTTATTTTTTTATTTTTAGCGACAGAATGTATAAAGGAATAATGCATGGAGTATGTATAAATAAAGGTATCCGATGTCATAACTCATACGTCCTACCCACTATTGGGACTACTTTTAATTTTGACTCGTGTCAGGTCAGCCTCACTCGATATCATTATTCCATTTCCACCGCTCTTTTCATTTGCATGCGACCTTAAAATTGGGACATGCGTGCCGCATTTTCATGTAAATAATCACCCACATTTTCCACGCTACCGACCTAAATCCTTTAGTTTTAGACACAATAAAATTGAATGTTACAATCTGGACATAAATGTCTAAAATTATATTTAAATAAAAAAAATATTATTTGATAATTAATTTTTTTTAAATATTTGAATAACAATATTTTATTATTTTAAGAGAGTTATCCAAACTAGTCCAAAAGTGCGGTCATTAAACCAAATCAAATTAAAACCTAAACGATGAGATGTCAAGAATCCAAAGATTAGATCCAAAAAATGCTTGCAAAATCATTTTGATACAAGATCCAGGAGAAAAAGAAATTATTAATCAGTTGAAATCTCTCATAAATCAAGCTAAATTTTTCTTAGGACTTTCATCAAACAGGTTCATCTGTACCTTCGATCTACACCTTCATCTATTTCGACGTTTAACCCCATTTCAAACCCTCATATACCCAATCCATTTCTCATATCTTCCCCTAGAATACCGAATAATGGGTTTCACATGAATTCATCTTCTCCTTACCCTACATGCTTTGTCAGGACACATATTACCCTATATGCTTTGTCAGGACACAGGGTTAATAATACAATCAGAATTTTGGGAATGGCAAATGGAAAGAGTCTAAGGATATTGATTGACAGTGGAAGTACAAACAACTTCCTAGACCCTTAGGCTGCCAAAAAGGTCAGGGCTTCCACTCAAAGTACTAAACCTATGACAGTACCTGTAGCTGATAGATTTAAGGTAAAAAGTCTGCAGGAATGTACACAGTTGCCTTGGTCAGTTCAGGGTGAGTCTTTTGTTACTGACTTTAGAGTCCTGCCCTTGGGGGGAATAGATGATGTTCTGGGTGTGCAATGGCTTAGGCACTTCAGCCCAGTTACTTTTGACTTTGATCAACTCCAATTATCATATATGAAGGACAATAGGACAGTATTACTCAAGGGTGAATAAGAGGAAGTTACTCCTACTGTCCAGCCCCTGTCTCCTAGGGAGTTTCAGCAGGCCTTGAATGCAGCAACACATGGGTATTTTGGTTACCTCTTTGGGATGAATTCTAATGCCTCTGATAACACAGAACAACCCATGAAAAAATTGGAGGCTAACATAGCTAATGAAAGAAATAAGGACTACTGTTAGTTGGAAAAAGTGCTGTAGAATTTTTCTGAGGTGTTTAAGGAACCACAAGAGCTGCCACCAGATAGGGCACATAATCACCACATCAATCTAAAAGAAGGGAGTCAACCAGTTAACCTGAGGCCCTATAGATACCCCTATGTGCAAAAATGAGGAGATTAAGAAGATTGTAAATAAAATGATGACTTCAGGGATCATTCAGCCAAACACAAGCCCCTATGCTTTCCCAGTTTTACTGGTAAAGAAACAAGATGGAACCTGGAGGATGTGTATAGACTATAGATCCTTGAATGAGATGACAGTCAAGGATAAGTTCCCTATTCCGACTATTGATGAGCTCCTGGATGAACTACATGGTTCTAAATGGTACTTCCAAGTTGGACCTCAGATCAGGTTATCACCAAATCAAAGTACACCCACTAGATATCCCTAAAACTGCCTTTAGAACACATACTGGACATTTTGAGTTTTTAGTTATGCCATTTGGGCTAACTAATGCTCTAGCCACATTTCAATCCTTAATGAACCATATCTTTAAGCCTTATTTGAGGAAGTTTATCCTAGTCTTCTTTGATGATATATTAGTATATAGTCCCAGTTATGAGAAACGCCTTAAACATCTACAATTAACCCTACAGCTGCTCAAAGATAACACTTTATATGCCAAAAAGAGTAAGTGACTCTTTGGCACAGAACAAGTTCACTATCTGGGACACATCATTACCCCAGAGGGAGTATCCACGGACCCTGAGAAAATCTGTTGCATGAAAGAATGGCCAATTCCTCAGAACATTAAAAGTCTAAGGGGATTTATAAGCCTTACTGGCTATTACAGAAAGTTCATCAGAAACTATGGTCTCATTAGTAAACCCTTGACTGATTTATTGAAGAAGAACAATTTTCAATGGAATGATAGTGCTACTACTGCTTTCTTGTCTTTGAAAAATGCTATAATGAGAGCACCAGTCCTAGCTATGCCCAATTTTACTCTACCTTTCACTCTGGAAACTGATGCTTCTTACTTTGGCTTGGGAGCAGTTTTGATGCAACAAGGGAAGCCTATATGTGACGCCCCCAAAATAGGTTTAATACTCAACCCATCATTTTGAGTCGTCAAATACATGGTACAGAATCCAAATACAATCTTTTATAATATACGGTCGTGCAAAATACGACCACACAACTGTGAGTTTCAATACAAATCGTATATAATACAAAATATAAACACTCAAATTCATTCCTTATTCATTACAATTGTTGTCCCACTATTTTATAGAATAGTGAGGACTTCTACAGATCTAACTCTGATCATCATACTGTTCCCCGACTAGTCACCGCGATACTCTCATTTTCTGAAGAGAACAATGGAAGAAAAGGGTGAGCTCAACTAGCCCAGTAAAAAATATTATGACTAAGATAATGAAAAACAAATTATCGTTAGCCTTCAATAAATCAGATAAAATATTATGAACAACAAGTTTTAGATCAATATTCGCAGTGAAAATAACAATTCATTAGAAGAGTTAAGTAGAGAATGATGTCTACTATCTTCTTTGATTTAAAAGTCCATCATCAATATTTTATCCCTGTAACATCAATCAATATACATCTTGAATCAAATATTCATCTTTTGCACTACGGACCAAAGATATTCATTTGTATTACCAGTTGGTCATGTTCATCTCAACACCTGTCCATCTTTGCATTACGGGCCAAAGATATTCATCAGGTAATCATTCATCTTTGCACTACAGGCCAAATATATTCATCAAGTAATCATTCATCTTTGCACTACAGGCCAAAGATATTCAGTTATATCACCATTTAGGACTGAGGATGATGAAAAATAATACGAATAACGAATCCAGAGAGATAAAGGACAAATACTAGAGAATTTATCCAGAGTTCAAGAATGAAGATCAAAACCTGGATCCAATCAAAGATGATTTGGAAGGGGAAAAAATATTTTTTTATCGTGAATAGTACCCCGTAAATAGTAACTCGTGAATAGTAACTCGACATGAAAATATAAAAATTTCACAAGAAAGTTCAGACCAATATTCCAGTGAAATGATATTAGATGAAGCGCAAAACTCAAGGAATTTCTGATCATTTCAGGAATTATAGAAGTAATACTTACCGTAGTAAGTTTAGAGTTAGGAATCTGAAATGAAACAATATACGAAACTGTAAATAGATTTTCACCCGTCAGGCGGTATTCTGCGCAGACAGATCATTTCCATAATTTAATAACAAATGAATACGAAGGGTTATTCACCAGGAATGCGGTAGTCCGCGTAGACATGTTATTCCAATAGAATAATAAAGAATGGAATAACAATCCTTACGAGTATTAAAAGAAAATAACTCTCTTCATGAATACGAAAGAAATAATACCCCTCACCTTAATAAAAATTTGGAGACTGCACTAGTGTAATAGTAGAATACTCTTCTTTTTTCTCTCTTACTCTCTCTATACTTTCTCTCTCTATAGCTTTAGTGAATTGGTGAGAAATAATGAAGAAATAAACTTCTATTTATAGGCTTAGCAGAGTAAGGGTAAAATAGTCTTTTCGCTATAATTTATGACATCATTGCTTACATCATCGATCCTATGACATCATTGCTTACCTCATCGTTCCGATGACATCATTGCTTACCTCATCATTCCGATGACATCATTGCTTAAATCATAAGAATTCAAATTCAATTTGTTCTCTTCTACCTCATTTTACTTTTATACCATGAATTTACTATAATAATGTTACCATTCAAATTATAAAAATTATACTATTATATAATCACATCATACTACTATAATGTAACATTATAATAATATATTTGAATGAATTATTTTATCAAAAAAGATAAAATACCAACTTTCAACAAATGTCACATGCTAAAAATTACTCCGTTTAAATCCATATTAAATAAATATTTTCTTATCATATATTAATTATTCACAAATAATATTACATAACTACAATATTGACAACTAGGTCGTTTCCAGGAAAGAGAGGGTCTTCCGATAAGGATTTTTCCTTATTGGCGCGCAATTAACTAACCCCTTTCCTAGACAGAACTTCCTTAGACATTGTCAATAATGTTATCTAATAATATTATTCAAATAATATGAATTATTGATTTGATAATTTGAAATACTGTGCATTGATAATTATTGAATCACTAATATAAAATATTCACGCAGCAATTATTGAAAAAATAAAAAATTGAACAGTAAATACCATAATAATTATTGAGTAATGACTTTTTACGTAAGAATCAATAATTAAAATTACTGTGCAATACCGTGTGTTACTGTACAACACCGCGTATTACTGTATTGTAACCACCGGATATTTCAACAGTTTTAACGGTAAAAGTTTTACCGTTATTTTTGTAAAAAAGTTATTTCTGTCGCTTTCTATATCCGACATTCATTCTGTTGTGGGGTCCACCAATGACTACGCCGTCGTACGAATATTCTCCGACAACAAGAATATTCCACGACCAAACGAATATTCCCCGACAACAATGAATATTTTATAACCATTTGCTTATTTTAAAATATTTGCACATTTCACCCATAACTTTTTACATTTATCAAATCAACACCTTACTATTTCAAAACAATATATAAAGAAGATTAAATCTTTATTCATAAAAGTTGGGGTCTTACACTATAGCTTATCTAAGAAAGGCCATATCTCCTAAACACTTAGGCTGGTCCACTTATGAGAAGGAATTAATGGCTGTGATCTATGTTGTTAACAAATGGAGGCATTACTTGCTTGGGAATAAGGTGCTAATTAAGACTGATCATTATAGTCTTAAGTACCTGCTTGATCAAAGGATTACTACCACTAACCAACAAAAGTGGATCACAAAATTGATGGATTTGGATTACGAAATCGTGTACAAAAAGGGCAAAGAAAATCTAGCAGCAGACTGCCTATCTAGACAAATACCAGGCCATGATGCTGAGACAAGCTGCTTAGCCCTATCTGCTTGTATCCCTCACTGGATAAGGGAAATTGTACAATCCTGGGTGTCTGATCAAGGGCTTAAGGATTTAATATTGCAGCTTCAGTTAGACCCTCAGTCACTGCCTGGTTATTCTTTTCAGAATGGAAGATTGAAGTTCCAAGGCATGTTGGTAGTTGGTCTAGATGATGCATTAAAGGCTAAGCTCTTATCTGGATTCCATGAATCTCCTATGGGAGGTCACTCAGGTATCACAGGTACATATGAAAGGATAAATAAATATTTTTTCTGGTCTAATATGAGGAGTGATGTCACTCAGTTTGTTAAAAGTTGTGGGGTGTGTCAACAAAACAAGCATGAAACTATGGCCCTTCCAGACTACTACAGCCCTTGCCTATTCCAGATAAGCCATGGGAGGATATATCCAAAAATTTTATTGAAGGATTACCAAAGTCTAGAGGGCAGACAGTCATATGGGTGGTAGTGGATAGGCTAACCAAGTATGGTCATTTCATTCCTCTTCACCATCCTTTTTCTGCTGCAGATTTGGCTCAAGTATACATTGAACAAATCTACAAATTACATGGTTTTCCCTCCTCTATTGTGTTTGATAGGGATAAAATCTTCATTAGTCTGTTCTGGCAATCATTATTCAAACTGGTGGGGACAAAACTTCATTTAAGTACTGCATACCACCCCCAAACTGATGGCCAGACAGAAAGGCTCAACTAGGTGCTTAAGTGTTATCTCAGATGCATGACTGCAAATAAACCAAATAATTGGACCACTTGGTTGCCTCTAGCAGAATTCTGGTATAATTTTGATTACCACAGTGGGCTTAAGGTGTCTCCTTTTGAAGCCCTATACGGTTACAAGCCTCTTCACCTCAACTTCCATCAATATGGCCAACTTAAGGACCTTACTACCAAGTCATTTTGCAAGGACAGAACTCAATAATTGCAGTTGCTAAAGCAGAATTTGACAGCAGCTCAGTCAAGGATGAAAAATTATGCTGATAAAGCAAGGAGTGAGAGGACCTTCTTGGTGGGAGATTGGGTATATTTGAGGATTAAACCTTACAGGCAATCTACTATTACTCAAACTAAATTTGAAAAGCTTCTTCCCAAATATGTTGGCCCCTATCAGGTTATAGAAAAAGTGGGAAAAGTAGCCTATCGACTTAGTTTACCAACTCAAGCTAAGGTCCATCCTGTGTTCTATGTGTCACTTTTGAAGAAAAGATTGGTTCCAAGCACACTAGTTCTGCAAGCCTACCTCAATTAGATGAACATGGCCAATTCTTGGTGGAGCCTGTGGCTATTCTAGACAGGAAGATGACTAAAAAGAATAATGCAGCCTCAGTTGAAGTATTGGTACAGTGGTCCAACACTTTACCAGATGAAGTAACTTGGGAAGGCTGGAATGAGTTCCACAAGAAATTTCCAAACTTCCAACCTTGAGGACAAGGTTGTTTTCACGGGGGGTGGACTGTAAGGTGGTTAAGTTGGTTAGAAGGGTTAATAATGTCCTTAGTTTTTATTAGTTAAGGGTAAGGTAGTAATTTCCATTGATCTTCATTTTTTTTGCATGTTATTCAAGTAGTAGTCTGTTATGAGTCACATGGCTGAGATGGGCAGATCTAGGATCATGTAAAATGTAGTATATGTACTGAGCTCATGGAGTGTATTCGGTATGAATGAAATTGATAGTGTTCCTTTCTCAAAAAAAAACTTCATTCAAGGAGGGGTTCCTCAACAAGGACCAACCCTTTAATTCTTCAAACTTCTTCCTATACTCATCCACAGTCCCAATCTGCTGCAGATTTTTCAGTTCCCCTATAGGGTTCATTTGATTCTCTGGACTGAACCTAGCCACAATCTCTTCCACAAACCCATCCCAAGTCAAATCTGGACCCCATTGCACAAACCCAGAATACCATTCTTTAGGGTTCAAAAAAGGGGGCCCTGGTATTCCACTGAGAACCAGTCCAATGCTTGGAAACAAACCAGCAGGAGTGGTTTCATCGAGAATTAGTAATACTACTATACCTAATATGGAGTTTGGGAAGAATTTGCCTATTAGAGGATTAACTAGAGAGTAACTAGCAGAAAAGAGGAGGAAGAAATTGTGTTATTTATGTGATGAGCCATATACTGTGGGACATCAATGCAAGAAACCTCACCTGTTTTCGATGTTACCTTCCCTAGAAGGCTGTGACAATGAAGAAGAAGTGAGGGACTGCTGTGAAAAGGAAAAACCTCCAGATGAAAATGAATGAAATTGATATTGTATTCCTTTCTCACATTTCTCTGAATCTGTCTATATCTCTCTCCAATTTCTTCCCTCTCCTCTGACTCTTGTTCTTTTTCTTCTATCTTAGCACTCATTTCACTCTTTAGCTACAGTAAAAGTGAGTTTTGTACTTACTGAATTCTTCAATTCGTTACAAATTGGTATCAGAGCCACTAACGATTCCAACTATGGCCAATAACACACAGAGAATCTGTAAGACCCCAAATTTTATAAATAAAGATTTAATTTTTTTTATATATTATTTTGAAATAGTAAGGGGTTGATTTAATTAATGTAGTAAGTTGTGGGTAAAATGCGCAAATATTTCAAAATGAGCAAGTGGTTATAAAATATTCATTGTTGTCGGGGAATATTCATTTGGTCGTGGAATATTTTTGTTGTCGGGGAATATTCGTACAACGGCGCAGCCATTTGTGGGCCCCACAACGGAATAACTGTCGGATATAGAAAGCGACAGAAATAACCTTTTTATAAAATAATGGCGTAGTTGTTACCGTTAGTACTGTTGAAATACCCGGTGATTAAAATACAATAATACGCGGTGTTGCACAGTAGCACACGGTATTGCACAGTATTTCGAATTATTGATTCTTACGTAAGAATGCACTTACTCAATTATTGTTACAGTAATTACTGTTCAATATTTTATATTATTGACTCAATAATTGCTACGTTGATATTTTATATGATTGATTCAATAATTGCTATGTTGATATTTTATATGATTGATTCAATAATTGCTACCGTTGATATTTTGTATTATTGATTCAATAATTGTCACTGCACAGTATTTCACATTATCAAATCAATAATTCATATTATTTGAATAATATTATTAGATAGCATTATTGGCAATGTCTAAGGAAGTTCTGTCGAGAAAAGGGGTTAGGTTAATCTAATTGCGCGACAGTAAGGAGAAATCTTTATCGGAAAGCCCCCTCTTTCCTTGGAACGACCTGGTTGTCAATATTGTAGTTCTGTAATATTATTTGTGAATAATTAATTATTAATTTATATGATAAGAAAATATTTATTTTGTGGATATAAAAGAAGGAATTAGTGCTGAGGTGTTTTTATCAGTATTTTGGTGTGGAAAATCATCCGTTTGTGAATTTCAGCTATTTTCGGTTGGGATTTTGGAAAAACTTCCTTCTATAAAGTTGTAGAGAATTAAATTTCCCATAAAAAGGACATATAATTTATATTTTTCTGATAAAAGGGCTATTTGTTATGAATTATTGAAGTTTCTGAAAATAAATATTTTTTTATTAAAAACATGGGTGGGCCCCACTTTTGTTTTTTATGGCTTGTAAATGCTGAATTTTCAAATTCTATTGAGGTGTGCGTATGAAATTGGTGAGAAGCCGCCGGTAGCAGTTAGTCAACTTTGGCATCCTAAGCTTTTCATATAAATAGGGTGCTTAGTTAGAAATGAAAATCACACCAGAATCAGAAAATTTTCTCTCTTTATTATCGAGCGTATTTCTTGTGAGTATTTAGATACTTTGAGTGTTGATAACAGTGCAAGTTTTCGTCCATATAATATCCGATATTTCAGTCAAAACTACTCTCCGGTTAAGGTAAGGGATGTTATTTTCTTTTGTAAATGATGTTATTCTTTTTAATATCATTATACCAAAATATTGTCATGGATTTTATTATGAAATTCTTACTTTTTCCGTCGGGGTTACTATTCACGTATACGGCACTATTCACGTAAACGACACTATTCACGGAAAAATTAAATTTTCTTTTATTTGTCCCAGTTGCTTGTTAAGGTACCTATCTTTGATTAGATCCAAGTTTTGATCTTTATTCTTGAATTTTGCTCCACAAAGTATTATTATGAATATTTTTGAACTTGGATAAACTTAATTACGAATCTCTAATCCTTGTCCTTTATCTCATTGGACCCCGTTGTTTATATTATTTTTCATCATCCTCAGTCCTAAATGATGATATAACTGAATATCTTTGGCCTGTAGAGCAAAGATGAATGATTACCTGATGAATATCTTTGGCCCGTAGTGCAAAGATGAACAGGTGTTGAGATGAACATGACCACTAGTGATACAAATGAATATCTTTGGCCTGTAGTGCAAAAATGAATATTTGATTCGAGATGTATAGTGGTTGATGTTACAGGGATAAACTATTGATGATGGACTTTCAAATCATAGAAGATAGTAGACTTCATTCTCTACTTAACTCTTCTAATGAATTGTTATTTCTGCTGCGAATATTGATCTAAAACTTGTTGTCCATAATATTTTATCTGAATTGTTGAAGACTAACGATAATTTATTTTCCATTATCTTAGTCATAATATTCTTTACTGGGTTAGTTGAGTTCACCCTTTTCATCTATTGTCCTCTTCAAGAAATGAGAATGTCGCAGGAACTAGTCGGGGGACAGAGTGATGGTCCGAGATAGAGCAGTAGTAGTCCTCACTATTTCCAATAAATAGTGTGATAATAATTGTAATGAGGACTTAGTTTGAATGTTAATATTTTCTACATATTTGTATTAACACTCATAGTTGTGTGGTCGTATTTTGCACGACCGTGTGATATAAAGTTTGTATTTGAATTCTGTACCATGTATTTGGCGACTTAGAATGGGTTGGGTTGACTGGACCTATTATGGGGGCGTCACAGAATCACTAATTTGGAAGGTTTTTCCAGTGAACAGGCTGACTCCATCCAGAGGTTACGAACCCAGTTGAATGATTCTGTCAGCGGTTTAAAGTTGGATTTCGAGGAGAGATTGAATCAGAAGATGGAGAAAATGATGAAGGGTTTTGATGTTGTGCTCTCAGTTAGGCTACCTCCTCCTCCAAATAACCTAGGTAATTCACAAACCAATGTTGGTTCAGTTCTAGGGACTTTTGAAAATCTAAATCAGGATGACAAGGGTACCTCTAGCATATTCAAATCAATCAAGTTTCAATTTCCCAGATTTAATGGTAATAATCCCAAATCATGGATCCAAAAATGCAATAAATTGTTTTCCTACCATTCAATGGCTGATAATCACAAACTTCACTTAGCCACCATGAATTTGGAAGGGGAGGCTGAAGAATGGTATTCTGGGTTTGTGCAAGGGGGTCCAGATTTGACTTGGGATGGGTTTGTGGAAGAGATTGTGGCTAGGTTCAGTCCAAAGAATCAAATGAACCCTATAGGGTAACTGGAAGAACTAAAGGGTTGGTCCTTGTTGAGGAACCCCTCCTTGAATGAAGTTTTTTTTATGGACTGTTTCTTGGGGGGGGGGGGGCTTAAAGAGGAAATAAGGTTGGGCATTCAGTAGTTGAAGTTACCATCTTTTAAAGAGGTAATTAGAATGGCCAGAGTTGAAGAAGCAAAGTTAGAGGCATGGGTTAAAAGGAGCAGAATGAGGTTCAAAATAGGGGGCCCTGGTATTCCACTGAGAACCAGTCCAATGCTTGGAAATAAACCAGCAGGAGTGGTTTCATCATGAATTAGTAACACTACTATACCTAATATGGAGTTTGGGAAGAATTTGCCTATTAGAGGATTAACTAGGGAGCAACTAGAAGAAAAGAGGAGGAAGAAATTGTGTTATTCATGTGATGAGCCATATACTGTGGGACATCAATGAAAGAAACCTCACCTGTTTTTGATGTTACTTTCCTCAGAAGGCTGTGACAATGAAAAAGAAATGAGGGACTGCTGTGAAGAGGAAAAACCTCCAGATGACAATGAATGAAATTGATATTTTGTTCCTTTCTCATATTTCTCTAAATCTCTCTATATCTCTCTCCAATTTCTTCCCTCTCCTCTGACTCTTGTTCTTTTTCTTCTATCTTTGAACTCATTTTACTCTTCAGTTGCAGTAAAAGTGAGTTTTGTACTTACTGAATTCTTCAGTTCGTTACAGGTTAGATCCAGAAAATGCTTGCAAAATCATTTTGATACAAGATCCAGGAGAAAAAGAAATTATTAATCAGTTGAAATCTCTCATAAATCAAGCTAAATTTTTCTTAAAACTTTCATCAAACAGGTTCATCTGTACCTTCGATCTGCACCTTCATCTCCTTCGCCGTTTACCCCTATTTCAAACCCTCATATGCCCAATCCATTTCTCCTATCTTCCCCTAGAATACCGAATAATGGGTTTCCCATGAATTCATCTTCTTCTTCTTCTTCTTCATGGTCAGTTTCTGGGTTTTCAAATGCTAGTCATACCAGTCCAAGACCAGCTTCTTCTCTGTCATATGTTGTTGGGGATGGAAGGGAAGGGAGGATTGAGGGATTGGGTTGCAGAGACGGAGAGGGGAAGGGGGAAGAGGCAAAGAGAAGAGAGAACAGTTGGATAATAGGGCTATTGGGGATAAAATAGGGATTTTGTAATATTGAAGAGGTTATTTTTGTCCAAAAAATAGTCAATTTTATTCTGATAGTCCTCTGAATAGTTTAGATTTAATTTTATATCTTAACGATTTAGAGATATTTATAGCAAAAAAATTTTACAAAATTTTTTGCCTCTTAGCGAATAAGAAGTGAGTTTTTAAGATGCAATCAAACACCAACTTAAAGTGAAAAGATTAGTTGTATAAAAATAAGTAAATTAATAATTCAAGAATATACCTATGTATAGTTGCTTTAATTGATATATATATTTATATATATATCCCTACATAATTTAAATTTTGAAGTTAAAAAAAGACGCAAGTTTAGTCGAATAGTATAACGTTTATGATCACAAATGAGTATAGTTCACGGATTCGGTTACCATGTATGAAGTTAACTTCATCGTAAGTTGGTCAATTGATCAATACAGTATTAACACGTAGAGAAAAATCACCTTTCGACCTGTGTGTTGACACTATATTGATCAATTGACCAAAGTTAATTTCATAATAACCAATCTCATAGTTCACTTGTAAGCTAGGTAAAAGTTAAAAATGAATTCATTTAAGACATCGGGTACATGCAAGGAAGTGTTTCTTTTGTAAAATTCATTCACTTCTTTGAATTTTTTTGGGATTTCCCTTGAATCTATTTAATAATTCGGATGATGGGGTGCATGTAAGCTTAGAGCTAGATAGTGGTGCACAAATGACCTACGGCCTGCAGCCTGGCCTTGGTCCGGCCTGGGCCCTGCCTGGTCAAAACCCGGTCTGGTCAAAGCCTGGTCTAGCTAGGCCCGGCCTACAAGGCCTTAACAGACCATGTTTTTTTTCACCATATCCGGCCTGGCCTGGCCTGGCCTTCGGTCTGGTCCGGCCTGAGCTCTAAGGCCTGATCCACTCCCTTACCTAATGGCTAATCTTAGTCCTAGGCCCAGGCAGCCCAGCCCAATCCACTCCCTTCCCAGCAAGCTGCTACATCCGTTTCTCAACAGGCTAGCCTGTCGGACCAGTCCAACACTCAATAGGACATGCAGGCATGAGCTATGAAGTAACATTTAAATATTAAAAAAGCTGCCCACCTGCCACCTGAGTTGACCACCTGCTGTCAAGTCGTCCACTTGCAACCTGCTGACAAAGTTGAAAAAAAAGTTCAAGGCTGTTTGGGACTTGACCACCAAACAACTAAAGATTCTTTATGTATACATTTAATACTTTCTTTATGTATATTTTAATAATCTCCATTCTCCACCACCAAATAACTGAAGACTCTTTATGTCTCTCTCATACATTTAATATAAACTCAAATGATGATCAGAGATAGCGAGCAAAATTGAAGAGCACCTAAACATCCTACTTCCTTTTTCTCAATATATATATAGAAATGGATGAAATAGAGCACACATACATAGAAGTGGAGGGGCTGAAGCTTCACATAGCTGAAATAGGAAGTGGGTCGTCGTCAGTGGTGTTGTTCTTGAATGGTGGAGGCGGAGGTGGTAGAGAGCCAGAGGCGACAGCGCTAGATGAGCCGAATGTGGGTCTGACACAAGGCCTGGCCTGGCCTGGACTGCAGGCTCAACAGGTCATCTATTATTGTGCCAAGCCTGGCCTGGCCTAGTCTGCAATCTGAAAGTTAAGGCCTGGCCTGGCCTGGTCAACGGCCAATGCCTAGCAGGCCCAGGCCGGGCCAGGCCAGGCTATCCTATTATGTATCCCTAGAGCTAGACCACTGTTAGGCATTTTACTGATCAAAATATTCATGCAAGTATACACGGTCAACAAGTAATAAAGTGTAAGTACAGATATCATTCCCACGAGGAATTAACAGATAAAAGATCGCCAAACCACTAGCACGTAATCATTTCAGTCTTATTTAAACGAGTGATAAAGAGATTAAATTTAAACTAAGTTAACTAGGCAAGAAATTAATCTTAAACTAATCAATCCTAGAGTATAATCAGATAATGAAGATAAGAGATTTCAATTTCTCCTAATGATTCATCTAAGCCGACTACTTCCAATTAGGTCAAATTAATCGTCAAGTTTGTTAGCCGAGAACACTAAAGTGAGAGAAGGCCATCTTTCGATGCACCTACTCCATACCACATACAATCCACAGATGATAGAACGCACGTGGACACCCACATTATCTAAACCCCTATATGTCTATGGTGTTTACAAATAATTAGGGATTAAGGTCAAGTTCTCTATTGACTACGAGCGGCGCTTCGGTATATGTCTATCCTAAGCACAAATCATACGTCCAACATCATGTGAACGTACAATCGCCCGCTACTGCGATTAGATCTAAACCTACACTTCGTCTTTCAAGTCCACATACGTTATCACACTAATTGGTCATGACTCAATTAAGCAATGAAAGCATAAATCGCACTAGACAATCACATAGCAATTAAATAAGAACCAACATAGCATAGAAATCAACAAAGACTACTCAAAAGGTTCCATTGAAATCTCAAAATACAATTTAAGTCATAGACAACTCAAATATATCATCCACAAGATTCATAAACATTATCCGAATACAAAATGATAACAAGGAGAATATAGAGATAGTGAATGCAAATCTTTAGTCTTTCTCCAAGTTTGGATCTTTGATGCTAATCCCTTGATTCAATCTTCAAACCTAATCTAACCCTGGAAACTAACTAACTAAACTAAACCCTAATCTAGACTTAATATACTCCTAATCTATACAAGAAATGTAAAGGAAATGGAAGAACAAGCTAGGACTAGGGCTTAAGGCCAATATCTGATCCATCTTCTTGCCAAAAACGAGACCTCTATATATCCTTTGCTCTAGCCAAGCCCGTTCAATTGAAAAGTCAAACCTGGCAGCATGTTGGACTGGCGCGGCCGCGCCCAAAATGCACTAGAAATCCGCGCGCCCGCGCCAAGGATTTTCTATTGCAGTGTCCTCTGGTAAAATGGCCATAACTTTTGATCCGGGAAGAGTTACGGGGCCTGTCACCTATAAAATCGAAGATATCGAAGAGATCTACAACTTTTATTCTTTGAGAATTGAGAAATAATGGAGATATGAAGGCTGAAATTGAGCTCCAAGTGACAGCTGTGCAATGAAAACCTAAAATCGTGAAGTTTAATGTCCGTTGGTATACGAGGTATAACTCTCGCCTCCGAACTCCGATTGGGATGGTTCAAGATATTCCGAAAAGCTTAGAAGACGCTCTACAATATGAACCAAGTTCCAATCCAAGAACATGAAATGAACATGAACCACCCAAACGATGTCCGGATTGCATTTCCTTCCCATTGTCATGCCATCATTCCATTCTTGCTCCTTTTGGCCTCATTTTGTCCTTTTTAGCTCATTAAGCACCAAGGGAGTTCCAAAACATGCAAACTACAAAACAATGCAAAAACACGTGAAAATCACAATGATACTTGATTTTATGCAACAAAACAAGTTGGTTACTATCCGAATAAGTGGTGATAAAAACTACTTATCAAATACCCCCAAACTTACACGTTGCTTGCCCTCAAGCAACCAAAACAAAACTAAACAAAAGATGCAATGCAGTATCTACAATTAATGCAACATATCCTATCATGAATGTGAATCCAAGTCTTAGTCAGTATTGAACTTCATAAGCAATGCCTCAGAAAAACCATAAGATAATCAAACAGATAAGCTACCCAAGACAAAACCATAAGGCATATTCTTGCAAATCCAAAACTGTCAGCACTGATGTATTGTGCGTTGTGCCTAGCAACCATTAAACATGTTTTTGAACAAATAAATCACATACTACGCTTCTTAGGGGAAAAACAAGTTTCAATTCAAGAAAAATAGTAAATCAGATAAGTTCTAACCAAGACCATGCATTACTTAAGCTAAGAGTCATAGAGGATTTAATATGTTTTTTATTAACTCACGAGGGCGTTTTCGCTCTTTCTCGTGTACACAATCGACTGTGCAATGCCTAGTCCTCTTAGGCTTTTCAATGATACCCGTGTAGCGAGCTTTCGACCAACGACTCCCAGACCGCGAGGCCTTAGGGCATTGGGTGTAAAGACACCCCTCGGGCTTACTTGCTCGAATATCAAAGGCCACAGAACTCGATGCAGCCGATGTGTTTATTATATTTTTGTCTTTTTCTTTGCATTTTTCTCTTGTTTTTTTATTCTTTTTCATTTCTTGTTCATAGGGGAGTGCATCTTACGCTCCATCTCCCCATTAGCATGCATACCCCTTGATTCCCCCAAACTTAAGCTTTTAACAGTCTAGTTATTGTCACATGATCACTGAACTCTTTTATTAAAACACAGATTTCCCACCAAATGAGAAGTATGTGAACATTTAAACTAAATATATCATGATGGTTACTCTATCGTGCTAACCGGCGACATAAATATCTGACAGATAAGGATTTACATATATGACATAATCAAGCTCAAGTCTCAAATCAGTTCAAAAATTAAGTAATTTAAGTTTCCTTATAGGCCAAATACATAGCAAACCAACCTCAATTGGATTCATGCAAAATGCTTTAACATAAATGACTCAAACAAAAACAAAAATTTTAAAATTTTCACAAATTTTAACAAAAACAACCTACATGCACTAAATGTAACTAACACAACATGAAATGAACTAACTACATTCAAAAACAAAACCAATACCCCCAAACTTAAAAGGTTCAATGTCCTCATTGAAGGTAAAGGTAAAAATAAACTCCCCTATTCGGCTTCATTGTCACTCTCGGCCTCATTGTCCTCCTCAGGCGGTGTGCGCTCCTGAACTGGGTGGGAGGACTTGGATTGCGCTGGTGGCATCCTCTCAGAAGTCTCCTCCGTCTCTCTCTGCTCTGGTAAAATAAACCCCGCTCGCACTGTACTCAACGAACTAACCCAACTCAATATCAATCTTGCTCTGCTCTCGAACCTACACTCACTGTCTCAATTGATCAGTTTGAGAGGATGAGGTTTATGGGTGGATTGGTACTTTGGATTGAGGAGGTAGGAGGTTTTCGAAACTAAGGCTTGTGGTGGAGGGGATTTGTGACGGAGGATTGAATGAGATGGAAGAGATGGGGGATTGCTTGAAGGAACGTGAGGGTTTGGGATTAAAGAGACTGAGGCTTAGCTGCTATTGATAATTGACATGAAGTGGTGCCCCCAAAATCTGCCATTTCCTTAAGTCATGCCCAGTTTGTGAGAGGCGTGGCCGCACGCCCCAGCAAGCATATCCTGGCGCGGGCTGCCAGATTTCTGTTTCTGCAGATTTTCGTTATGCAAAGAGGTTGGCCTTAAGCTTTTCATTCAATCCAGCAACATTGACCTGAGAAAGACATATACATTTATTAAGCCCTCTTAACTATCAAAACTAAATAAGCAATATTTACAACTAGGAGTATGAAACATGGATGGATATATGCATTTGACTTCCCAAATCTCCTATACGTGCGTATGTGCAACATGCTCGTGATCAAAAATCTGTTCAATACTTTATAGACCCAAAAATATATGCCCACATGCCTAAGTTCAAAAATGAAGGCATTGAGTTCCTAAATCTACGAGCATTTAAAAAAAATAAAATTTAAACTAAATATTAAACTAATAAGAATTAAACAAGGGGGAGGGAAATATGATAGAAAACAGGTAATGGAGAATTAAACAAGTAGGGAGAGAGAGAAATGATGGGGTGCTTCCCATCGAGCGCTTAATTTATAGTCCTCTAACTGGACTGTGTCTGAACACTGCTACCCGATCCCCCGACGATATTTGAGAACTCCTCCATCCATCAGAATTGCAATGTGCTTTTGGAGGCTTCCCAATAGGAAAGGACTAGGCTTTAAACTACCTAGCATTGAATGTTTATAAGAATTCCCCGTACTGAATGTCGGGGAGCTAGGCACTGGTTCCGTTGTGCTAATGAAATGATTGGGGCATTGATGATCACGTAGCACAACGGTCTCTTCTTCAATTCTCTCTTCATACCACCATGGTTTCAGAAATGCGGATTCTCTCATATCCTCGAGATCCGTCTCTTTAATGTGGCTACCAAGGGGGCAAGGGTGTGCAAACTTCACTGGTTTTTCCAACATAGGCTGAGAAGTCACTTGGGGTATTGTCACAGTTGGTTCACAAACATAGTTTTCCACATCCCCAAACGTCTCCTCAATGTCGCCTTCTTTCAGTTCATCCAGCTGCATGTGCACTTCCGGCTCTCTATCAGTTTCTGCATCCATATCATAGCACCAATCATTCTGGGGATCATTACTTACGGCTTCAGTCATTAGAGGTATAAAATCTTGCATTGTCGTCTTTTGCTCAAGCACTTTCTTTTTCCTTAAAGCCGTGCTAATTTGCTCCACCCAAATCTGAAGATCCTCAATCGACTCCTCTTGCTCAATCAAGGTCTCCTCTGTCGATGCTAAGGAATTCCCCCATAAACTTTCCTTTTTCGTTTCAGTCTCGGGGTCCTATGTACTGAGGCTCATTGGCAGGAGTATTGCTAATTAGGGCCATCTGATTCTGAAAATGTTGGTTCGATAGTTCTTGGCTCCTAAGCATCTCTTCTTGGTTTGTTGAGCTCCTATACATGAATTCCATTGTTAACTGTTCTCCTTGTAAACATGGAGATTGATATGGGGGTTTCGGTGCTTAAATTGGACTTTGATCGCAGTATTGGTCTTGATAGCTCACAGTATGGGTCTGCATCCCTTGCTCATCCTCTTTCATCAAGGCCATACTAATTTGTTCTGCCCAGTTCTGAATATTCTTGATTGACTGTGCTTGCTCAATCAAGATGTACTTCAACGATGCTATGCCACCTCCTTCCTCCAATCCTGTCTTTTATGTGTCACCCTCAAAGTACTGAGGCTCATAAATTGGAGTCTGGAATGGGCATTCTGGGGCGCATGCGGAATTTGGATCTCAGTATTGGTCTTGATAATAGTCTGCTGAAGGATTTTGGTGATACACCCAATCTTGCTGATGATTGGGATAAGGCTCATTGTAGGAGTACTCACCCCCATACTGCTCCTGTTCATAACTGATAGGCTCCTGATGGCTCGTATAGCTCCTAGCACCATAGTTATAAGTCACTGCCGTCTCTCGATTCTGCTGGGCTGAGACAGTATCCAGCTTCCTCGAAAGGACCTCTAACTGTGTTGACAATGAAGCAATTGGGTCAATGTCATCATTCCCTACTTCCCTCGGTCGCGCTTGCCTTGCGTAGTTCCATGGATAGAAATTTAAGTTCATTGTACCTAAAAAGAGAATATAGGAAGAGAATTAAATAAAAATAAAAATGTCTAAATTAAGATTAATTTGTTTTAAACTAATGTTGGCAAACAGTTATCCAATTAAGTCCCCGGCAACGGCGCTAAAAACTTGTTGGGCGTTTTATTGATCAATATATTCGTACAAGTGTACACGGTCAACAAGTAATAAAGTGTAAGTACAGATATCGTTCCCACGAGAAATTAACAGATAAAAGATCGACAAACCACTAGCACATAATCATTTCAGTCTTATTTAAACGAGCAGTAAAGAGATTAAATTTAAACTAAGTTAACTAGGCAAGTAATTAATCTTAAACTAATTAATCTTAGAGTAAAATCAGATAATGAAGATAAGAGATTCTAATTTCCCCTAATGATTCATCTAAGCCGACTACTTCCAATTAGGTCAAATTAATCGTTAAGTTTGTTAGCCGAGAACACTAAAGTGAGAGAAGGCCATCTTTCGATGCACCTACTCTTTACCACATACAATCCACAGATGATAAAACGCACGTGGACACCCACATTATCTAAACCCCTATATGTCTATGGTGTTTACAAATAATTAGGGATTAAGGTTGATGAGTGGGATTTATACCCACAAATCGGATACTTTATGGCTTAAATAGTTGTCTGATCTTCGTAGTTTTTATTTAGTTTATTATGTTTATAGTATTTTTATGCTTAATCGATGTATTGCAGGCTTTACAGGAATTTTCTAGCTTTCAGGGGACAAAACGGAGAATTTTCATATAATGGCGCCGCAGCGCCAATGCCTAGTCTCATTCTCGCGCCGCGGCGCCGCCCCTGGTCCTTGCTGATGTCATCCTGGCGCTGCAGCGCCACAGTTCCTTTATGGGCTCGCGCTGTAGCGCGACCTCCGGTCTTTTGATTTTAATATGGCGCCGCAGCGCCACTTATAAGCTGATTGCCCGCGCCGCAGCGCGACCTCCGGTGCCCAGGCAGAAAAGGCTTGCTTTTGACCTAGAAAAAGGAGAAAAACAGATATATAGAGACAGAGGGAGCCTCTGCCAAAGAGAAGAGAGCGAGAAGAGGGAGGAGAGAAAGAAGACTGGGATAGAATTGGTTAGCTTAGCTTAGGATAGATTAGATCTCTTTTGTACTTTCTCTCTCTAGTTATTGGGTAATGTTTGTAAATACAGATTAGGTAGATTAGGGTAAAGTTTGGGTTTTCCTTGGAGCAACAAGAGCAGTGAGCTACACGGATTGGAGAGCTTGAAAGGAGCGAAATGCTTGGAGACTGAAGAGCCTTGACAGAGTTTATTCTTGTCCATTCATTTTCTCTATTTTTGTAATCCATAAATGTTGTCTTTATTGCTACTTATATTTTGTTCAATAGCTATGAACTAAGTATTGGCTCTAAGGTTATAATGGAACCCTTTGTTAGTTAAATTGATTGTCTTCTCTTTTTGGTTGGCACCATATGGTTTGGTTTAATATATTCATGCTTAACGATTCTCACTAAGACATTAGTGATGATTTTGGTAATCTATATGATATCGAAAGAAGAATTATAGATTTACACCTAAATATATTGGCATGTGATTATGGGTTTCGACTGCATAAGTTGTGCGTAGAATAGACATATATCTGTGTGCCACGTGTGACCTAATTGAGAACTTATGCTTAAATCCTTGTTAGGTTAATTCGCATAGACATGTGTAGGATTATCACTTAGTTTGGATGTTCTTTTCTGTTCTATTCCCTTTCGGGTGGATCTGGAGAGGATATGTTTGTGCATACCTCGACAGAGGTGTATGAGCACCTGTGTGTTCTTGGTCGACAAACTGTCGTGACCATTAAGACCAAAGAAAGAAGGGTAGGAAGTTTGATGAAGCATAGCACGCCAGGTGTTCGACAGAATGCCTGTGTGGGGTGAAGTTGTAACCTTAGCTTGTAATTCCTTCGATTACGATTCGTTATCCGTTTACTTGCTTTAATAATTAGTTATAACTAGTTTAACCACACTCCTATTAGTTTACTGTTCGAATAAGACTAAAGCGATACAAAGTTGGTATTTGGTAAATATTAGTGATAGTTCCTCATGGGTACGACACTTTTCTTATCACTGTATTACTTGTTAGACCGCGTATACTTGCGCGTGTTTAGTGATCGGTTTTCCGACCAACAAAGGTCAAGTTCTCTATTGACTACGAGCGGCGCTTCGGTATATGTCTATCCTAAGCACAAATCATACGTCCAACGTCATGTGAACGTACAATCGCCCGCTACCGCGATTAGATCTAAACCTACACTTCGTCTTTCAAGTCCACATAGGTTATCACACTAATTGGTCATGACTCAATTAAGCAATGAAAGCATAAATCGCAGTAGACAATCACATAACAATCAAATAAGAACCAACATAGCATAGAAATCAACAAAGATTACTCAAAAGGTTCCATTGAAACCTCAAAATATAATTTAAGTCATAGACAACTCAAATATATCATCCACAAGATTCATAAACATTATCCGAATACAAAATGATAACAAGGAGAATATAGAGATAGAGAATGCAAATCTTTAGTCTTTCTCTAAGTTTGGATCTTTGATGCTAATACCTTGCTTCAATCTTTAAACCTAATCTAACCCTAGAAACTAACTAACTAAACTAAACCCTAATCTAGACTTAATCTACTCCTAATCTATACAAGAAATGTAAAGGAAATAGAAGAACAAGCTAGGGCTTAAGGCCAATATCTGATCCCTCTTCTTGCCAAAAACGAGCCCTCTATATATCCTTTGCTCCAGCCAAGCCCGTTCAATTGAAAAGTCAAATCTGGCAGCATGTTGGACTGGCACGGCCGCGCCCAAAATGCACTAGAAATCCGCCCGCCCGCGCAGTGTCCTTTGATAAAGCGACCATAACTTTTGATCCGGAAAGAGTTACGGGGCCTGCCACCTATCAAATCGAAGCTATCGAAGAGCTCTACAACTTTCATTCTTTGAGCATTGAGAAATAATGGAGGAATGAAGGCTGAAATTGAGCTCCAAGTGACAACTGTGCAATGAAAATCCAAAATCGTGAAGTTTAACGTCCGTTGGTATACGGGGCATAACTCTCGCCTCCGAACTCCGATTGGGATGATTCAAGTTGTTCCGGAAAGCTTAGAAGACGCTCTACAATATGAACCAAGTTCAAATCCAAGAACATGAAATGAACATGGACCACCCAAACGATATCCGGATTGCATTTCCTTCCCATTGTCATGCCGTCATTCCATTCTTGCTCCTTTTGGCCTCATTTTGTCTTTTTTAGCTCATTAAGCACCAAGGGAGTTCCAAAACATGCAAACTACAAAACAAAACAAAAACACATGAAAAGCACAATGATACTTAATTTTATGCAACAAAACAAGTTGGTTACTATCCGAATAAGTGGCGATAAAAATCACTTATCAACCACAACCAGCCCATGTGTGTGTCCACACACACACACTGACACACACACATATAAGGAAGTTTTTATTAAGAAGTTTATTTTGGAGTAAGTTGGTCAATTGGCCAATAGAATATTGACACGCAGGCGAGGCTGTATGTGTGTCAGCATTCTATTAGCCAATTGACCAACTTACCAAAAAAATAACTTCATGCTAACCGGATCCCATATATAAATAAAGACCTCTTTTTTCTTATAAAAATAGTATGATTGTATATGCAGCAATGCTACTATCACATAAAAATAATCACATAAAACTCACATACACATACATGTATATTTTTGAGCCTCGCCTTGCACGTGGGACTCACAATATGTATGTGTGTGTATGTGAATTTTATATGATATTTTTTATGTGATAGTAACATTATTTTTATATATGTTGACTCAGTATATAGCTGTGATGTGCTAGTATGTGAGATGTTTGACGTGTCTACTTGACTATACACCACCGAGTCAACACACAGTCTTTTCTTTAAAAATTTTTATGAAATGTCATTTTTATCATACTTTTATCTTTATTCGACGTAACTTTTGAAATGGAGAAAAAGAAAAAGCTCTTAAATTACTATTTACTCTATAGACTATAGATATCATTCTAATTTATGCTTTAGCAAAGATGGAGAGATGATACTCATCAAAGGGAGACTAGACTGCTTCATTTACAATTAATTCTTAAATGAAATCATCTCAAGAGAGTGGATATATAGAGGAGTGATTATTCTCATAAGAGCAATGTTACTATTACATAAATTCTATCACATAATTCTCACATATATATATATACATACATATTGTGAGTCCCTGTCTAACATGCGAGATTTACAATATATATATATATATATATATAAAAATTATATAAAAGAATTTATGTGACAGTAACATTATTTTTCTCATAATTAAGTGAGTTTCTATTATTTTCTCATACACTTAAGTGCCTCGAACTTGATGAGTGAAGAAGCACTATATTATTTCACTACACTAATGTGATAATAGCCAGCCAGGAGAAAGAAACAATCATTTTAGTAGCTAGGTAGATAGCTAGCTAGCGCCACAGAGAAATGTGTATATACGCATGTAAGTAGCCTTTTAGGACAATATATATATAGATCCTTGACTCTACTCATGACATAAGACAAACCCGGTTACTTTCCACTTGATTTAGAAAGAATAATAAATCTTGATTTTGCCTCAACTAAAAGGAATTTTAAGGATATATATATATATATATATATATATATATATATATATATATATGTATGGTCCAATAATTTATCAAGTTTAATTGCTACGGGGCATGCACTAGTGTAGAAGTTGAGTGGAGGATGTCCGTTCTCACTATGTGTGATGGAACCACTACTCTAAAGGATTAAACAAAAAAAATTCCTAGAATTTGCAAGTAGAAAATAACAAAAACAAAAAATTAAATTTACAACTTTTTATCTTTAATTGGTGCTCATATTTCTCTATAACTGTCAACATACTGTGTTGCGAGTTGACGCTAAAAATTCAATGCAAGATTATAATTACGAAACTTATCAATATATAAGATTAGATAAAATTATAGTAATGTCTCACTTATTAGTTATTATATGTTTCTCTAAAAAATTATTATTAATATTTATCTACGTAACTAATAATCAAACATTCAACGTAAATATTAACAAGATATGTCACTTTCCTTAAAAAAACAATATTAGAGTCTTAAATTTTGGGTCTCACCCCTGCGCCCTGGCATTAGGGTGCCACATTTTTCAGCACAAGCTAAAAGCTGGACTAACAAAAGAGTAGTAGCTTCCTTATTTGGGCCTGAATTTGGACCGGCTTTGTGTTAAGAAAAATAATTTAATTCCTGAACGGAGCCCAATAGAACAAGAACACAAGCCTTCTCTTTGTTTCTCGATTGCGTTGCTTTTCAGTTCCGGAGAGAGGAGAGAGATGGAGAACGTATATTCATGGGTTCGGCGCAGTCTTTCGAGACCCGTTAAAAAGACATCATCTTTGCTCCCAATTGCCACTCCTCGTAACCCCATAAACATAGTACCCAAATACGAGGAAGAAGAATTGTACGGGGTCACTGACCAATTGATTGATCTCATCAACTCCTTCACTCTTGACACCTTCAAAAACTTCCCTCTCCAAGGTTTAATTTGTTCCTTTTGCATTTATATCTGTTTGTTTATGTAGATTTTGAATTGGGTTTTGATTATGTTTTTTTGTCTCTTCGTTTATTTATTTGTTTAATGAATTTGTTTTCAGATGAAGAGGGAGCTAATTGTGGTGATGATGCAACTCCAAAAACATCCGGCAACGTTCGCGAGGATTTATCTGATTGGCAAGAGCGGCATGCCACTCTTGTACTCTCCAAACTCAAGGTCTTTTCTGTCTCTTCGAATTTATTAGCTTGTATTTTCCTTTTATGTTGAGCAAATTTTTGGTTGTGCAAATGGGTGTCAAAGATTTATCTTGTTTTCCTTGTTTGCGCTGATAATTTGATGTTTTGTTAATTTCCCGTTTGGTAGCTGATGTTTAAGTGTAAAAAATGTTCGAGAATGTTTGGGATTTGCAAGTTGTTGAGCCAATGAGGTTCTCATTTTATTACAATTGAACTAAAGGGGGTTGATCTTACTCGTATATAGCATGTAGCCGACACTCTAATTGTGTCTAATGTTGCCTCCAGATCTGCTCATATGTTCGCATAACATGCCCAAGTCTCGGTGTGTGAGAGATTTTCATACTGAAATTTAGAGTTGTTTAAAGTATTAGATTTCTTGTAGAGGATATGGTAGATTACCAAAATGCGTATTTAACTAATAATTTGCTGCTTTGGTAGCGCATGAATTAGAAAGTTGGGAGTGGCAATTCATGTTTACAAATTTTAGAGTCCTGCTATATATTGCGATAAATTTACGCCGAATTATAATTGCGAAACTTATCAATACATGGGATTGGTAGGAATTATGGGAGAATCCCACTTATTACACATCTCTCCAAAAGTTACCACTAAAACTTATTCACGTAACTGACAATCGAAAAGTCGACATAAGCATTCACAATCTATATTGTTTTCCAAAATTTTATGGATAGCGATTACCGATTAAACTAAAATTTGAAATTAGATGGTTTAGTCATAAATACTAGTAACTAGTAAGAAATTTGTTGTTATTATTAGGCTTTTAAAAGTTTAGAACTTGATAGTACTGGCCATCTTGTTAGTATCTTCAACATGTGACAAAACATGCTTGAGGATTGCTCATAAATATTTGAACCAGGGACGAACTGAGCAACTGCAAGTGTAATTACAGTAAATTCCTGAATGACAAAAGAAATCTAGTACGAATATCAAATGATACTATTTAAAAATAAAGTTTTCTATATAAGAATGAGAAATACAGTATATATTTAAGGCATTAACTCAGTGATTTAAAACATTAAATGAGAACATTTTGGGAGTTTTGCTGTAATTTATTGGTGCACTCTTTCATAGTATAAAATGTCTCATGCTGTCAGAAAGGTGGTTTGAATTTTGACCTTTTTTTATCTTTGAAGTTAGTTTTGTATCAAGTTTATTCCAAGCTTCCATCTCTCTCCATAGGTGGTCTTTAACTGGTTTTAGTCCTTATTCAATAGCATTGAAGTTTCTATGATATGATAGAAACTAGACAAAATAAAGCTGTCCGTACTCCATATACTTGCTCTCATGTTGGACTAAATCAGAATTGCTTCTGTAATAGCTATATAAATTGAGGAAGCATGGTATGGCTGGAACAGATTCTTAGCCCAACTAGCCCCATAAATAGAGAATGAAAATCCACTATAGATAGTGTCCAATCTTTGAGTAAACCTTGATGGCCAATCTTCACTAATTGTTGCCTTGTATGTTTGTCATTGTTTTTTGAATTTTTACACTCATTAATGGTACAGTTTTTTTTTCAGTTTCTTTTTGGTCTATTTTTTCTCATTCTAGTTGGAAGGGGACAATGTTTATATGAATTGAGATTACAACTGAATGTTTTCTTGTACAGTCCAATTATATAGCTTTGAGTCCTTTGACGCTTCTCCAGGTGTAACATTATTCTCCTAGAGTCTATTGGATTATGTGAATTGCATCTTTATATAGTTCATAAGAATTCTAGTATCATTAGAGATTTTGTTAATGCATTTGGAGGAAGGGATTGCCAAAAAAACTTAAATTTAGCTTAGTTGGCTGTTCTTAGTTGTTGTTTTAGGCTTAATATCTTCTGTGTGCTTCAGCTTGCTTTAATACGTTGACTTAAAATATGCAATCTTCTTCTCAACTCTTTTGTTATTCCTTTCCCTCTTTCAGGAACTATCGCAACTTAGATTTAAACTATGCCCACGCTACTTGAAAGAGAGACAATTTTGGAGAATATATTTTACACTTGCTAGAAACATTTTGGCTGAGTAAGTCCTATGAGCTTTACTTATTTGAGAAAAAGAAGTCGCTTGTTTATATATTTTTAATTGGTCTACGTGACTCTTTTGGTGTAAGAAGAAGTTTATGTATAATTCACCTCATGGCTGCCCAATGAAATTTTTTCTTGAGATTATTAAGTGGCAGATGTCTTGAAAGATACTATCTCATCTTTGCCCATGAATGTGATACTTGATGAAGTAGAGTATAATCAAGAGGATTTGTAGAAATGTTCGCAAGAAAGTGCAACCATGCATGGCTGGTTGAGAGAAGTGGCTAGTACTTACCCACGTTGTGTTGCATATGTAACTTCAGTCCATTTTACTGCTATCAATTATGGTAGTTTAAAATCCCTTCGTATCCAGCCAAAAACTTCCTTAAACTGGCTGAAGCTAGCATGTGAACTTGGTTTAATTGATATAGAAGTTTTATGAAGATGCCGTTTTTTTTTTCTTTTCACCCATCCCTGAACTATCAATTTCAGCTTCATTCTCTCCCACTCTCAGAAATTTATGTTATTTTTATCGTGTCAATTATCAGGCATGAGCTGCGTGCTGTTAGACTACAAAAACTCAATCAGATGATAATAGAGAATGAGAATGTTTCAGATATTAGTGCTTATGAAGTTGAAATGTCAGAAACCAAACAAGTAACAACGTAAGTCCTGGTTTCTTGGAACAGAACTTGGAATCGTTTCATCTTAGTGGGTAAGTAATGAACTCATATGCAGGTCTTGGTTCACTTCCTCTAATATTTTATGATTTTTATAGCCTGAACATATCCTAGTAATTCATGTCTGGAGCTTCAATTTTATTTTTCCCAAACCTTTTGTTGGTTTTCTAACTTTTTCGATCCTGCCTTGACTAATTAGATGGTGCGACATTGCTGTGGATCTTGTAAACAATAAATTTGGTACAGAAAGAATTTCTCAGAAATGGGTCCTTTAGAAGTTAACGAAAACTTCACGGGAAAGAAAAGCTTGAACAATACGGAGAATATTTAGTCAGGCGTTGAGACGGGTTAAATCTTTATATCCTGCAAGTCACCAACATGACCTGTGGCTGATTTCCTCTTTGTATTAGTAACTAATGGAAACAATGGTATATGAAATCAATAAATCTTTATAGTTCACTGCTGTTGAAATCTTTTAAATTATATCCACATTGTGGAGTGTGGGACCTGGGTTGCAGCAATTACTTGTAATGTGTATTGAAAGCAATATTTTCCATATCCTTGTGGTGAAGTGTAAATGGTGAAAAATATTGTATGGTCTCTATCATGTCCGTACTAAGAAATAGGGATGATCCTTTCCTTGTGATAAAGATGATTAAAAATGATGGGAGTTGTATGCCAAAATCCTAAACTTAACCAACCGGCCGGCCAAAATGCCTTTTGACAGACGTACCAACCGACACCGAAAGCAAGAGAGAAGAGCAACATATCATTCACGGGTGAACTTCTTTCTGTAAGAAAACTTGATGGATGGACGGATACAGCATATTATCAACAGAGCATATATTCATCATAAATCATAATTTTTGAGATATCATCTTTTCTTTTTTTTTTAATGTTTTTTCCCTCTTGACAGATTGCTATACCTATAATACTATACTAGGAGGGGAATCAATTTGACTACGAGTCTTGACCCACCCACCCTTAAACATCGTCTTCCGGTCCGGTCCGGTCATGAAAAAACATTTTGTATTGTATATGACTTTGGCCGTAGCACAAATAGATAGATATATTCATTTTTACCCTAACGGTAATTTCCTTGAAGGCAAGGCATCCACAGCCAGCCTTTAATTATTACATTCAAGACAAGGGTCTGCTGCAAATACCAGTTTTTAAGTCAGTAGCTCGTGACTTGACCTATAAACATTTAAAATGATGTACATATCACAGGTCAATAGTAGTGACATATAAAAGATTAAAAAGGATGTACATATCACAGGTTAGGTTAATAACATAGAGATCTGACTTATAAAAGAGAAGGAAGGAAGGAAGGAATAATCAGTATAATGTTTGGCAGAAAATGATAAACCGAGTTGGACGTTTGTTAGCGACGTGAAAGTGTATGCAATAAGAATTAAGATAAAATAAATTAAAGTGGAATCTTTTTAAATTCTTACCTACCTTATGTATGCATATGCGTCAAAATCATACTTTCGCAATGTGTAACATGACTCCTTTTATAATTGTAAAAATGGGGGCTTTAATCAGAGTAATGGCAACAAAATGGAAAATGCAATAAATCGGGTTGACCTCAACCATAACAAAAGGTTAACATTATATATATATATATATATATATATATGTTTTGCCATTTTGGTGAAGTTGAGGAGTGAAATGGACATCATCAAATATAGGTTCAACATAAATATATAAGTTACAAAATGTGATGCCAATAGTGCCAGAGCAGTACTACAATATCCCGTGTGACAAGGCTACAATTTATTCACACAAAAAACAGACTTATTGGCCTTCAATCTTCATCCACCTGCATTAATTACTCCCTTGATTTTACTGGGCAGCTTTACCACCAACCAATCACCATAAAAGTCTAGCAAAATGACAATAGGTAATTAATACTAATAATATAGGAGTACTCATTAGTACTAGTAACTAGTATAGTAGTAATATAAACCCACAAACTCCATGGCCACTGACATTAAAGCTTCTGACATTGTTTCAGAACCTGAAAACCCCTACTAAAATGGCAAAAGTTTAGTCAGCTACCCCCACCACCACTACACTACAGGATACAACTTACGAGGAGCCACTTCTTCAACTGCTTGGCTTTCAAGAAAGAGGGAGACAATTTAATAAAGTTTGCAACTTAAATATAAGCGGGCCCAGGGCCAGGGCCAGGCCAAAATATGAGTCATCAATATACTACTAATAACACATTAGCTTAAACGGTTGAGTAGTTAACATTGAAGACAGATAGAAAGGTTATAAAGATGAGCAAAGGGTCCAAAAAATCCAAATCCACACGAACAATGTTAATTTTGGTCGACACCGCCACCAACATTCTTCTTCGGGAGTTTACAAACCAAGAGAAATCGCCATCCATTTTGACTTGAATTCTGTCCGAGTGCATGTTATTATCAAAGGGAATCATAATTACAGAACGAGGTATACGCCTCCTCCTATCAATTACTTTTATGAATTAACCAGCTGATTAATTTATAAGCATTATCAAATTACAATGATGAAACCTCCATAAGCCTAAAGTAAAATTACTTCTAATATCTGCGCCAGGTAAGTCGTCTGCAGCAACTCATCATCAGGCTCTGTTATGTTAAAGATCATTAAATTACACATTCGATACCCTTGTTTCCTTTTTACATTAATTAAGGGTGAAATAAATTAACCACCCACTGTTCCTACCCTCCCTCCTTAGCTACTTATCATCAGCAATATTCTCAACATCTGAGAAATTTCAGGAAATTATCTGTTCTCCTTAGGGGTAGACTCTCACCCATTCATAACGCCCTGGGAGGGGTAAATCATTCGCAACATCAAAGTTGTACCTGAAAAATACCATACTCGTTAATTACACAAAAGGTATATTATTCACAAATGTAGTCTACCGAAACAGTTTGCATTATTAGATAATTACAGATAAAAAAACAGAAACAAATTTATTAAGCTTATGCTAGAATATTAGACGCCTGTGACGTACTTCTCAGGTAAAAAGTCTCTGTTGTTGCTGCTCTGCAAAGGCAAAAAAATCTTCCATCTCCTGAGTAGTTGGGATGTCTCGTCGCATGGAATTCCGACTTAGTTGATTAGATACAGTTAAACTTGTAGGCCTCGTACTAGAACCAGAGGTCCCAATGGTATCTGATCCCCTTATCAAGCTACAAGGTGTGCTTTCCCTGGTGCTCCTGTTGGAAATATGCAAATATTAAGCAACGGATTTCAATAATATTCAAGTATTGGTATCAATAATTTTATTTCAAATATTCAGCACTAGAAAATTTAGCAAGACTCCTTTATATTGAGGTTATATCCCAAAAGGTGCATTATATGCACTCAAGACCCCTAAAAAGACCTAACTCAGAGAAGTTTTCTGATATTTCGTACAACTCCAAACATAGAGAGGGCAGGCATATTGCAGAATTGTCTCTGATAGAAGATTAAGAGGGAAATTCGGAAAATCTATGTTAATCCCACGGGTATTATACAGTTTAGAAGAATAAAAAACAATTACCAGACAAAAAAATAGAAAGAAAGAAAAAAGTGTAAAGACCTCAACTAAAGAAGTAGCTGAAAATGATAAAGAACACATTTCTATTGGCAGACATCAACATGACATTCATTGTACTAATAGATACTCCCCAAAACAGAGTATCCCACATAGTTCCTCAAATGGTCCCATGAATAAGATACATCATTGGAAAAACACAAATGAGGCAGCAAAGTTACAGCTTCCGGTGAAATCAAAGAGAAGAGTTTTTCCAATTTTGATGATGTAAATGAATTCAAACGAGATAGGAGTCCTTGTTTCTTTTTTTGATTGTATTAGTTATGGTAGGAAAAAAAACTTTTCTTGCTACTTTCCTATTTCCATGCAGGAAAACACTATGAAAATCAAATTGGATTACTAAGCAAAAAATGGCATTAGTGGAACTTATTGTAACAAAATAAAAAAAAAAATTATACCCACATCCTGAAATTTTTTCTAAGATATGAGAAATGAAACTGCATATCATAGAAGCTTGTTTGCTTCATATAACAGGTGAAGGAACCATAAATAACCATGTGGGGCTACCAATAATGTAGTACAAAGATTGTGTATTCCATTAAAAGGACCTCTCACCGGTCACAAACATCACTAAACTCCTCAGGTGCCCATGTTTCTGACTTAATATATGAACACAAAGTATGATGCAAAATACAGAAATTAATTTAAAAATCACAGTTCTTCAAGAGAAAGTAGTGTCTTCAGGAAAAAAAAAATATTATTCAGAAAACACAAAGATCACATGGAACATTTTGTAAATGAAAAGCGCCACCCAGAAACACAGGACCAGATAATAGGCAGATCAAGAAAAATATAGCCAAAACATTAAGTAATGAAGCAAATATTAGTAACAGAGTATAAACAAAGAAGGAGAAAATGGTAGACAGAAATATAAAGTCACAAGAACAAACCCTGAAGAGAAAAGACCAAAAATTCTTTTTTAACTGCAAATGAATAAGTGAAACACTGCATGAAACATTCAGTACCATTAATGAAAAGAGGTTACAAAATTTTAATACATGCAAACTCTTTCCTTTCCCTGTGTTAAAAAGTGGTACCTACCCGAGCTAGGTTATTGAAGACACCCTTTTCCGAATTAGGTTATTGAAGTCCTCCCAAAGGGCTCTTCAGCACAAAAGCCACCAAATTGGAAACCCCCAAAATCATAACCCCATTCTTTAAAGAAAAAATTACTAAAAAAATTAAAAATTAGAAAGGGAGAGGGAGAGGGAGAAACCAACCCCTCCATAGAACTCACAGAGCATCAAAACATGAAATCTCTCTATATATGAAAACAAATAGACACAGAAATAAAAGGTCATGATATGCACATACATATATATATATATATATATATATCAACAGAAGGAAAAATTAAAAACCCATATAAGACATGGATGGAGAAAAGAAAATATACTGTTCTCTGCATTCAAACTCAAAATTATTCTCTCCAAAAAAAGCCTCAACACCCAAATCAGCATAATCCTCTGCTCCTCCTTTGCTCGCCACAAAAATTCTTTCACCAAAAAGACCCTTATCTTTTTTCGAATAACTAACTGAGTCCGACCCAACAGAGCCCGTGCTCGTAGGCCTCAATCTCGAACCCGTCTTAGGGTTAGGGTTTATTGGACAACGATTGGGTTCTGGGTTTTCCCTGCAACTCTCTTTAGCACCTGATTTTGGTGGTTTAATAGAATCGTTTGGCTTTTCAAGCCTTCGACTGCGAAGCTGAAGGTAAGATGAATCATTAGCAGGTGGGTTTGGTGGTGGGTTTGTAGCTTGCAGTCTCTGTAAAGCTAGGGTTTTGGCTCTTGTACGAACACCGAGAGAGGATTGTGGAATCTCCATAACTGCAACATCGCCTGTAATTTTAGCTTTTCTCATGTATTTCCCCATAGCTCAGTTTTCAGTGAGAAGAAAAAAAGACTCTGTTTTTGTTAAGGTTTCATAGGGTTCCAAATGGGGGAGAGTGGAGGAGAGAGAGGAGGGAAAGGAGGAGTTATTTGTATATGAGGGTTGGGTAAAGTTAGGGTTGGGGTTAGGGGAACAGTAACTTTAATACGGGGTAGTGACTAGGACTAATATATTCCTGATTTCCTTCCATAAGATTGATAATAATTTGAAGTGGGATAAAGATGAGATAAAGATGAGTACGAGAATAAAAAAAAGAATATTTTTTAAATTCAAGTTTAATTTTTTTAAGATAACAATTATATTAAATGATTAATCGAATTTTTATTTAATTATATAAAATTAAATTATAATTTTTACTTTTACTTTTGTTTAAACAATAAAAAGGAATGAAATATTTTATTTGCTAGGTTGAGTATTAACTTTAAACTGTACTTACCTTACTTATCTCTCTTTAGCGACGGATCGAGCGACGATTTTGGTCCGTTGCTATATATACAACTGTCGTTTTAACTTTTAACGACGGACAATATATAGCGAAGGATAACATATAGACAACGGTTGTATATATAGCAACGGATCAAACCCTCGTCCGATCCGTCACTAAAAGAAATAAGCAATGTATGTTAGGTAAAAGATAAGTTTAAGATCCTGACCGACATGCGATAACTCTCACGAATTTACTACTATCTAACTAGCCAAAATTTTATTTTATTTTTACTTATTTTAAAATATAAGATAAGTCGTCTTTATGTTTCGAAACAAATTATAGTATTTTTTATTATTATTATTAGAGCCATACTATTATTATTAAAAAATTAAGACAAGATCATCTATTGAAAATTGAACAAAACAAATTTAAAAGCAAATGGAACAAGATAGTGGGAAGTGGTTAACATAAAATTTATTTTTTGGTAAGTTGGTCAATTAGTCAATAAATTACTGACACACAGGTGAGGCTCTATGTGTGTCAGTATTCTATTGGTCAATTGACCAACTTATCAAAAAATAAACTTTATGCTAACCGAATACAAGATAGTGATATTTGACTTATTGTCTGGATGAGCCAACTTATTTTAAAATGACTTAAAATTAAAATATAGGTTAATTTATAAGTTATTTTAAATTATGACTTATAAATAAAAGTGTTCGACATCAGTTTGACTTATAAGTCATAAATTAAGTTAAAATAAATTATGAATGTGTTCGACTCATAATGACTTATAAGTTAAAAAAGATGGACAAAATAAAAGAGGGACAAAATGTAAGTCATTTTAAAATATGTTATAAATACGTGCTTATTTACTTAAAAATCAACTAATAAATAAAAAATAAATCAATTGTCAAACAAAAAAATAAATGACTTATAAGTTAATTTGGCAAACCTATAATTTACTGCGGAATAGGGTTAAATGTTTCGTAGGTCACTATACTTTAGGTCGACTTACAAATGTGTCACTAAATTTTTTTTTCTTACAGTCAACTCACTGAATTTATATTTACTAACAAAATATTTACAATTCCGTTAAGTCTGTTGACTTTAGATGAAATTTGCCACATAAGCTGCAGACGTGTAAAAAATTTCTGATGTGGCACAGATCAGTCCCATGTGGCTTTCATTATGTGAAAATGGAGAAAAATTTACAAATCTAATAATATAAATTAAAAAAGTTAGTTAAAAAAATAAGAAAATAAATGAAAAATATATTCAGTTATTTTGTAATTAATATCAAATTAATTTTTATTTAATTCTTTATAAATATAATAATGTAAATTAGAAAAGTTAGCCAAAAAATAAGAAAATAAATGAAATATATACTCAATTATTTTGTAATTAATACCAAATAATTTTTTATTTAATTCTTTACAAATATAATAATATTAATTAGAAAAGTTTGCCAAAAAATAAGAAAATAAATAAAATATATATTTAATTATTTTTGTAATTAATATCAAATGAATTTTTGTTTAATTATTTACAAATATAATAATATAAATTAGAAAAGTTAGCCAAAAAATAAGAAAATAAGTGAAAATATATTCAATTATTTTGTAAATAATATCAAATGAATTTTTATTTAATTCTTTACAAATATAGCAATATAAATTATAAAAGTTAGCCAAACAATAAGAAAATAAATGAAAAATGTATTAAATTATTTTGTAATTAATATCAAATAAATTTTTATTTAATTCTTTACAAATATAATAATATAAATTAGAAAAATTTACCAAAAAAATAAGAAAATAAATGAAATATATATTTTATTATTTTTGTAATTAATATCAAATGAATTTTTGTTTAATTATTTGAGTGTAGTTAAAGCAATTATAATTGTTCTAAACTATTTAAAAAATATTACAAATTATTTTCAAAACTTACTTGAACCACACCAATTTCAAATTTTAAAATTTCACAAATTGGTATATACCAAAATCACTAATTACTTCTCAAAGAAGAAATAAGAAGAATACTGCAACAAACAATTCATAGAAAAATAAAACAATAAAGATGAATAAAGTAAACGAAGAAATAAAATCTGAGACAAAGAAACCCTCTTTCATAGTGGTGCACAAAAAGCCCGAGGCCTGCGGCCTGGCCTTGGTCCGGCCTGGGTCCAGCCTGGTCAAAGCCCGGCCTGGGCAAGGCCTGGCCCGATTAGGCCTGGCCTCGAAGGCTTGAAAAGGCTGATATTTTTAGGCAAAAATCTGGCCTGGCCTGGCCTGCAAAAAAGTCTGGCCTGGCCTGGCGAGGCCTGGCCTGGTCTGACTGGGCCTGGCCTGGACTGAGGCTTTACATGATTTTTTATCCAATTAATTATTTATAATTTTTGAACTTTAAATTTATAATTGTTCATCAATAAATAATAAATTTTAACTTGTTCATTATTGTAATTTATAAATTATAATACATTAGTTTTAATTAATACATTAATAAAGTTTAAAATTTTAATTATTCATTCTTGATTTCTTGCAAGTACAATTAATTAATATATTAGCTAGTTTATTTAATATTAATAAGTTAGTTGATTAAATTTTAATATTAATATACTACTTAGTTTATTTAATATTCATAAGTTAGTTAATATTCATAAGTTAGTTAATATTTCATAGCGTGTTAATTGCATTTAACATGCTAATATGTTAATATGTTAATATGCATATTTATTTAATATGTTAATAGCATGTTTATTGCATATTTATTTATTTACTATTTATTGCATATTAAATATTTAATATGCATATATTAAATATTGCATATTGCATATTAATATTAATATGTTAATGTTAATATTGCATATTTTAATATTTAATATGCATATTAAATATTAAATGTTTAATATGTTATTTATTTATTTAATATTCATGTTTATTGCATATTAATATGTTTATTTCATATTTATTTAATATTGCATATTTATTTATTTAATATGTTAATATGCATATTAATATGTTTATTTAGTTAATATGCATATTTATTTAATATGTTAATTGCATATTAATTGCATTTAAGTTAGTTCATAGTTAGTATATAACTAGTTAGTATATTTAATATTAATAATAAGTTAGTTACTTAGTTGATAGTAATCAACTATACATAGTTGATAGTTAATATTAATAATAAGTTAATTACTTAGTTGTTAGTCACTTCAATGAAACTAACTTTATATTCAAAAAATAAAAGTGTAATCTACAGTATTTTCTACGAAGTGCATAGTAAACAACTATACATATATTTAGAAAATTAATTTATTTTATATTCAATTACATCTAAATCACATTTTATTTTAATTTAAGAGAAACATATTTATTTTTTTTCTAATCATTCAACTTATATTGGTGTGTAGTAGAATGTTAAAATAAAATAAATCTCAAAAATCTTGCATCATTTTTACAAAATTTTATTGGAAGTACATTTAATTAATACATTTAATCATTCATATATTAATATTTGAGTTAGTTTATTAATATTAATAAGTTAGTTGATTAAATTTTAATATTAATACACTACTTAGTTTATTTAATATTCATAAGTTAGTTAATATTGCATAGCATATTATTAATATAACAACTACATAATATTAATATTATTAATAGTTATTAATAATATAACATTATTAATAGTTATTATTAATGTTATTAATATAAGTTAGTTATTTATTTATTATTAGTTAGTTTACTACTTTACTATTTAGTTAGTACTCACTACTCAGTAACTCATAGCAGCTCAGCCTAGCAGGCTGCCAGCCTCAAGCAGGACCAGCCCCCGCCCCCAGCCCCCAGCCCCAGGCCTCCGCCCCTAACCCCCAGCCCCCAGTCCCAGGCCCTTCCTTAGACCGGATCACCCCTAAAACAAGGCCCATGTGCATTTTATTTTTTTTTATAAATTCTGAACCAGCCTGGGCCTGGCCCAAGGTCTGGCCTGGCCTGGCCTACAGGCCGTAGTTTGGTGGGAAAGACCTGGTCTGGCCTGGCCTGAAGGCCCAAAAGTCAAGGCCTAGCCTGGCCTGAAGGCCCAAAAGTCAAGGCCTAGCCTGGCCTGGTCAACGGCCAAAGCCTGGCAGGCCCAGGCCGGACCAGACCAGGCCAGCCTGTTGTGCACTACTACTCTTTCACAACTAATCTTACCGTCGGGATTCCGATTTTATCCGACGGACGAGGAGCTTCTAGTCTAGTACTTGTGTCGGAAAGTGATCGGTCATCATTTCTCTCTACAAATCATTGGAGACATTGATTTGTACAAATTCAATCCTTGGGTTTTATCGAGTAAGATTTTTATATCATCATTAATTTAATTTCTTCTCGATTCTTTCCCCTAATTGTTATGTAAAGAAAAATCTGAGTTTTCGTTTGGGTGTTGCTAGGTTTTTAAGTGGGCATTGAAGGAGTAGGAAAAAAGAATGTGATAAAAACGAAAAGGGAAATTGAGGGAAAAGGAGTTTTTAATTAGTTCTTGAGGAGGCAAATGGAACATCTGTGATAGAGGGTTTAGGATAGAGAAATGAGACTCTGGCGATCGATGTTCAGGCACTCCCTTCGGAGACGACGCTGCCACTCTCTCAATTGCTTTTGCGGCTCTACTTTTGGCTTCAATATATTTTTTACTTTCTCCATTTTTCCTCTCACTGTTTCTCCATTCTCCCTCTCACTAAAATCTCAGCAAAACTTGAAGGCGGAAAAGATTTAAGATTCGATTGATGAAGATCTGATCTTTATGCGTTGCGTGGTTCTTTCGATCTGATCTAAATGCAAGAACAACCATGAACCGGATGGATTTGTTGGGATGGATCGGATCTTTATTGAGTGGGTCGGGATCTTTCTTGGGTAGGTTAATTTATCATGAGTGGGTTATGTAAGACCCCAACTTTTATGAATAAAGATTTAATTTTCTTTATATATTATTTCGAAATAGTAAGGTGTTGTTTTGATAAATATGAAAGTTATGGGTGAAATGTGCAAACATTTTTAAAATGAGCAAGTGGTTATAAAATATTCTTGTTGTCGGAGAATATTCGTTTGGTCGTGGAATATTCTTGTTGTCGGAGAATATTCGTACGACGGCGCAGCTATTTGTGGGCCCCCACAACAGAATAACTGTCGGATATAGAAAACGACAGAAATAACTTTTTTACAAAATAACGGCGTGGTTGTTATCGTTAGTACTGTTGAAATACCCGGTGGTTAAAATACAGTGATACGCGGTGTTGCACAGTATTTTGAATTATTGAGTCTTACGTGAGAAGCCATTACTCAATTATTGTTACAGTAATTACTGTTCAATATTTTATATTATTGACTCAATAATTGCTACGTTGATATTTTATATTATTGACTCAATAATTGCTGCATTGATATTTTATTAACTCAATAATTGCTACGTTGCTATTTTATATGATTGATTCAATAATGGTTACAGTTGATATTTTGTAGTATTGATTCAATAATTGTCGTTGCACAGTATTTCACGTTATCAACTCAATAATTCATATTATTTGAATAATATTATTAGATAGCATTATTGACAATGTCTAAGAAAGTTCTGTATAGGAGAGGTTATTTAATTGCGTGCCAGTAAGGAGAAGTCCTTATCGGAAGGCCCCCTCTTTCCTGGGAACGACCTGCTTGTCAATATTGTAGTTCTGTAATATTATCTGTGAATAATTAATTATTAATTTATATGATAAGGAAATATTTATTTGGTGGATATTAAAGAAGGAATTGTCGCTAATGAGTTTTTATCAATATTTTGGTGTGAGAAATCATCTGTTTATGAATTTCGGATAATTTATGTTTGGAATTTGAAAAAACTTTCTTCTGCAAAGTTGTAGAGAATTAAATTTTCTATTGAAAGACATAGAATTTGTATTTTTCTGACAAAGGGGCTATTTATTATGAATTATTGAAGTTTCGGAAAATAAATATTTTTTAATAAAGGGTGGGACCCACTTTTGGTTGGAAAAAATTGCTGATGGCTTTTTGGTAGCAGCCGGCGGCTGGAGGTTTTTAAAAAGAAATAATATTATTTTATTAATTTAGTCTCCTTTGACATCCTAAGTTTTTCCTATAAATAGGGTGCTTAGGTTAGAATTGAAAATCACACCAGAATCAGAAGTTTTCTCTCTATAATATCGAGCGTATTTTTGTGAGTATTTTAATACTTTGAGTATTAGTATTCAGTGTAAGTTTCCTTCGGTATTATATCCGATATTCCAGTCAGAGGTACTATCTTTTTGAGGTAAGGGATGTTATTTTCTTTCGTAAATGATATTATTCTTTTCAATATCATTATACAGAAATATTGTCATGAATTTTATGTTAAAATTCTTACTTTTTTCGTCGGGGTTACTATTCACGTATACGACACTATTCACGTATACGGCACTATTCACGGAAAAAATAAATTTTCTTCTATTTGTCCAAATTGTTTGTTAAGGTTACTATCTTTGATTGTATCCAAGTTTTGAGCTCTATTCTTGAATTTTGCTCCATAATTGATTATTACGATGTATTTTTAAATTGGATATACTAAAATACGAATCCTTAGTCTTTGTCTTTTATCTCACTGAATTCGTTTTTTTAAATATTTTTCATCATTCTCAGTCCTAAAAGGTGATGTAACTGAATATCTTTGGCCTGTAGAGCAAAGATGAATGATTATTTGATGAATATCTTTGGCCTGTAGAGCAAAGATGAATGATTACCTGATGAATATCTTTGGCCTGTAGTGCAAAGATGACAGGTGTTGAGATGAATATGACCACTGATGATACAAATGAATATCTTTGGCCTGTAGTGCAAAGATGAATATTTGATTCGAGATGTATATTGATCGATGTTACAGGGATAAAATATTGATGATGAACTTTTAAATCATAGAAGATAGTAGACTTGATTCTCTGCTTAACTCTTCTAATGAATTGTTATTTCTGCTGCGAATATTGATCTAAGATTGGTTGTCCATTATATTTTATTTGATTTATTGAAGGCTAACGATAATTTATTTTCCATTATCTTAGTCATAATATTTTTTACTGAGCTAGTTGAGCTCACCCTTTTCATCTGTTGTCCTCTTCAGGAAATGAGAATGTTGCGGGAACTAGTCGGGGGACAGAGTGATGGTCCGAGTTAGAGCAGTAGTAGTCCTCACTATTTCTGATAAATAGTGTGATAATAATTATAATGAGGATTTAGTTTGAATCTTAATATTTTCTACATATTTGTATTGACACTCACAGTTGTGTAGTCGTATTTTGCACGACCGTATGATATAAAGTTTGTATTTGAATTCTGTACCATGTATTTGGCGGCTCAGAATGGGTTGGATTGAATGGACCTATTCTGGAGGCGTCACAGGTTATAGCTTAGGTGTTAAATTCATTTACAGGTAGGCTCCAGCTAGAATTAAGTGGGACACTTTGTTTTACACGTCAGTTTCTCGTTCAGTCAACTAACGTTTGTTATAAAATTTTAAATTTGTGTTAGTAAAATATAGTTTAATGAGTTGACTGTAAAAAAAAAAATTAATAATCCATTTATAAATTAATATAAAATATAATGACTTGAAAAGCATTTTACACCTGTGGAATAGACTCAAAGTCTTCTCAACAACAGAGTTATATTTAGTGATTCACATATATAATTTGTAAATGTAATAGTATAAGTACTTAACTGTAAAATAGAATTGTTAATTTATTTTTGTATGAAAAGCTGTAGGTTCTAAAGCATTTATGAAACACTAAATATTACCAAACCGTTGACTATTTGACTGTATATAAATAGAAAGGAAAATACTATCTCCGTCCCATAATAAATAATTTTTTAGGCTTAATATTTTTTTCCAAAATAAGTGATGTGTTAGAATTTCAATACAATTTTTATAATATTTTCCCATATGTGCCCTTATGCAACCAATAGTATTTATTGCGTATTTATTGGAAAGTTGAAAGGTTGAAGAAAAAGAAAGAGAGACCAAAAGGCAATAAAAAAAATCTCAAACAAAATAAAAAAAGTATATTAAGGGTATTTTTATCATTTTAATTTGTGTATTGGTATGTGTGATTTAAGCTAAAAAAACACTTATTATAAGACGGATATAGTAGTCGTTATTATCACATTTATTTATAGTAGGTTAGAGCTTAAAGCCCAAAAATTAAAAAAATAATTATATAGCATTAAATATAATATTAATTATTTATAATATACTACTTAACCTTTCATAATTATCATACTTATCTTATTCTCTCTTATCTGTAATATTTTTCATGAGGGTAATTTTAAAAAGATTGTAGTCATTCTTTAATAATAAATAATATAAATGTAGACAAAATAATATAAATAATACTAAAAATTGTAGACAAAATAATATAAATATCGTCATATACAACAAGACTTGTAAACTATAATCTATCTTCATTTGCTGCACCAAGTGAATGAATATAGGGCTGGGTTGATCAAAGTAATAGAGAAATAATGACTTAAGTTATACTCCCTCTATTTTTATATGTAAGTCGTTTTAGACTTTTTTTGTTATTCCTAATTATTTGTCATTTGTAGTTATCTAGGAGAATTGATCACTATTTTTTCCAAATTGCCCCTTATTACTCCACCTAATTTTTTGATCCATATTTATCATAGAGAGCGTATGAGATAAGTGAGGTGAAGGGTATTATAGACAATTAATAATGTAATTAATGCTTTTTAATTATTTTTTAAATTCTTGTACACATGTCTAAAACGATCTATATTAAGGAACAGAAAGAATATACTACTGGAGTATTATTTTGTCATTTTTAGACGTAATAAAGTCATCTCTCTCCCACAAAAACAATGATGCAGAAAACTGAATCAAATTGGGGCCATTTAAGCCGAGCAAGAAAGCAGAGGGTTCATTTGACTTTGCAGTGCATACATTTATTACTCTCTAAAGTCCTGTTTGAGCATATTAAGAAGTAATAAAATGACAAAATTATTCATATTTTAATTCTTATTTAATTACGTAATTTTTTATAATACATGATTATTGATATTTTATAAATATAATAATTAATATTAATATTATATTTGTTTGTAAGTATTATAATCTCAAAACTATACTTTCATAGATTATAATTTTAAGATTATTAATTTTAAGAATAAATAGTTCTAATCACATGTTTATTTTTTATGAGATTATTCACGGAATAACTTAAAATGATCATATGTTATGTTTATTTTGTTCAAAATTATTTAAAGGGTTGGATAAAAATTTACCGTTTGGACTATCATACCCTTACTACTAATAACAAAGATATCATATTCTCATTAGGAATTTCTTAACATGTGCCTTTAGAGCACATGCTAAGCACACAGTTCAAAAAAATATTATCTTGAATTGTGTGCATATTCTCTTGAATTTGGTGCGAATACAGAAATTAAGAAAATATGCACACAGTTCAAATGAATATTCTCTTAAATTATGTGTTTATTATGTGCCTTAAGGGCACATGTTAAGAGAACCCTTTATTATCCCGGGACTAATAGTTTCAAAATTTATTTTTAAAAATAAACAAGAGACTTAAAATTAATAGTTCAATCCTAAATATATTATAAATAAATTATTTAATATAAATAGATATATTATAAATAAATTATTTAATGTAAATAGATATTTAACTTGTGAAAACCTATTAGTAATAAAGGGCGGGAGGTAATAAATTTCTAACTTTCATTAAAGAATAAGTTGACCAATTTGATTCGAAGGAACTTTGCCATTAATTTCTCGCTTTTACTTGATTAAAATGATTATTGTGTTGAGAATTGGAATTGCCTTTGGAGAAGTTTGTTCATGAGTAGTACTGCCTACTCGATAATATAATATAATATACCAGTGGGCAATGGAGGTGGTGGTTGAAATGAATTACTAGTACTACTCCATTTAAGTGATTATTATATAAATGTGAAGTATATATGCATACATGACATGAGCAGTGGCGGAGCCGGGACGGCACGGGGTGGCGGCCGCCTCCCTCGCCGAAAAATTTAAATGTATATTATACCTTCTTTCTCACACTATTTTCACCCTCGTCCTCCTTTGTCGGTGTCCGCCTTTTCTTTGAGGGATCCTGGCTCCGCCACTAAACATGAGATAGATGAAAATATATAATCATCATATCTTAAAAAAATTTTAATCTTATTGCGCATATGTTTATATCGATTGCGATCTAATCTCGTCAAATACGTATGTCATTTATCAAAAAATATTTAAATTTGGGTATTGAAAGCAAACAACACACATTTATTGGGAGCCGAAGAAACATAAGGATGACCAAATTGTGCTTCTCGTTTCAGTTCATTTAGGAGTGCAAAAAAATCGGTTTTTTCGGTTTTTGGGACCTATCCGAACCGGTCGGTTCGGTATAAAAAAAACCGGTTCGGTACCGGTACAAAAAACCGGTATATACCGGTTTTTCGGTACCGAACTTTTATGGTTCGGTACAAACCGAACCGAACCGGTATATACCGGTTTTCTAATTATTTTTTTTTATTAATTAATAATAATAATACTAAAAATAATAATAATATTAATAAAATAATGATTATAATAATAAAAATAATAATAATATTAATAAAAATAATAATAAAAAAATAAAAAAATAATAATTATATTAATTTTCGATTTTTTCAGTAAAAAACCGGTACCGAACTGGTTCCGAACCGATAAATCGGTTCGGTATACCGGTCCAACCGGTACCGGTATCGATATCGAAATTTAGCCAATTTCAATACCGGTTCGGTTCGGTCCGGTAAAAACCGGTTGCCACCCCTAAGTTCATTGGAATGCTCGCTCGTTGGTTGGTTGTCTACTTGTGGCAAATTTAGATTTAATTAATCCCATCTATTCCACCCCTAAGCTGGAGAGCAGATCTTCTGTCCTTAAATTTTCTGTCCATTTATGCCCCACTACTTAAATGTTGACACATATCCTCTTATTTAACATCAATTAACTTTAAAATTAAAAAAAAAGACAAGTATCAATATTTAAGTGGTGGAACACAAAGGAACAGAAAATTTGGGGACAGAGGATTTGCTCTCCCTAAGCTGGGGCTTTGCCGTACAAAAAAAGGCACAGTAATCGAAAGGGTAATTAATCTCTCTTTCTCTATATCATCATTATTAGTTTGCCCAAATTGGAATAATGAAACCACCAGCAGCAGCAGCCACACGAGAAATTAAGAATAGGAGGAATCCTTTGATCTATCTAGCGCTTTTCGGAACTCAAAACATATTCAACAATCTTAGTGCTCTAAATCTAAACGCACATCATTTGGTTTACAATTGGAGTATATATATATACTAGCTGTACTACCCGTGCCTCCGGCACTACGTATGAAGGGGAGGAGGGATTGTTGGCGCTAAAGAATGGAGGAGGCAGAGGGCGAGCTCGGGAGGAGAAAGAACGGAGGAGGATCTGAGAGTGAGTGAGAGAGCAATTTTTTTTCCTTTGAAGTTAAAGAGGATAAAATGGACGGTGAAATTTATCCCAAACTTTGGACGGTCTTGATCGTTTATTAGGGTGAGCGGAAAATTCAAAATCAGTTGTGTTTTGTTAATTAGATTGGCTAAATTCAATTTAAAATTTCACAAATATACGATAGGACTATTTTTTAAGAGTTCTCTTAACATGTACCCTTAGGGCACATGTAAGGGTACATGTTAAGTACACACTTCAAAAAAAATATTATTTTGAACTGTGTACATATTCTTTTGATTAATGCATTTGCACCAAGTTCAAGAAATATGCACACAATTCAAGAAATATTCTCTTAAACTGTGTAGTTAGCATGTACCCTAAGACACATATTAGGCACATGTTAAGAAATTCCTTTTTTTTAACTCACAAACACAAACATACTACCAAATAAGTACTACTACTAAGCTAATGCGCAACTCTTTAACCGTTCCATCCCTACTTTTAACACCTGGTAGAGTAGTAGAGGGAGTTAAATTACGACTGCTGGGTAGGGTAAATAGATACATACACTAAAAAAAAGCAACTGATAACAGGCAGGCAGGCACCATCATCATATATGAAATTACAATAATAAATCTCTCAATTTGAACCTTGTAAAATAAACAATTGATAAATTATAAAAAAATACACTCAAAGTGCACCCCCCCACCCCCGTTTCAACCTTCCAGTGGAGTGAAAATGGTAAAAACTCAAGTTCAGTTGTCTCCCCTCTTCACATTTCATTTAAAGGTTCAAATCATGATTAAACTTTTTCAAAACATAAGCCTTTTTGCATTATTCACATGCAACACTAGACAAGAGCCTTGAATGCAGTCTTAAGCTGAATAATATTGCTTCTCGTTACTGTGCTATATATATATATATTACATGGTAAATATAGAAAATCATCATAACCAAAAATACTTGAAAGCTGTACAGTAAAGGGCTGCATTAAACCCTTTCAAGTAATTCCCGACAGAAGCAGAATGTGGACCTAGAAAGTTCTTTCTTAGGCATGGAGACGCGTTTGTTTTGGTAAGAACCATAAGATAAATACAATCGTCACACTAGGACGAGAATATACTCAACAGATACTGCCATTTTGTTGTGCAAAGCTAGAACACAATCAACAATGGCAATGCTCAGACACAAATGCCAGAGTTTCGCCTGTTCCATTTCATATGGTGGGCAACTGCTCGTCACTTTGATCCTCTACAAGACTTGTTGGGGTATCAGGGGCTACCAATCCGTTTTCCGCACTCTGCTGAGCATCATCAACAGGAGGAACAACATTTTCTGGATTTTCTACATCGTTGTTGGGAAGATTAGGCGCAGCAGAACCATCTTCTACCTGTCCCCTTATCAGCCTCAAAATCATACTACGTACGGAATTTGATCGCACAATTTCAAACCTGTGTTCCGGGGTATGCTGCTGATTAAACCTGCCAGGTAGCTTGGACCTAGTATTGTAACATTCTCCACAAAGGTCAAAGCCTATAGCCTCGACACAATCTTTGCATTTATATCTGCTTCCAGTTATTGGATACATCTGCAGCAATGAATCAAGGTGTTATCGTAGCACATAGATGGCAATGAAATTTAGAAAGTAATTTGTACTGCAAGAACAAACAATCACACTCGGTCCATCAGATACTGAAGGTTCATGCCTGACCATTCTCACACACACCATAGTTGTTTAAGTCGTTAAATCGAAGCGTGTCGGTGGCTGACTGCTTAAGCGACTAGTCACCTGACTAATCGTAGCAACATATTATTTACGGTACTCATTTTATACATACATATATATATATATATATATATGTGTGTGTGTGTGTGTGTGTGTGTGTGTAAATTTTCAAATTACAATTAACATAAAATTTTCAATTTCAAAATCAAAACTATTAAATATTATTGATAATAAAAAGTAATTAACCACCCATATCATAACTTTCGGCACGAACTATCCGCCATTTAGATATCTTTAATTGGGTGGGTTACTGGGTTATGGAACAATTAGAATTTGGAATTGAGTTGGATAAATTAAATTTGAGTTTGTTCCCAAGTCGTCCGACTAGATACCAAGTCAGGTAAATCAATTATTTGAACTGACTAGGCGACGACTAACTGTTCAAATCGCAGTACTTACAGCTCCAGCAGCGACTAGACAACTAGTTGCCGACTAGACGTCGCTTAAGTGACGACTTGATAACTATGACACACACACACACACACATATATATATATATATATATATATATATATATATATGGAATTGATGCCCTATCCGACGAGACAGACATTGCGAGATCAGCTCCGCTATTTCGGTTATAAATATTGAAAATAAAGGATTGGTTATGTATATGAAGTACACTGAAAAAGAATGGAAACATAATTGACCATGAATTGCTGACAAAAGGTGTCCTCTACTTGAACCACAGGCATAATTATGAACCATGAGAAAAAAAGGTTAAAATAAAATAGGATCATGGATTTACCCCGCAAAAATCACAACCAACTCCAAAATGAACGTTTAAGTTGTGGTCACCCCACGATGGCCAAAAATTTTCTTCTGATGGAAATGAGAAGTGGACACCTTCCTTACCAGCTTCTGCTGAACCTGAAAGCACATATAACATGACAAATGAAAGTGCACAATGCGTAAAGATTTACTTGACAGTGGTGGAACTAGATCCAATGAATATTTCTCTCTCTCGCTCATACACAAAAAAAAAAACACAGATGCACACATACAGGCAAAGAGAAAGAGAATTATGATTCAGGCTCCAACAAGGTTATATTGGAATAACAGAGCTTATCAGAGTCATAGGTACTCTGATATAGTTAACTACTGAAAAAGAGCTCAATCTTACTGGAAGTCTGGAACCATCATTTAGGTGAAGAACTGTAAATAACTTCTTAGTTTTCTTTGCAAATGATACTCTAGGAAGACCTAGGCAACAATTGAAGTCCCTAATCATCCTGTTAACTTTTCTCTATGCATCCCTATTCAAACAAGTTCAGAAGTAGGCCACGAAATCAATCTGCAGCATATTTGCTTATTGAGCTTTCACTTTGCAGTATATAGTTTGATATGCAGATAATATTCCTAAATGCTCATTCATCTTATGGTTAAATTGCAGGCATAGACTGATCAACTAGGAACGAACTGAAACAGTGGGGACAGATTCAAGAAGATACTTGTGTACTTTGTGGTAATTACTTGGGGGAAAGTGGTACAAAGAGACTGGCAAAAACGAAATATAACTGAGAAAATGTCTTGTGCTAGGAGCAGGTGAAGGGAATGCAATCTGCTTAGAAGTCGACTAGGGTGTTTACATCTTTTTGTTTTGTTTTTAACTTTTTATCTCTTTTCCCTCCCTTGCTTTTTTGTTGTTGTCTATTAGCTTTTTATATTTTTGTTGTATGTGTTTTTATATATGAGTGGATATTTTTATTTATTGTCATGCATTTCTATTGCTTTTATTTCTATTGATATTCTTATTTTTTTCATTTTCATCTGTTTTATCCTTTATTTTTACCCCCGTCTTTATACTTTTACGCTTTCATATGGATTCATTTTCAGCCTACCGCAACTAATTTGGGGTAAAAGGCATTGTTGACTTGAGTTGATTAAGGAGATTGAGAGAAAAAGTGCACGTTATATTTAATGGAACTCTGGGCTATGTTTGTGCCTGTTTATTCCTCCAGTGTTTCATAATAAAGTTGAAAGTAAATTATAAAAAAAAAATTGAAAAACAGCAACCAAAATAAGCAACGGGTTGAATTCCAAGTTGCCTATTCTGCAGACGAACAACCTGCAGCTATGCTAGTAACCCATGCCTAAATAGTAATCCAAACAACAAAACTACAACTATGAATGAAAGAAACAAACCATTGAAACTTACGCGTAGTTGAAGTCTCTTGCTGAAAGTCAACTTCTTTGATCTGAGTCATGGCTCTCCGTTGTGCATATTCTGTAGGAAATTGGCCCTCCAGAAAATGATGAAGCTCCAAACAGACCTTCGGGAACCCAGTCGGATGTAAACTTTGACAAACTTGACATCTAAGTGTTTCATTTGCTGGGATGCAGATGCAAGTCTCACAATATACTGAACCATTTGTTTCCCCCCAAAAAAATGAGTAAATTACAAATTTGTAACTGAAATTTTGTAAGCACAGATGATAAAAGCCAAAACACATAACTGGAAAAACATGCAGAAGTTTACCGTGGCCGCAATTAAGAACAAGTGGTCGAAATAGCAGTTCCTTGCATGCAACACAGAGCATATCAACAATTGAAACCTGCACGTGAGTTTCAATAGAATTTCCCTCACACAACTTGTTTTCTTCGACAGCAAGGTTACTATTCACCTCAAAACCTCCAGGAGAATTTTCATTTGGGTGGTTTCCGCCAATCCCTTGAAATGATGGAGGGACCTTAACCTGTTCCGTATTTGCACAACCTTCCCCATCTTCGAAGGAACAAGGATATGAAGACAAATGTGCTTTAGAATTTGTCAGGGACGATTGGCCCGTATCACCTAGACGATTCAATTTGTCATTATTAAGTGACGGACATACAAGATCATTAAGCTCTGGCGAGAAGCAGTCGTTGGCCCTCTCACACTCTAAAGCACGCAAAAAAATCATTGTCATCAAATCATAGATTTTACTGGAAAACTTGTTGAAGACTAATTACATGAAGTGACTGATAGAAAAGAAGTGATTACCTAGTGTTTGAGTTTCCCTTCTCTTATAGGTAGTGGGATATATCTTCAAAAGTAAGAAATGAAGAATCTGACAAATATTGGGAAAATAATGATATGGATTCCTACATATTGGACAATGAGACTCCCGAAGACCATTCATGGATTTATGGACACACCAAAAACAGGAAACATGGCCACAAGCTGCAAATAGAAATAATTTATTAGACTGTACCAAACAGTTATAAATCCTTGCCTAGTAAAATCTTACCCAAAACAATAGGCTTGTATAGGAGATCTCTGCAATATGCCAAAACAATGAAACTTTACTTCAGAAAGCTCATGACCAATTACAATAATATGTCAATAATTTCATGAAGCTGCTATTCAGAAAGGAAAAGAAAAACAACAGAACCAATCCACAGCCTCTAAGGAACAATTGCAATTATGTCCCTTAACAAGCACACACTTATACACATATCCTGCTATTTCGAAGTTATTAATTAATAATGATTAAGCTTCAAAATCCAATTCAACTTTTCATATTGCAAAGCAAGCACAAATGCACAAGAGTTTTCATAATAAATGTTTCAAGTCAAGTTGCTATTATTTAAACAATAAACAAGAACATGCTTTCCATCATAACACCAAGATGGCATCTTTAACATAATATGCCAAAAGTCCGTATTGCATCCCGTTAATGTCAAAAGAATGTACTACAGGATGAAAAATGTAGTGCTTCGATAACGAGAGGGTCAACAAAAGATTAAATTTGACAATAAAAACCACATTACTGCTCTGCAGTTATAAACAGTGGTGTCACCAAAGTTACTAGAACTCTACAACTGGGACATCTGCTGCATAAGCAGCTACACTTCGATAAAAGAGGATTAGGATTTCTTCTTTCCTTCTCATTTTTCTATTTATTTATTTAAAAGAAAAATGTCCTTTGCTGTAGGTTTTTTCTCCTTCATTTAAATCAAACTAAAAACCATTGTACTCTAAACAAAAACTCATCCGAAATTGGAAAACTCATATTCTGGAATAACAGCATGAATGTGGAAGTAAAGTAACCGAACAACTTACATATCCTAACAAAATTTGCTCTGAGAACATTGTTTTACTACCCCTACCACTCTAAAGAAAACTAATTAAACGAAATCCCACCAAAATTACATTTGGAAGGTGTGCATTTATTCTATTCTTACAGATTCTAATAATCTTGATTAGTGAAGTTGAAAATTGTTTTTGATTTAATTGTTACACTTTTTTAGCTGTGCTACAATGTCAACAGAAAATAGTAATAATATGTAAAAACTTTTAATGTCCATTAAGGCGAGCTACAAAGATTGCTTTTATATGTTCAATAACTAGTCAGATTAATAATAGAACAATGTTTTTTGAGTTTAAAGTAAATTCTAAAAATGCAAACCAACAAAATTCCTCCCAAATTCTGTGAATAGGACATAATGAACTTTTTGAAAGAATGAACTTAAAATCAGCGCGAAGATAAATTCATAACCTACCTAATCACAAACAATAAGGTCAATATAAGCTCCGAAAAGATGTGAGATACTTTAAATTAAATAACAAATTACAATATTATATCTGTGACGTATACAAACATGCTCAAAATAAAAGAGGTTTCAAAACAATTATAAGGGAAAATTACAGGCAAACGCAGCAAACAAAGGAACCAGAGATTTGCTCATCTGGTTGAGTTTCCATTGCAGCCATGAAATTTGGATTAGTTTCTCGGATTCTCCTTTCGATACAGAGACGAGTTGAGAAATTTGAAGCACGGTAGCGTATGGTATTCATCGAACCCGAATGACTTAAACGGAGCATTTGCCGAGGGCCCAATAATGCTGTAATGGCCTATCTGGTACTCACTCTATCTATATGGGCTATCTGGTACTTACTCTATTGGGCTCCATATTTTCCTCAATGAGCCTATTTGTCTGTTTAGAAACTTTGCACACACAGTACAAATAGATATGACATCGTCCGGATTTAAGAATATAAATGAAACCCTTTTTTTATTTTTAAAGGTTGTTGATAATGTAATTGGTCTGCGGCAATTAAAAATAGGAACAATTACATATAATACTACATTTTAATAAAATATTACAAAAAAAGTGCATAAATAAAATATTTACAAAATTAATGCATATGCAATACTTAATTACAAAAAGAGTGCAATCTTATCCCTTTAATTATGGCCACGATTATCTCCTTTATCTCTCCCATGATTCTCTCCACTCCATTTCCGCCTCCCTTCTCCTTCTCCTCCTCCTCCCCTGCCCCACCCCCTCCCTCTCCCTCTCCCTCTCCCTCCCCCTCTCCCTCCGCCTCCCATCTCCCTCCCCCTCTCCCTCCGCCTCCCATCTCCCTCCCCCTCCTCCCGCCCCCGCCCCCCGCCCCCCGCCCCCCGCCTCCCTGCCTCCCCGCCTCCCCCTCCTCCCGCCCCCTTTCTCCTCCCCCTCCTCCCGCCCCCCTTTCTCCTCCACCCGCCCCCTCCCCACCCCATCCCTCTCCTCCCGGCCCTTCTTTCTCCTCTCTCCGCCTCCCACCGCCCTCCCCCTCCTCCCGCCCCCCTTTATCCTCCTCCCGCCCCCGCCCCACCACCTCCCCTCCCTCCGCCTCCCCCTTTCCCGCCCCCTTTCTCCTCCTCCTCCTCCCGCCCCCCTTTCTCCTCCCCCCCCCCCCACGCCCCACCCCACTCCCTCCCCCTCCTTCTCCTCCCGCCTCCTTTCTCCTCCCTCCGCCTCCCATCGCCACCGGTCCATTTTTCACCTCCACCGGTAACCAAACCTTTATATGTTAGTAACCAAACAGTCATACCAAGGTAACCAAACATTCATACCAAGGTAACCGAACCTTAATATGAAGGTTCGGTTACCTTGTTATAAAGGTTTGGTTACCTTGGTATGAAGGTTTGGTTACCTTGGTATGAAGGTAACCAATTCATTTTTATTAGGTTACCAATTTATTGGTAACCAAAATTCATGCAGTTGGTTACCAAACCTTTCGATAAGGTAACCAATTCAGTTTTATTAGGTTACTAATTTATTTTGAATGTGATGCATTTGGTAACCAAACTTCATGCAGTTAGTTACCAAACCTTTTGATAAGGTAACCAATTCAGTTTTATTTGATTACCAATTTTATTTTGAATGTGATGCAGTTGGTAGCCAAACTTCGTATAAAGGTAACCATTTTAATTTTTGTGGGTAACCAAATCGTCAAAAAAATTCAGAATAGCAACTCCGGCGATATAGCGGTGGTGGCGACGGCGGCGGCGGAGGGAGGCGGTGGAGGAGAATGATGAACATTAACTCCTTCATAATTTTTTGTTTTTAATTTTCTCATTTTGATTTGAATTTTGAATTGTGGATTTGAAATTGTTGTTAGATCCAAAAGATTTGAATTTGAATTATTAATTATCCTTAATTTTAGGTTTCCTTATTTAATTTGAAATTGAATGGTTTGAATTTTTTGCACTTTTTTTGTAATTATTTTATGGATGCACTTTTTTTGTAATTACTTTCTAAATGTTGTATAGTTATGTAAAGTACTCTTAAAAATAAAATCTAATTATGTAGTAGTGCAAGTAGGAATCGATTCCACAAAAAATGATTAGTATAATTGTAAGACCCCAACTTTTATGAATAAAGATTTAGTTTTCTTTATATATTATTTCGAAACAGTAAGGTGTTGTTTTGATAAATATGAAAGTTATGGGTGAAATGTGCAAACATTTTTAAAATGAGCAAGTGGTTATAAAATATTCTTGTTGTCGGGGAATATTCGTACGACGGCGCAGATATTTGTGGGCCCCCTACAACGGAATAACTGTCGAATATAGAAAGCGACAGAAATAACTTTTTTACAAGATAACGGCGTAGTTGTTACCGTTAGTAATGTTGAAATATCCGGTGGTTAAAATATAGTGATACACGGTGTTGCATAGTAGCACACGGTATTGCACAGTATTTTGAATTATTGAGTCTTACGTGAGAAGCCATTACTCAATTATTGTTACAGTAATTACTGTTCAATATTTTATATTATTGATTCAATAATTGCTACGTTGATATTTTATATTATTGACTCAATAATTGTTACATTGATATTTTATTGACTCAATAATTGCTACGTTACCATTTTATATGATTGATTCAATAATGGCTACAGTTGATATTTTGTAGTATTGATTCAATAATTGTCATTGCACAGTATTTCACGTTATCAACTCAATAATTCATATTATTTGAATAATATTATTAGATAGCATTATTGACAATGTCTAAGGAAGTTCTGTCTAGGAGGGGTTATTTAATTGCGAGCCAGTAAGGAGAAGTCCTTATCGGAAGGCCCCCTCTTTCCTGGGAACGACCTGGTTGTTAATATTGTAGTTCTATAATATTATTTGTGAATAATTAATTATTGATTTATATGATTTTGTGGATATTAAAGAAGGAATTGGCGCTGATGAGTTTTATCAATATTTTGGTGTGAGAAATCATCTGTTTATGGATTTCGGATAATTTATGTTTGGAATTTGGAAAAACTTTCTTCTGCAAAGTTGTAGAGAATTAAATTTCCTATAGAAAGACATAGAATTTGTATTTTTCTGATGAATGAGCTATTTATTATGAATTATTGAAGTTTCGGAAAATAAATATTATTTAATGGGTGGGCCCCACTTTTGTTGAAAATTTGAATTTTGGAAAGCCGCCAGGCGGCGGAAATTTTTTAAAAAATAATAATATTTTATTCATTTAGTCTCCTTTGGCATCCTAAGCTTTTCCTATAAATAGGGTGCTTAGGTTAGAATTGAAAATCACACCAGAATCAGAAGTTTTCTCTCTCTATAATATCGAGCGTATTTTTGTGAGTATTTTAATACTTTGAGTGTTGCTATTCAGTGCAAGTTTCCTTCGGTATTATATCCGATATTCCAGTCAGAGGTACTATCTTTTTGAGGTAAGGGATGTTATTTTCTTTCGTAAATGATGTTATTCTTTTCAACATCATTATACAGAAATATTGTCATGGATTTTATGTTGAAATTCTTACTTTTTCCGTCGGGATTACTATTCACGTATACGGCACTATTCACGAAAAAATTAAATTTTCTTCTATTTGTCCAAATTGCTTGTTAAGGTTACTATCTTTGATTGTATCCAAGTTTTGAGCTCTATTCTTGAATTTTGCTCCATAATTGATTATTACGAGGTATTTTTGAATTGGATATACTAAAATACGAATCCTTAGTCTTTGTCTTTTATCTCACTGAATTCGTTTTTTTAAATGTTTTTCATCATTCTCAGTCCTAAAAGGTGATGTAACTGAATATCTTTGGCCTGTAGAGCAAAGATGAATGATTACTTGATGAATATCTTTGGCCTGTAGAGCAAAGATGAATGATTACCTGATGAATATCTTTGGCCTGTAGTGCAAAGATGACAGGTGTTGAGATGAATATGACCACTGATGATACAAATGAATATCTTTGGCCTGTAGTGCAAAGATGAATATTTGATTCGAGATGTATATTGATTGATGTTACAGGGATAAAATATTGATGATGGACTTTTAAATCATAGAAGATAGTAGACTTGATTCTCTGCTTAACTCTTCTAATGAATTGTTATTTCCGCTGCTAATATTGATCTAAGATTGGTTGTCCATTATATTTTATCTGATTTATTGAAGGCTAACGATAATTTATTTTCCATTATCTTAGTCATAATATTCTTTACTGAGCTAGTTGAGCTCACCCTTTTCATCTGTTGTCCTCTTCAGGAAATGAGAATGTTGCGGGAACTAGTCGGGGGACAGAGTGATGGTCCGAGTTAGAGCAGTAGTAGTCCTCACTATTTCTGATAAATAGTGTGATAATAATTATAATGAGGACTTAGTTTGAATCTTAATATTTTCTACATATTTGTATTGACACTCACAGTTGTGTGGTCGTATTTTGCACGACCGTATGATATAAAGTTTGTATTTGAATTCTGTACCATGTATTTGGCGACTCAGAATAGGTTGGGTTGACTGGACCTATTCTGGGGGGCGTCACAGTTGGTATCAGAGCTTAGGGATATGATCTCTGGCGGAGATCGGGGAATAGAACTAGGAGGGGAGAGACGAGTAAATCCTTCGCTAGTGTGTCCTACCTAAGCTTATGTGGTATTTAATTGGTCAGTCAGAGCATAGGGTTAATATGTGATATGTTGATTTGTTTAATTAACCCTTGTTTTATGGCAGTATTTGAGAATGGCAGCTGAGAATGTTAACAACGAAGTGAATGAGACCGTGGAGACACCTTTAATCGTTAACCAGGAGAACGTGCAACAAGAAAGCAATGTTCATCCTGAAAATAACGCTGGTCAGACGGTAAACGATGAGATGTTTAGAAGTTTTTTGCAGTTTATGCAAAATCAGACGAGGGAGACTCGTGTGCAACATACAGGTGGAGATAATAACAACACACGAGCTGTCACTGCTAAGCAGTTCAAAGAATTGGGACCACCAGAGTTTCTGGGAAAGCCAGATCCGATCAAGGCGGAGACGTGGATTAAACAAATTACCAAGATATTTGATGTCTTGGGATGTACAGAGGAACAGAAGGTTCCATTCGCCACGTTTATGTTCCGTGGAGAGGCAGATTACTGGTGGGAATCTGTGAAACGTACCCAGCCTGCCGCACTTAAGATGTCTTGGGAAGCGTTCCAGAAACTGTTCAACGACAAGTACTTTCCTGAAAGTATTCGTCATATGAAGGAAGTAGAGTTTATTAGACTCGAGCAAAACAACATGACGGTATCCCAGTATGAGGCTAAGTTCGCGGAGCTGTCCAGGTATGCACCTCATTTGGTGGAGAATGAGGAACGTATGACGCGGATGTTTCTAAGAGGTTTGAAACCCGAAATACGTCAATACCTCATTTCTTATAAATTTTCTTTATATTCGGATGTAGTAAACAGGGCCCAGTTATTAGAACGAGATAATGATTATGTTCAACCGAGGGACCACAACCAAGGTCGTATTGGTGGCAGCAGTCATCGAAGCAATGACAACCAGCGAGGAGGAAAGTATGACAGAAGCGGTAACCACTCCGGTGGTTATCGTGGCCATGATAGTAGAAGAAGCGAATCGGGGAGAGATTTCAAGAAGAGAAGGTACAACAATGAGAACACGAAGATGTCAACATCAGCACCAGCATCAACTGTTTCGAGGGGAGGAGAACGACCACCGGTCGTATGCTTTAAATGCGGGAAAGAGGGACATATCAGCCCAAACTGCCCACAACAGTTCAAAGGATGCTATAACTGTGGAAAAGAAGGACATATAGCTCGAGATTGTCCTGTTGCGAAACCAAGTTCAGCGGGGGTGGTGATTCCAAAGGCGGTTGCAGACAAGTCAAAGTCGGTGATTCCTGGAAGAGCGTTTGTCGTGACAGCCCAAAACGCGAGGAATCCACACGAGGTGATTACGGGTAAGCTGATCATAAACTCTTGCGAAATTTATACCTTGTTAGATACCGGTGCTACCCATTCCTTTATTTCACCTGCTTGTGCTCAACATTTGAACTTGACTTCTGATAAATTAGACTTTGACTTATCTGTTGAAACTCCGTTAGGAGAAACCTTTGTTACATCTACAGTTTACAAATCTTGCATGATTCAGATTGGTACCCTTACCTTACCTGTTGATCTTATATCTTTGAAAATACTTGCATTTGACGTGATTTTAGGAATTGACTGGTTAACCACTTACCATGCCAAAATTGATTGTGTTCGTAAGATTGTTAGTTTTCATATTCCTAATCAACCTGTTGTGCGAATCCAAATCACCAAACCACTAAAATCAGTCAATATCATTTCAAGTCATAAAGCTATTCGTTTATTGAAAAACGGATGTCAAGCTTTCTTAGCTCATGTCACTGATCTAAATCAGAATACATCAGATTTGAATGATATTTTCGTTGTTAATGAGTTTCCTGATGTATTTCCCGAAGAACTTCCCGGTCTACCCCCAGAACGTGAAGTTGAATTCTTTATTGACCTTGAGCCCGGTACAAAGCCCATTTCTAAAACCCCATATCGAATGGCTCCTATTGAACTTCAGGAGTTAAAGGTCCAATTACAAGAGTTGTTAGATATCGGTTTTATTCGTCCTAGTACGTCTCCTTGGGGTGCTCCTGTTTTATTCGTAAAGAAGAAAGACGGGAGTATGCGACTTTGTATTGACTATCGGGAGTTGAACCATGTCACCATTAAGAATAGGTATCCGTTACCTCGTATTGATGACCTGTTCGACCAGTTGCAAGGAGCGCAATTCTTTTCAAAGATCGATCTTCGTTCTGGATATCATCAGTTGAAGATTAAAACTGAGGATATTCCAAAGACTGCTTTCAGAACACGGTACGGGCATTATGAGTTCTTAGTCATGTCTTTTGGATTGACTAATGCTCTTGCTGCTTTCATGGATATGATGAACCGTGTATTTAAGGAGTATTTAGATCAATTCGTTGTTGTCTTTATTGATGACATCCTCATCTATTCTACAAGCCGTGAAGATCATGAACACCATTTGAAGTTAGTACTTCAAAAGCTTCGTGAGAACAAGCTATATGCCAAGCTGAAGAAATGCGAGTTCTGGCTTGAGGAAGTAGCATTTCTTGGGCACGTGGTATCAAAACGTGGAGTATCTGTTGACCCGGCGAAGATTGAAGCAATACAAAGCTGGGAGCAACCTAAGTCGGTGACCGAAGTACGAAGCTTTCTAGGCTTAGCTGGTTACTATCGGAGGTTCGTAGAAGGATTTTCTCAAATCGCTACTCCATTAACTCAGTTGACTCGGAAAGATACGAAATTCGTTTGGAGAGAGGAATGCGAGAAGAGCTTCCAAGAGCTCAAGAGGAGACTTATTTCGGCACCTGTTCTGACAATACCATCTGGTTCGGATGAATTTGTTATTTACAGCGATGCTTCGGGCAAAGGGTTAGGATGTGTTCTCATGCAACATGGGAAAGTCATAGCCTATGCGTCGCGACAACTCAAAGAATATGAGAGGAATTATCCTACTCATGATCTAGAGTTGGCAGCAGTCGTTTTCGCGTTGAAGATCTGGAGACATTACTTGTATGGAGAGAAAGTGGAGATTTATACGGATCATAAGAGCCTTAAATATTTCTTCACTCAGAAGGAACTCAACATGCGGCAACGACGTTGGCTTGAGCTGTTGAAAGATTACGATCATACTATCCAATACCATCCTGGAAAAGCGAACGTGGTAGCTGACGCGTTGAGTAGAAGATCATATGTGGGAACGAGTGCGATGATGTCAAGTATACGCGTAGAACCAGCTTTGATTGATAAAGTTAAAGCTGCTCAAGCTACGGATGCGGAGCTGATGAAGATGAAGAAGAAGGTGCAAGAAGGTGCAATTCCAGAAGCGAGAATCGATGAAGATGGAATACTTCGAGTCAACTCCAGACTTTGTGTTCCTAACGATTCAGACTTTAAGTATAGAATCATGATGGAGGCACACAACACACCGTTTGCAATCCATCCTGGGAGTACTAAAATGTATCGTGATCTTCGACATACATTTTGGTGGGGCAATATGAAGAGAGAGATCGCGGAGTTCATCTCGAGATGTTTAACTTGTCAACGTGTAAAGGCGGAGCATCAAGTGCCGAAGGGTCCATTGCAACCACTGGAGATTCCGAAATGGAAGTGGGAACACATTACGATGGATTTCGTTACGGGTCTTCCCAAGGTTTCTCAAGGCTTAGATGCAATTTGGGTTATTGTTGATAGATTAACCAAGTCTGCTCATTTCTTGCCGATACGAGAGACTTATTCCCTTGAACGTCTTGCTCATATGTACGTGAATGAGATTGTGAGATTGCATGGCATGCCAGTATCCATAGTTTCAGATCGTGACCCCAGATTTACTTCACGATTTTGGATCAGTTTGCAGAAAGCTATGGGTACGGATTTACGATTCAGTTCGGCTTATCATCCTCAAACGGACGGACAATCGGAAAGGACTATCCAAACTCTTGAAGATCTATTGAGACTCTGTGTTCTAGACTTCAAAGGGAGTTGGGATAAGTACTTACCATTGGTGAAATTCTCCTACAACAACAGTTATCAGGCAAGTATAGGCGTAGCTCCATTCGAAGCGTTGTATGGGAGAAAGTGTCGCTCTCCAGTATGTTGGAACGAGGTGGGTGAAACAACATTGTTGAGACCGGAGTTAGTACGTATGACTTCAGAAAAAATTCAAATAATCCGACAACGTATACAAACAGCACAAGATCAACAAAAGAGTTATGCGGATCTTCATCGAAAGGACGTGGAATTTAATGTTGGAGACCATGTGTTATTACGTATTGCTCCATGGAAGGGAGTTACGAGGTTTGGGAAGAGAGGAAAGCTCAACCCACGATTCATTGGTCCATTTGAGATTCTTGACCAAATAAGAAATGTGGCTTATAGACTCGCTTTACCTCCAAGCATGTCTCGTGTTCATAACGTGTTTCACATATCCGTATTACGTAAATATGTGAAGGATCCAAACCGCATTATTGAGTTAGAACCAGACGAGATAGCCGAAGATTTAACGTACGAGGAGGTACCTGTCAAGATCTTGGATAGGAAGGAGCATGTCCTACGCTCGAAAATTATACCTCAAGTTAAAGTTTTGTGGAGAAACCATGCAATTGAGGAAATGACCTGGGAGTTGGAATCGGAAATGAAAGCGAGGTATCCTCACCTTTTCAACATACCAGGTACGTACGTCAATTTCGAGGACGAAATTTCATAAGGAGGGGAGGTTGTAAGACCCCAACTTTTATGAATAAAGATTTAGTTTTCTTTATATATTATTTCGAAACAGTAAGGTGTTGTTTTGATAAATATGAAAGTTATGGGTGAAATGTGCAAATATTTTTAAAATGAGCAAGTGGTTATAAAATATTCTTGTTGTCGGGGAATATTCGTTTGGTCGTGGAATATTCTTGTTGTCGGGGAATATTCGTACGACGGCGCAGATATTTGTGGGCCCCCACAACGGAATAACTGTCGGATATAGAAAGCGACAGAAATAACTTTTTTACAAGATAACGGCGTAGTTGTTACCGTTAGTACTGTTGAAATATCCGGTGGTTAAAATACAGTGATACACGGTGTTGCATAGTAGCACACGGTATTGCACAGTATTTCGAATTATTGAGTCTTACGTGAGAAGCCATTACTCAATTATTGTTACAATAATTACTGTTCAATATTTTATATTATTGACTCAATAATTGCTACGTTGATATTTTATATTATTGACTCAATAATTGTTACATTGATATTTTATTGACTCAATAATTGCTACGTTGCCATTTTATATGATTGATTCAATAATGGCTACAGTTGATATTTTGTAGTATTGATTCAATAATTGTCATTGCACATTATTTCACGTTATCAACTCAATAATTCATATTATTTGAATAATATTATTAGATAGCATTAATGACAATGTCTAAGGAAGTTCTGTCTAGGAGGGGTTATTTAATTGCGCGCCAGTAAGGAGAAGTCCTTATCGGAAGGCCCCCTCTTTCTTGGGAACGACCTGGTTGTTAATATTGTAGTTCTATAATATTATTTGTGAATAATTAATTATTGATTTATATGATTTTGTGGATATTAAAGAAGGAATTGGCGCTGATGAGTTTTATCAATATTTTGGTGTGAGAAATCATCTGTTTATGAATTTCGGATAATTTATGTTTGGAATTTGGAAAAACTTTCTTCTGCAAAGTTGTAGAGAATTAAATTTCCTATGGAAGGACATAGAATTTGTATTTTTCTGATGAAGGGGCTATTTATTTTGAATTATTGAAGTTTCAGAAAATAAATATTATTTAATGGGTGGGCCCCACTTTTGTTGAAAATCTGAATTTTGGGAAGCAGCCAGGCGGTGGAAATTTTTTTAAAAATAATAATATTTTATTCATTTAGTCTCCTTTGGCATCCTAAGCTTTTCCTATAAATAGGGTGCTTAGGTTAGAATTGAAAATCACACCAGAATCAGAAGTTTTCTCTCTCTATAATATCGAGCGTATTTTTGTGAGTATTTTAATACTTTGAGTGTTGCTATTCAGTGCAAGTTTCCTTCGGTATTATATCCGATATTCCAGTCAGAGGTACTATCTTTTTGAGGTAAGGGATGTTATTTTCTTTCGTAAATGATGTTATTCTTTTCAACATCATTATACAGAAATATTGTCATGGATTTTATGTTGAAATTCTTACTTTTTCCGTCGGGGTTACTATTCACGTATACGGCACTATTCACGAAAAAATTAAATTTTCTTCTATTTGTCCAAATTGCTTGTTAAGGTTACTATCTTTGATTGTATCCAAGTTTTGAGCTCTATTCTTGAATTTTGCTCCATAATTAATTATTACGAGGTATTTTTGAATTGGATATACTAAAATACGAATCATTAGTCTTTGTCTTTTATCTCACTGAATTCGTTTTTTTAAATATTTTTCATCATTCTCAGTCCTAAAAGGTGATGCAACTGAATATCTTTGGCCTGTATAGCAAAGATGAATGATTACTTGATGAATATCTTTGGCCTGTAGAGCAAAGATGAATGATTACCTGATGAATATCTTTGGCCTGTAGTGCAAAGATGACAGGTGTTGAGATGAATATGACCACTGATGATACAAATGAACATCTTTGGCCTGTAGTGCAAAGATGAATATTTGATTCGAGATGTATATTGATTGATGTTACAGGGATAAAATATTGATGATGGACTTTTAAATCATAGAAGATAGTAGACTTGATTCTCTGCTTAACTCTTCTAATGAATTGTTATTTCCGCTGCGAATATTGATCTAAGATTGGTTAGTCCATTATATTTTATCTGATTTATTGAAGGCTAACGATAATTTATTTTCCATTATCTTAGTCATAATATTCTTTACTGAGCTAGTTGAGCTCACCCTTTTCATCTGTTGTCCTCTTCAGGAAATGAGAATGTTGCGGGAACTAGTCGGGGGACAGAGTGATGGTCCGAGTTAGAGCAGTAGTAGTCCTCACTATTTCTGATAAATAGTGTGATAATAATTGTAATGAGGACTTAGTTTGAATCTTAATATTTTCTACATATTTGTATTGACACTCACAGTTGTGTGGTCGTATTTTGCACGACCGTATGATATAAAGTTTGTATTTGAATTTTGTACCATGTATTTGGCGACTCAGAATAGGTTGGGTTGACTGGACCTATTCTGGGGGGCGTCACAATAATTTTATGCTTTGTGAATTAAATTGAGGGGAGGGAGGGGTTTGAGTGTTGTTGATTACTAATAATTAAATAACGCAAAATAATCTAACTACATAAATTAGGAAAACGAATCTTGGATTAGGAACTTCCACCTCAAAATCTTACAGTGATCATTGATTCAAGCATAATCAATTAATATATTAAATATTCATCGTTGTAATTACTTTTAGTTAGATAGAAACAAACGATCTAAAGAGTCGTAACTACTAAACAAATTTAGACAAGCGCTGGAAGTTTAATCAAGTAGGAATTTTAAGAGGGAAAAATCGATGAAGCTAAACAACATAAGTACAAACAGTTGTATTTAATTTAGCTGAGTATTCCTTTTAAGATATAATAATCTCATGATATACAGTCAATTATTAACCTCAGTTGCTTCACAAATTAGAGTGATCAAACAATTATAGATTTGATATCTAATTTAACAGTTGATTTCAACGAATAATTAACTAGTATGCATCCTAGCAATTAAACATATTAACCATAGACATTAAGTGCAGAAGAATAATCAATACTCAAAATATAAATTGAACAATTAAATCTCACAGTGTAATAATATGAGGTTTCGTCTCATTAAACTAAGAACAAGAGTTTAACCACACATGACCATGAAATCACAAAAAAATAATGCAAAGAAAGTGGTAGGCAATGATTTTATTAATTGAATGAAGTGTGTCAATTACATCAACTTTATCTCTCATTTATACTACTCAAAAGCAATCTTAATTCTAATAATAAAATAAATAAATTACATAACAATCTAATTTAAAATTAAAATAAAATCCTAACTAAATAAAATAATAATTACATTATTATTAAAAACTGGAGTAATCTTTGTAGAATCTACTTCTTTTTTTATTCCTTCTCGCGTTCGAAACTTATTCTACCGCGTGAAGCTAAGGTGAATCCGCTGAAATTCCATATTAGTATTTCAATGGTTGAATCTTTGGCTGCTAGGAATCCGTAAAAATTGAATATGCCATGTCATCAGACTAGTTTCCAATATGCCATGTCATCAGACTCGGGGGTGGACTTATGCTTGGGCAACATAAACGCTTACCTATGCTGAGATCTTTTTTTTAATAGGTATAGGTGAGGGACAGATATATAATTTAATAAACTTAAAGGAGACAGATTAATTAAAGAGTTATACTTAGAGGAGGCAATATATATATATATATATATATATATCTCTTAATTTTAAATTTTAAATGAATTTATTTTGTAACTTTCATTTGAGCTGCAAATCTGCTAATCTACTTTCCGGCTGCTGATGAAAAAATAGGTAGGAGATAATCACACACATATATTTTATATTAAAATATTTTAATTTGATTTCAAAAAGTTAAAATTGAAGAGAATATATTTTAATGTTCCAATGAGATTAAGTAGTTTCAGATGAAATATACTACTCCCTCCGTCTCCATAAAGGATGGTTAAATGTATAATTTTTTTTGTTTAAAAAAATATGAGATAAAATATATAAAGTGAATGGTACATATGTTATTTAATAGGGTCTATTAATATAAAAAAAAATAAAAGTATTCATCAATTCAGGTAGTCTTGTGGGGCGATAAATTTAGAACTTTTTTATTCTCTTTTCTCTACTTTTATTTTTTTTAATATGTGTGCAAATTATATTTTGTTCATCTTTTTGGGGATGGAGGGAGTAGTTTATAACTTTGATATATTTGGGTTAGATATTTTTTAGGACTTTTTTCACTTCAATCATCGTTTGAAGATTATTGGTGCTATTCATTAGTTATTTTTGTGATTGACCTTTTTTTAAAAAAACTTTTTGATTAATTTGCTTAAAAGGATTAAGAAAAGAATAAGATTGTGGCAGTGCAGAGGTTCCTTTAAATTGATTAGTTTTTCGTCAATTAACTTGGCTAGTTTGCTTCCCCGTGAAAAATTGCAAGAATTAAAAGTTGTTGTCTACAAGTAATCAACTGTGAATTAAGGAGTAGCCAAAAATCGGTTAACAAATTCTTGTTGAAGATTCATGGCAATAGAGTGATTTGAAATTAATGTCATGCACGTTTCATCTTTTAAGTTAATTAAACTATTTATGTATGTTTGTTATGATTAATTTTTAAACCCATTGAGTTCTCACTTTTATAATGTACATATTACCTCTATTTATTTAATTAACTATTGGTTTTTAATTTATATTAAAATTTTGTGACTAAATAATTTACATTGCTATATAAATTGATATGTTATCAAGTGCATGATGTTGTAAATCAATTGCAATGTTTGTTTCTACATCAAAATAAGTCACTAATTTTTAAAAAAAAAATAGATAAAGACAGAAAAATGAAGAACCATATTTGTACATAAACCAGTGACGAATCTATTAAGAGGGAAGAGTAGACAGTGCTTATGTTTTTATTCTTTTAATTTTTTTATAGGTATAGGGACAAGGACAAAAATAAAACTTAATAAACTTAAACTTATAGAGAAAAACAAAACTTAAATTACTACTACACTAAAAAACTAAACACACGGGTGTATAATGTATTCAAACTCTCGCTCTCTAACTCGTTAAGTTTTAGCCCTTCACTTTAGTTTTCAGCTTAAAAAAATCCGCCCTTGTTGAGATCGGATCCTAGATTCGCCCCTGATCAGACTAGTTTCTAATATGCCATAAGTATGAAAAAACCCTCTTCCAATACGTGTGAATTGGCTGGCATGGCATGAATATTAGGTCAACAATGCTACTATTAGGGCTGAGCAAAGAACTAATTTGGAATCGAAACCGCACTAAAAATCGCATAAACCGCACCAATTAAAATCGCACCAACAGTTCCGGGGTATGTGACGGTTTTAAGTAGGTTGAAAAATTAAATTTACGGTTTCAGTTTGGTTGCTAGCCAAAACCGCATGCATAAAACCAAAACCAAACCGCACAATAAAAATTAATTAATTATAAAATACTATTACAATTGAGATATTTCATTTAACCTTATGTAATGAAACTCTCATAAAAATTAAGCTACTAATTTTGAATTTGGATGGTATCGATCGATCTACATGATCACCATCACCATACAAATCTCATACGATTATCCCTTAATTGTAAAAAATTGTTGGACTACACAGTGCTTAAGCATATATATGTATATATACTTCATAAATTATATATATATATATATATATATATAATTATATTTGGATTCAATATGTTTTATGGTTAAAAGAATTGAAATTAGGCAAATCACGAGTTGAACGAGATAAAAACTCTAATGCCTTTGTTTTGATCTCATTTATAATTTTAATATTGTGTGATGCTAAATTGTTAAATTCAATTGCATAAAATTTTGTTGTTTCAATTGGTTTTGGAACCGAAACCGCACCAAATAAAACGTACCACATGATTCAAAATCGCACCGCACCAATCACAAGCGATTTCATGTGCGATTTTGAATTTGTCAAACCGCACCTAAGCGATTTCGTATCGGTTTGAGTTTCAATCCACACCATGCTCACCCCTAGCTACTATCACATAAACAAATCTCACATAATGCTCACATATACACACATGCATACTGTGGGCCTCGTCTGACATGCGGGGCCTGCAATATGTATATGTGTGTATGTGAGTATTATGTGAGATTATTTATGTGATAATAACATTATTTGTATTAAGTATGTAACATGGGCGACATGAATTTTAATTTAGTCTTCCCATACATGCTGAATTAACCCACATGAATAATCTGTGACCCACGTGAATTTTAATGGTTCTGAACTAAATGGCCCAATTGTGTCCACCTTGAATTGTGCACCCTTGTTCCAATAATGCTCAATTTGTATCCAAATTATTTTCAAAGTCAATGAACCCATCCATTGTAGCTAAAATAAAAATATAAAAATAATGAGTGTATTTATACATAAAATAAATATAAAAAATTAAACATTAAGAGATAAAAACATAACATATTTTATTTTCATCAGTAATAATTTTGTTGCTAAAGTAAAAATATACATTTAGCGGTGCTTTTACATTTATTTTAATAACATTTTAAACTTTCACCGATACTTATTGCTCTGTCAGTAAAATTATTACTCTAACATTGTCAATAGCCTTTTAAAAGGGTGTTGTTCCATCTAAAAAATGTCAAATATGAAGGAAATTGATATTTTTACAGGTAAATTTTGATATTTTCATAAATTAACTATCAATTAGAGTGAGATCCATTTATTTTTTATGTAGAGATTTTACTTGTAAAATATTCGTGTAATTCCCAATATTAAATATCGGTGAATGGAGTAGATACGTAGCATAAAAGAAAAAAAGAAAGGAATAATCTATATATTATTATTTATTTTATGAATTAATTAAGATTGTACGTTAGTCACAATTCTAATTGGTCATAAAATTAGTCGATATATATATATATATAAATTAAACCCAAGTTGGAGTTCCCTGGAGGGGAAGGCGTTTACTTTCTTTCTAAATTATTAAAACCTGATTTTTTACCCAAAAAGGAGAAGTGTGACATTAATTATTGATAGAAATTAAAATAATAATTTAAAGTAGGTGCAGGTTGTCAGCCGGCCACACAAGTCTCATTTAGTATTGTCGTGTTGTTGTTATATATATCTTCTTTTTTATATTAGCATTTCAAGAGTGATCGACGACCATGGCATCCAATGAAGGAGAAGAGTTCTTAAAGGCTGTTCAATTAGCTGATTCTTCAGTTATCCATGGGGTACTAAGGGCCCTTCTTGAGCTTAATGTGTTTGACATTATGATGGCAAAGGCTGGCGTTGATGGCCATCTTTCTCCTGTTGAAATTGCATCTTATCTAATTCCTACTGCTCAAAACCCCCAAGCACCAGCCATTCTCGATCGCATGCTTCGCCTGCTTGCAACTCATTCCATCCTCAGCTGCACTCTTGCCAAAACTGCTAGTACTACTCATCATCATCATCCTGCTCCTCCCCCCACCAGAAGCTATGGTTTAACACCTATGTCCAAATATTTTGTTCGCTCTCAAGATGGGCCTTCTGTTGCTCAAATGTTCCTCTTCGGTCATAGCAAAGCAGTCGCGGATAGTTGGTTTGTTTGTTTGTTATTTCTCTACCTCCCTCCCTCCCTCCCTCCCTCCCTCCATCCCTCCCTCCTTTATTAATTAATTTCACAGACCCTGCTATTATTATATAATATATGTTCTCCTGAGAGTGATGATCAGTCTGGATGATGATGATCTCTCTCTCTCTCTCTCTCTATCTCTCTCTCTCTCTATATATATATATATATATATGGTTTTGAAAGTAGCAAGTGTGTGTTTTTGTGTACTTACGTAGGTACTGTTTGAAAGACACAATTCTGGAGGGAGGGATTCCATTTAACAAGGGTCATGAAGGAATGCATATATTCGACTACTTGGAAAAAGATCGAAAACTCAACCAGATTTTCAGTGAAGCAATGGGAAAATCTACGATTAGCGCCATGGCTAAAATTCTTGACATGTACAATGGATTTGAGGAGGCGAAAGAGGTGGTGGATGTGGGTGGATCACTTGGTGAAACATTAGGCACTATTATTTCCAAGTATCCTTTCATTAAAGGAGTTAACTTTGATTTGCCTCATGTGCTTAAACATGCACCTGCCTTGCCAGGTACTATATATATATTTACATTTGAATTTTCCTAGCCAGTTTTTAAGTTCAAATCAAGACGAGAATCAATGGATTATATATATATATATATATATATATATATATATATAGTCCATTTTGATACCTAGCTACCTAGCTTCTTCTAAAATATCCATTTTGTCGAGTATATCCAGGTGTGGAGCACATTGGGGGTGATATGTTTGAGGCTGTTCCCAAAGGACAAGTAATTTTGCTCAAGGTTAGTAGTGGTATTAGTTAATAGTATAAATTAGTGTGAGAGAGAGAGACGTTTTCCTTCTCTCTGTGTCCGGAAGTTTTTAGTTGAAGAAAAGAAAAGAAGAGAAAGTAAAAAAAAAAGAGCAAAAGATTCACCTTCTTTTCTTCAACTTAACTTTGTGTTCAAGAGGGAGAAGAAAAATTTCGGCCTTTTTTTTCTTTCTCTTAACTTCTTTTCTTCTCTTTAAATTAAAACTCTCACCTCGGTGGTCAAATAACTTTTAATACTACTTTCCTCCCATTTTACAAAAAATTGTCACATTTTGGATTTAATTTTATTTTTAAAAGTGTCAATATCTAAAAGTCAACAATTTCTTTTAATGTCCAAGTAAAATGAGGTGTAATTTATCAGAGTTGTTAAATGTACAACGTCGGCAACAACGGATTTTGATATTCTATCATTATTGAATTTTAAAAGTAAATATAAAATATTTTTCAAACTGAAAATTTATAAAAATTATTAAAAATTACAAATTAATAAATTAATCTAAAAAAATATTTTGAAACGAAAACAGTCTATCCTACCCCTACCGTGAAAAGAAGTTATTTATAAATTAGATAGTAGGGAATTAATAGTACGTAGTCCGTAAACACATGCAGAGGGTACTTCATGATTGGAAGGACGAAGAATGCTTGAAGATTTTGAAGAATTGTTATGAAGCATTACCACCGGAATCCGGGAAAGTAGTGGTTATCGATATGGTGCTTAGAGATTTTCCGGAGAATGATCTCATCTCCAAGTGTGTGGCCCAGTTGGACATTGGCATGTTAATGCTATCTCATGGGGGAAGAGAGAGGACTGAAGGAGAATTTGGAGCCTTGGCAAGAGCAGCTGGATTTGCAGCTTTTAAGTTTATGTGTCATGCAGATTTATTTGGTGTTTTTGAGCTCTACAAAAAATAGTGATTTTCTCAACAATTTTACCAGTGATGATGTATGCATGTTTTATTCATATATATGCTTTCTTATTTGTTTGGTAATATACCTGGTCAAACTTTATTATTGTCTGATTATTCTCATAAAAAGTGATTATAAGTAATTTTAAACTGATTATAAGCAAATTTGACTATTTATTAATAATATTCCCAACACCCTCTAAATTATACTTAATTAACTTTTTACACTTCTAAAATTAATTAGCTCATGATTCTCGTGCAAAGCACAAGGTGTTATCAAATTTTTGTATTTCTTATATTTTAGTAATTATACTATACTAATATATTAATTACAATAATAATAGATTAATATTGTGTACGATGATTTTTATAAGAAAAAATATTTCCTTCTAAAATTTATATTATTTAGCTAATAATGTATTACTAATTATTGATGAAAAATTAAATAAATTTAAAATCTATAATAATAGCTCATAAAACTGATAATATTCATCTTTAAATGTTTCATTTGTTTATATATTCATATATTTATAGTATATTTCATTTGTGGATTGCAAGGATGAAATTTGGTGATTTGAGATTTTTTTAGAATTAAATAAAATTTTATTTATAGTTTGAGTTTATTGCTAAATTTTAGGACTAGAGGACCACTCTTAAAATTTAGATTTGAGAGATGATTTTATGCTATTTATTAAAGTTTATTATTAAATTTTAGGGGTGAAGAACTATTCTTTAAAATTTAGGGTTGAATGACTATTCTTTATAATTCAGGGTTGAGAGACGATTTTGTACTATTTATCATATATATATATATATATATATATATATATATATATATATATATATGATATAGGGGATTGATCAATTGACAACGTTATCAATTTAAGGTTAGACTTACAATAGAGCTCCTGTCTGCAGTTTAATACTGCGGACATAACAGAAGACCAAAATACCCCTCCTTGTAAATATTTTCGTCCGCAGTATTAAATTGGAAAATAACGTCGTTTGTAAATAAGTTTCGTCCGCAATATTAAACTGCAAATGCCAAATTCAATTTTTTTTTAATTTTCAAGGTTACGACAACAAGCAATAGATCATATATTGTAATAGATCAAAGAAGGCAAAAATAAATCAAACTGAGACGGGCAGAGCTAGTAAAATATTAAGGTACAAACTGAGACGGGCAGAGCTAGTAAGATATTAAGGTACAAACCATGGTTAGATTATTGATAGGTGATCCTGTGGCTGTCTGTATTCCTGAGTATTACTCTAAAAATATTAAGGTACAAACTGAGAAGGGAATTAGAGCATGCTATCTTCTTCTTCTAATGCTTTACAAGTAATTTTACTAGCCATGGTTAAAATTATTTACCCCCAAATACCTACAAAGTAGTACTTAAAGTAGTCATAACGCAGAGGCACTAAACTAAAACTCATAAACCAAATATTATTATTACTATTACTATTACAATTATTAGCAGCAAACGAGAAGATACGAAACCAAATATAATTATTATATCATTACTACAACTATTATTGTAACTCTAATACATGGACAGTTGCTAACAAGGAAGATCCATCCTACTCTCTCAACTATTCAAATAACGCCTCGCCGTCTTCAAACATGCATGCAGGTAGAATGCGAGTGTAATTAACACCAACAACAATAAAACATTCCATATAACAGCGAGTAACAAACTTATACTGGACTGGACATCCTAAGAGGTTGCTCTGACCGTACCAAACTTCCGACAATTGAGTTGATTGGAGCAATTTATTCAGTTTTTGTGGGGTGGTGGTGGATTCAATGTTAGGTTGCGGCTCCAAAAACTCTGCAATATTTATTTCCATAACTTGACCGAACTGTCGTGACTTGCAGATGCAACCATTCCTGTGAGCGGTGACTGTGCCAATGCAGCAACTATATTTTCATGCGCTGCCACTGTCATGCTTTTGTTCTCGGCCATGTTCCACAGCTCCAAAGACTACACACGTGATTCAGAAATATAATATTAGTAAATACCTGAAATTTCTTTCCTCTTTTTTACTAGTACAAGGGAAAAAACCAAAACATTCAACACGCATTGACGCTGAATTCTTGTACCAAGAGATAATCCAATACAACAAATAGATAGATTTGCTCGAGTAATTACCCTCTCAGTTTCTAAGATGGCATTACAGAAAAATGACCCCAACACAGCTTCGATAATCATATCAAGTCTAGGCGAAGTAGTCACTAGTCGGCATAACTTGTGAAATTATTAAAGTCATGCTTCCAAATTTTTTTCATTTATAACTTGTGCGGAAGGGACATACATACTGTTCACAATAAAAAATATCAGCAGCAGTGTTACTTGTGCATTACATGTTGTACTTTAAAACGCAAGGTACAACATGTAATGCACAAAATAGAATCCTGCTGACATTTTTGTATGTCAGCAGGGTACCTCCCTTGGAACCACCAATTGACTTTTATCTAAATGTTACACATCATGGATTAACTTGAATGTACTACACAATAGAACTCAGGGAAAAAGAAGTAATTACCCTCATTCCACCAATCACCAAGAGAGCTGAATAACTTGGATGGAAAACACAAGAATGAAACTGGTTCCCATTGGAGCTGAGCTCATGAATGCACTCCCTAGAGGCTAATGACCAAACTTTCACGGAATCCTCACTGACAGACGCCAAATATTCGCCATTAAGATCCCAGCACAGGTAGTTTACCACTCTGGTGTGTCCCTGATAAATAAGGTGAAGGTACAAAAATAGAAGGTACCAAGTCAAATACGGAATTAGATTCCAATGGATTAGTGAATGAATGGTCAGACTAGTTACGTTTAAGAAGGTTTCATTAATAATTGACAAATACCATCAAATGCCCAAACCTGAAATGAATGTGTTTGCCTGTCAGTTTCAACATCAAAGATGGACACAACTTTATCTGATGCTGCGGCTAGTAGATTACCAATTATTGGTTGAAATCTCACTTGTGCACTGCCTCCTTGCTACATCAAAGCAATATTTATGGAAACAAACAATAACAACCGCAACTTTAAACCTTTGAAAATTATAGACGAGGGAAAAGATGTATCAATTTTACAAACCAACCTTGGAAACTCGAGTACATGAGAATGGACTGATATTCCAATATCGAATTTCATTGTTACTATCACAAAAACAAAAAAGGTCGTTCTTCTTGGGATGGAAATCTAGGGACATAACATGAGAAGTGTGCCCGTTGTACGCTTGCAAACAATAGCTTGGCTGCAAAAATAAGTTAATAAGTTGAATTTTCAATGGAAATAATGCTATGATAGTTCAAAGGCTAACCTGCAACAGTTTAACAGAAATAAAAACAATTCTACAGAAGGAACCAAGATAATTACATTAGCTGCATCCCATAATCTCACAGACTTGTCAAATGAAGCTGTTGCCAGCTGAGTTGAATTCGGCCTGAAACGGACATCTGTGATCAAGTGTTGGTGTTCTTCAGAGGTGCTCTCTGTTTGCAAGGTATCCATGTTCCAAAGAACAGCCTGGCATATGACCAACAATTCTTAATTTGCTAAAATTTTCTTTCATGATCCTTTGCTTTAAAAAAAAGGCAAACTAATGATGCAAAGATCCAATAAGATTTAATAAAAATATTGACTTACTTTCTTGTCATGGCCGGCACTAGCTAGAAGCTTCCCATCGGAAGAAAAATGACAGCATGTGACTTTATTCCTGGTCCGTATACAGCCAACTTCTCCTAAGGAAAACCCTGAAACAGGGGAATAAGTCATAAAAGAGTTAAACAGAGTCGAGGAAAATCCTATAGCAGTTATTGCCACATAGTCAAGACAGCGCATGATAATACATTACCTTTTGAAGACTCGGTTTTGTGCTCAGTAAGAGTTTGTTTTAGTGTCCCATATAAATTTCGTCCATCTTCTCCATCATTAGAAAGAAATGATTCCACATCTCCAAAATGATCTATGTCATCCTGCATTAAGAAATATTGTTTGAGGACCAAGGAAGGTTTCACTTAAAGTCACTCATAAACTTGCCATTCAAATACCTTCACAAACTTGATACTCGACTCGCGAAACAGACTATTTAAACATAACCAATTTTCTTAATCAATTGAGTATAAAAGGCAGCAGGTGATGATCGAGTATAACTTAAACTTAGGTATTGCATTAATAAAAAATATATTCTGAGACGCATAACGACAAAAGCACCACATCTGAAGATAGTTTAGACATATATGTGGAACTTAAAGAGGCCTACCAGTTGGTTTGTAGACGAGGCCAGACCTGTTGCCTCTGCGCCATACATTATCAACCCCTTTTGTCCACTGTTTACATGCTGAAGGCTACTAGCAGTAGTCATTCCATCACCAGGCGTGTGAGTAGTTGATGGTGGGGAGTTCGGGGAAGGACCGACCGTATTTCCTGTACCCGTACTATTGGCTGGTCCAGAAGAAGAGTGTTGTTTCCTTTTTCTATTATTGTTCTGTATAATGGTACCAAGACACTAAACGTTAATTACTTTAAACCCCAAAACCTGGAGGGGGAAAGAAAAGAAAATTCGCCATAATTGGTGTTTATCTCTGTTGGCAGCATAATTAAATCACAGTTGCCACTTGAATATTTGTGTGAAACAGATTAATAATTCATCTTGTAGATGATATCCTGGAACTAAATTTTAATCAGAGATCACAAAATTATGTTGGTTAAAGAATTGGAAATTACTTGATGGCATATTTTAACTAATTAATAATTCAGCTCTTAGATAAGAATCCTATTACTACATATGGATTAGCAAGCACAACCTGTTGCAGTTGCTGCTGCGGCAACTGGTCCTGTTGTTGAGAGGATGACTGTTGCATTTGGGACATCTTCATCTGATACACATTCAATACTGACTCAGATTTATAGCTAATTTAAACATGTTCTGAAACACTAAAGGTAAATATACAAATCTAATAAAAACAGTGATGTAACTAAGGTGACAAATAGATACCAGTTCTCATAACATGGAAAACAACAAAAGTTCTGTACAACTTCTCAGGAAAAAAGGAATAAAATCAACTCATGGATATATATCTCATTTCTTTCCGAGTATTTTTATCATTTATTTCCGAGTATTTTTAGACACACACACACACATAAATACATACAAAAATTAATAAGGAAAACATAAATGCAAGAAGAATATAGAGTGCATAACTACCTCACGCAGGCAGTTAAACTTAATGTTGAGTCCTACCAAGTCCTATTGTGAGTCCTACCCGTCAAGCTTAAGCTTCTTGGGCTTGACATGTTTTTGAAACAAGTTTGAAAAACATCCGCTAACACAAATACTTTAAGTTCATTCAAATGCAAAATAAAAGTAGCATCTTGTGCATGCCCATTTGCATCTGTCAGTGGATATCATAGTTATAGCTACATGGGGCTTTTTTCAATCATTCTTAACCTTTGGTGAATTCGAATGCACCGGAGAGCAAATAGATCCATCATTTCTTGTGTGCTGACCATCTTTTGCATTCATGCTACCCCTTGGTAGTCCGCCAAACCCATAGTTAGGTGAACTTCCAAGGCTGCCTTGTGCCTGAGCTTGTTGTAAAACCTGCTGGTTTTGCGATGCTAAGAGAAACTGATTCTGGGACTGTTGATTGGGCTTTTTGTACTTGTAAACCTAAAGTTGGCCGTAATTGGTCAATTCCCTGCATGATATCCAATCGGCAAGCACTCATACACCTCCATGTTACAGATATTAAAGGAACAAACATAAAAAATATCAGGAATAACTCACTGTTAGAGGCCAACCCTTCAATGGAAGACCAGTCACACCTTGATTTAATCCTGAAAACAGGCAGAGCAAACGAGTGAATAAACTTACTTTCCGTAGCTTCTTATATTTCTTTTATATCAGATGGCTTGGATATAGATCGCCTGAGATAGTTTTTAGCCTTTATTCAATTAGCCAAATTATAAAGAACTTACAGTTAGCTCCCATCTGATTATATAAAAAAGTTCCAGATATTTATGCTTACAAATTGTCAAAAAGAAAGACCATAACAATTCCAGGGGAAAAATTAAGTTCCAATACAACAGATACTTATGGAGTTGTTGCAAGGCGTTGCGTTTTACCCTAGTACCAATGTAATAGGGATTGAGTAATCTTAAATTGGTCGATATTCTAGAATCCTACAAACTCTTGATCACCCAATACATGTTTATTGCAGTATGGACTTTTGTTACCTTTCATCCTGTAGGAATCTTGCAGCTACTTTCTTTTTTTCTTAGTATCCTTTCCCACCTTTTTTTATAATGTTTTATCAATTGAAAGACAGAATAATAACCCTGAATTCCCATATCTAGTGCTTTTTGAATTGAGCTCAAGTATTTCTGTGAAACAATGCTGGTTCTGCTTACCAGCCTCCCCCCATGTATGCTTGTCAACCTGCAAAGGTCGCACTCCCAATTCCTAATCTTGTTTTTAGATTGGAAAAAATGTTTATTAATTAGAAGAGAGAGAACACAAGCAGATAGGGGAACAAGGACTCCAGTACTCCACCCACCCCAGAATAAGTGGAACTAGAAAATTTTACACTGCTACTTGAAAAGATGCAGCAAAGTTATCATATCAAACTATATCACCCTCGACAATACTTTCATCCAATAACTGTGCACAAATACAGAGGAAAAAAGAATAGGGAAACTTTCACAATCCATATGTCCTTGACCACCCACAATCCAGACTTTCGACTGCAGAGGAAATAATAATAGGGAAACTTTGACTTTATACCCTTACAGTAATAACAGTTTGTTTATTTAGTAAGATTCTTTCCTTCTAAAAGGTTTGATAATGTTACCTGCACCACCTAATCCAGACTTTGACTGCAGAATTGCTTGTCCGTAAATTGATGAAGGATGTGTAGGCAAAGATTTCTGATTCCCCAAGCTAACCTCACTTTTAATGTCCTACAAGTTCGATCAATTGTATGTCAAAAAGAAATCAATTGCACTGATCAAAAACAAATAAGAAAAATGCATATTTAAGAACATATAGTCCAAGTACCCACAGTAGTCAGTTGAGGACGCATTTGCTGCAAAGCCGCGGACATGCTCCCAGAATTTCCTTGTACCAACTGGCTGAATCAACAAGAAGAACAAGGGAAACCAATGATCTAACTAAACTAAGTAGTCTAAAAGTGTAAAATTGAACTCAATTATCAAGTAAGGTTATACTGACTTTACCCTTGATGATTGGTTGCAGATTTGAGAAGGGCCATCCTATTGGCATCAATAAGAGCGGGAGCTGTCTCTGAATCTACTGAATGAGGATGTTTCATACGTTCTTCATACATTTTCATAGCCAATACACTAGCTGAAGGTTGGCCCAACATTCCTTCAGAGTTCATAGCATTTATCGGGCCTCCAAGGGGAGGATGATTAGGATCCCTTCGTTGTAATTGTGCATTCCGTTGCTGCATGAGTTGCAATTGCTGCATATGCAGCTGTTGCTGGTGTTCCCTTGCTTTGATTTGCTGTGTCTGAAACACAAAAGGGGGAAAGAGTAAAAAAAACAAATGCAATAGCATCATATTGAAATTTTAAACACCTTCCCCTCCACCTTTCTTCCAAGAAAACAAAATAGAAGAAAAAACTGAAGTAACTAGCAAACATAGGTACAACATTCCAAAATTAATACACACCTCTATGTAAGCTGCAGCAGCCTCAGAATGTTTCTCATTTGTCCTTGCAATGAAGATATCCCAAAAGACGGACCACCATTCAAAGAGAAATCCTCCAGGTGCATCGATTGCTGCAAATTCATAGTAATACTTCATAGTAATTCCAGTAAGAAAAAATAAGTATTATAATTACAAATTAGAACCAAACAGCAACAAGATCAGTTGACAACATTACCTACTGGGTCTGTGGCAACCTTCCCTTCCGTCATGAAAGCTTTCGCAGAAGCATGTAATTTTCTTTTCAATAAATAGTCATGAATGTAAACATCAAGCCTAGACAGACAAAAAGAGCTGAAATCAACAGTGAAGACCTACCCGGATTCCGAAGTAATTAATAGAAGTATAAAATTACTAATAATAACTATGTATAAAGGTATCATATATAAAGGTATCATGGAAGAACAAACTAAAACTTCCATTTGATTGAGAAGAAAGGTCAGGAAAACGTTTGATTACAGAAATTAAAACAACTTAACTAAAAAAAGTAAAATTTCTTTCTTTATTAGCTGAAATTACCTTAATTAATTTGATTTGGTAACCCAGGAAACATAATTTTATACTGAAACTTTTTCATCTTCTGCCTTCTTTATGCTCAACAGCAAACAAATAATAGGAAGGAATGACCAAACCAAAATAAACATGGAAGACTAAAATGAAAAGAAAATAAAAATAAAAATAAAAGAACATGAACACAACATACATCTTATCAGCTTCCCAGTTACTCTGCGCCATGATTGGTTCAAACACCAACCACAGAAGTCAATTAGTGCACTTGATTGCAACTAAGTCCTGCACAATTACACACCAATCTCTAAATTCAATTCACCGGCAAAAATAAATCGTAACTCAAAAGGCATTCACAGACCGAACCCAGACCTCAAAAACCCAAATAGAACAAAGCCTGCATTGCTTGTTAACTCAAGATCTCCACATCAAAAACTCCAATTTAAATAAAATAATAAACATAAAACAAAGAATAAACAAAATTCAACCAATATAAATTAAGATCTTTCCTAAATTCCATAAACTGATAGATTACAAATCCGTACAATTCATACTGATCTTATCCTCTAAAATCACTACTTCTTATAGTTATAATTTGACGGAATTTGAAACTTCCGCATAAAATTCGAGGTTTCTGATAGTGATTGAAGTAGTACAAACGAATTAGAATAAAATATATCAAAATTGTACATTGATCGTGATCCGAACCCAATTAACTTACAAGCGAGAGGGTAATACATATACAGTAAGAAATTTGAGCTTCTGATCGGATTTATCTGAGAAAATAGAATTTCTAGGGAAAATTTCAGATTCTAAGTGATGTTGAACTTCAAGAAGTGCTCAAGCTTCGACAAGACGGACAGATGGGAAAGAAAAAGAAAATATCAGAGACTTCTGACAGCTCACAAAATAAATAACAGGAACATTTGTAATATAGAGTCCGAACCTGAGGTTAGGGCCTTGGTTCAGCGGTGCGTATAAGCCGTGTTTGGTTAGGAACTTGGATCTTAGGGATCTACTCCAATTTATTTTAAAGAAAATAATATTTTCACACGTCATATTTTTACAGAAACTTGTACCCAAGTAATATGTAAACGAAAGGGCTATAATTCAAGGGAAATTGATATTTTGATACGAAGTACAAAATTATATTTTTACATGATTTTTCTCATATAAATAGCAAGTGGATTCTATTTTTATGTAAAATAAATTATTTGAAATTATCATTTTAACATCTAAAAATATATGTTTTCTAATTCAGGAATTCTTTTTCTTCCTTTTTTTCGAATTCTTTTATTTTTTCGAACTAAATTTCTTTAAAAATTTGTTACTTTTGTACAACTATTTTTAATTAAAATCGAATAACATGTAATATTTTATTACTATTTATACTTTTATTATCAGATGTTGTGAATTTTTAATTAAATTATGTAAATATATATATATATATATATATATACACATACTGGAGGGGACTTGGTTTCTCATCTTATATTTTATGATAAAATTTAAAATTTGTTATATTTTAGTTAAATTATCTATTCACGACGTAAATTTTTAACAATCCTACTCCACCAACGACTTGTCACCCTTTTTTTTTATTTCTCCCACTTTCTATCACTACTTTCTCTTCTATCTTTTTCATCCATATTTTTCAAATTTTATTCAAAATACTTTAATATTTTTAATTACACACATATTGTTTGCCACATAAACCAGTATATATAATTGGGCTGGATTGGGGCGTGGCGGGGTCGGGGTCGGGGTCGGGGTCGGGGTCGGGTTCGGGGTCGGGGAGGAGAGAGGACATGAGGGTATATTCCATACTTGACACTAATTTATACTTCTTTCGTTCTTAAATAAGTGACGTTTTAGAACAAAAAATTTATTTCAATTTATTTGTCATTTATAATTTTTTAAGAGAATAAATTATTTACTTTTTTATATCACTTCTACCTTCTCTCATTGTCTCAAAAAATTTTATTCCTTGTATTAATAATTTTTAACTTTCTATAAAAGAATAATGATAAAATTTTACATAAATTTTAATTATTAAATAATTTTTTTAATTCATATACATAAAGTTAAAACGACAGTCATTATGAATGATATATATATATATATATATATATATATGAAAGTATATTTTTTTATGAAGATATTAATTATTATTTTAGTTGAAATAAATATCACTATAGCTTAAAAAAGGGGTAGCATTTACAATATTTATAACAGGAGATTAATTCTCTCTATTACTAAAACAAATCTTCTTTTTTTTAATTTTAAAGCCAATTTGTAAAATATTAAATTTAAAATTAAATGTCGTTTTTATTTCTGAATGAGAGAAGTATTATTTTAGTTGGTTAAAATTAGGGGGTGTTTGATAAAAATTGAATGAATCATGAGCTGAATCTGAATGAAAAAAATTATTTGATAATTGATACGTCTGAAACATCTGAATAACTGTCTTTTACTATTTTACCCCCTCTAAACTATGCTAAATAAGTATACAATTTTGTCTTGACGTATTTAAAAAAATTAAATACAATATTCATTGTACAACAAATAAAAATAAATAATTCAAACAAATTATCAAACAAAATATTGAATAATTCAAACAATTTTAACCCAAGTTTCATAGAAAATAAGAAATGTAACGAGTTAAACAAACATGTCAACATAATAATAAAATTACATTAATTTCAATGAGTCACTTATTTTCACTTAATTTGATATTATTATCATCTGTCCATATTATTTTTAATTATATATATATATTGAGAGAGAGAGATAGATGGTATGTGTGTTATGGCTATTTAGGTAAAAATAAGTTATTCAGCTCATTCAGCTAACTTTTTTTAAATGAATCGCTTAGAGCTTTTCAGCCCAATTCAGATTTTCAAACTCGTAAACAAACACTTTTAATGACTGATTCGCTCAGTTTTTTATCTATTCAGACCCCATTAACCTGCTATCAAACAACCCCTTACAATGCTAAAATAATTTAACAATTTTTTGAATAATCGACAATGCATTCATATCAATCACGATGCATTATTGTGTTATCGGGTGTTATATTTTTCGTAATTGTTAAAAATACACTTTATATTTTTTATTTTTCGACACCTAAAATTGCGAAAAATACACTTTTTTATATTTTCGCTGGACTCACAGTGTATATTTGTGACGCCCCCCAAAATAGGTCCAGTCAACCCAACCCATTGTGAGTCGTCAAATACATTGTACAGCATTCAAATACAATCTTTTATATCACACGGTCGTGCAAAATACGATCACACAACTGTGAGTATCAATACAAATATGTAAAAAATATTAACATTCAAACTAAGTCCTCATTACAATTATACTCACACTATTTATTAGAAATAATGAGGACTACTACTGCTCTAACTCGAACCATCACTTTGTCCCCCGACTAGTTCCTGCGACATTCTTATTTTCTGAAGAGGACAATAGATGAAAAGGGTGAGCTCGACTAGCCTAGTAAAAAATATTATGACTAAGATAATGGAAAATAAATTATCGTTAGTCTTCAACAATTGAGATAAAATATTATTGACAACAAGTTTTAGATCAATATTCGCAGCGGAAATAACCATTCATTAGAAGAGTTAAGTAGAGAATGAAGTCTACTATCTTCTATAATTTAAAAATTCATCATCAATATTTTATCCTTGTAACATCAATCAATATACATCTCGAATCAAATATTCATCTTTGCACTACGGCCAAAGATATTCATTTGTATCATCAGTGGTCAGGTTTATCTCAACACCTGTTCATCTTTGCACTACGGCCAAAGATATTCATCAGGTAATCATTCATCTTTGCTCTACAGGCCAAAGATATTCAGTTATATCACCAATTAGGACTAAAAATGATGAAAAATAATATAAATAACGAATCTAATGAGATAAAACACAAAGATTAGGGATTCATAATTTAGTTTATCCAAGTTCAAGAATATTCCATACTAATACTTTGTGGAGCAAAATTCAAGAATAAAGATCAAAATTTGGATCCAACCAAAGATAGGAACCTTAACATGCAACTTGGACAAATAGAAGAAAATTTAATTTTTTCGTGAATAGTGCGGTATACGTGAATAGTATTCCGACGAAAAAAGTAAGAATTTTATAATAAAATTCATGCCAATATTTTGGTATAATGATATTGAAAAGAATAACATCATTTATGAAAGAAAATAACATCCCTTACCTCAAAAGAATAGTACTTCTGACTGGAATATCGGATATAATACCGAAGAAAACTTGCACTGAATAGTAACACTCAAAGTATCTAAAAACTCACAAAAATACGTTCTGTGACGCCCCCAGAATAGGTCCATTCAACCCAACCCATTCTGAGTCACCAAATACATGGTACAGAATTCAAATACAAACTTTATATCATACGGTCGTGCAAAATACGACCACACAACTGTGAGTCTCAATACAAATATGTAAAAAATATTAAGATTCAAACTAAGTCCTCATTACAATTATTATCACACTATTTATCAGAAATAGTGAGGACTACTACTGCTCTAACTCGGACCATCACTCTGTCCCCCGACTAGTCCCCGCAACATTCTCATTTCCTGAAGAGGACAACAGATGAAAAGGGTGAGCTCAACTAGCTCAGTAAAGAATATTATGACTAAGATAATGGAAAATAAATTATCGTTAGCCTTCAACAGTTCAGATAAAATATTATTGACAACATGTTTTAGATCAATATTCACAGCGGAAATAACCGTTCATCATCAATATTTTATCCCTGTAACATCAATCAATATCCATCTCATCAAATATTCATCTTTGCACTACAGGCCAAAGATATTCATTTGTATCATCAGTGGTCATGTTCATCTCAACACCTGTCATCTTTGCACTACAGGCCAAAGATATTCATCAGGTAATCATTCATCTTTGCTCTACAGGCCAAAGATATTCAGTTACATCACCTTTTAGGACTGAGGATGATGAAAAATATTTTAAAGAACGAATCCAGTGAGATAAAAGACAAAGATTAGGGATTCGTCATTTAGTTTATCCAAATTCAAGAATAATCCATAATAATACTTTGTGGAGCAAAATTTAAAAATAAAGCCCAAAACTTGGATACAATCAAAGATAGTAACCTTAACAGACAATTTGGACAAATAGAAGAAAAATAAATTTTCCCGTGAATAGTGCCGTATACGTGAATAGTAACCCCGACGGAAAAAGTAAGAATTTCAACATAAAATCCATGACAATATTTTTGTATAATGATATTGAGAAGAATAACATCATTTACGAAAAAAATAACATCCCTTACCTCAAAAGAACAGTATCTCTGACTGAAATATCGGATATAATACCGACGAAAGCTTGTACTGAATAGTAATACTCAAAGTATTAAAATACTCACAAAAATACGCTCGATATTATAGAGAGAGAAAACTTCTGATTCTGGTGTGATTTTCAATTCTAACCTAAGCACCCTATTTATAGGAAAAGCTTAGGATCCCAAAGGAGACTAAAATAATAAAATATTATTATTTTAAAAAAAAAAATTCCGCCGCCGGCTGCTATGAAATCAGGATTTTTCAACCAAGAAACAAAAGTGGGGCCCACCATTTTATTAAAAAAAATATTTATTTTTCGAAACTTCAATAATTCATAATAAATAGCCCATTTGTCAGAAAAATACAAATTCTATGTCCTTTTCATAAGAAATTTAATTCTCTACAACTTTGTAGAAGGAAATTTTTCCAAATTCCAAACATAAATTATCCGAAATCCATAAACAGATGATTTTTCACACCAAAATACTGATAAAAACACATCAGCACTAATTCCTTCTTTAATATCCACAAAATAAATATTTCCTTATCATATAAATTAATAATTAATTATTCACAAATAATATTATAGAACTACAATATTAACAACCAGGTCGTTCTCAGGACAGAGGGGGCCTTCCGATAAGGACTTCTCCTTACTGGCGCGCAATTAAATAACCCCTCCTAGACAGAACTTCCTTAGACATTGCCAATAATGCTATCTAATAATATTATTCAAATAATATGAATTATTGAGTTGATAACGTGAAATACTGTGCAACGACAATTATTGAATCAATACTACAAAATATCAACTGTAGCCATTATTGAATCAATCATATAAAATAGCAACGTAGCAATTATTGAGTCAATAATGCAGCAATTATTGAGTCAATAATATAAAATATCAACGTAGCAATTATTGAGTCAATAATATAAAATATTGAACAGTAATTACTGTAACAATAATTGAGTAATGGCTTCTCACGTAAGACTCAATAATTCGAAATACTGTGCAATACCGTGTGCTACTATGCAACACCGTGTATCACCGTATTTTAACCACCGGGTATTTCAACAGTACTAACGGTAACAACCACGCCGTTATTTTATAAAAAAAGTTATTTCTGTCGCTTTCTATATCCGACAGTTATTCCGTTGTGGGGGCCCACAAATAGTTGCGCCGTCGTACGAATATTCCCCGACAACAAGAATATTCTACGACCAAACGAATATTCCCCGACAACAAGAATATTTTATAACCACTTGCTCATTTTAAAAATGTTTGCACATTTCACCCATAACTTTCATATTTATCAAATCAACACCTTACTATTTCGAAATATATAAAGAAAATTAAATCTTTATTCATAAAAGTTGGGGTCTTACAACCTCCCCTCCTTATGAAATTTCGTCCTCGAAATTGACATACGTACCTGGTATGTCGAAAAGGTGAGGATACCTCGCTTTCATTTTCGATTCCAACTCCCAGGTCATTTCCTCAATTGCATGGTTTCTCCACAAAACTTTAACTTGAGGTATAATTTTCGAGCGTAGGACATGCTCCTTCCTATCCAAGATCTTGACAGGTACCTCCTCGTACGTTAAATCTTCGGCTATCTCGTCTGATTCTAACTCAATAATGCGGTTTGGTTCCTTCACATATTTACGTAACACGGATATGTGAAACACGTTATGAACACGAGACATGCTTGGAGGTAAAGCAAGTCTATAGGCCACATTTCCTACTCGGTCAAGAATCTCAAATGGACCAATGAATCGTGGGTTGAGCTTTCCTCTCTTCCCAAACCTTGTAACTCCTTTCCATGGAGCAACACGTAATAACACATGGTCTCCAACATTAAATTCCACGTCCTTTCGATGAAGATCTGCATAACTCTTTTGTTGATCCTGTGCCGTCTGTATACGTTGTCGGATTATTTGGATCTTTTCTGTAGTCATACGTACTAACTCTGGTCCCAACAATGTTGCTTCACCCACCTCATCCCAACATACTGGAGAACGACACTTTCTCCCATACAACGCTTTGAATAGAGCTACGCCTATACTTGCCTGATAACTGTTGTTGTAGGAGAATTCCACCAATGGTAAGTACTTATCCCAACTCCCTTTGAAGTCTAGAACACAAAGTCTCAATAGATCTTCAAGAGTTTGAATATTCCTCTCTGATTGTCCGTCTGTTTGAGGATGATAAGCCGAACTGAATCGTAAATCCGTACCCATAGCTTTCTGCAAACTGATCCAAAATCGTGAAGTAAATCTGGGATCACGATCCGAAACTATGGATACTGGCATGCCATGCAATCTCACAATCTCATTCACGTACATATGAGCAAGACGTTCAAGGGAATAAGTCTCTCGTATCGGCAAGAAATGAGCAGACTTGGTTAATCTATCAACAATAACCCAAATCGCATCTAAGCCTTGAGAAACCTTGGGAAGACCCGTAACGAAATCCATCGTAATGTGTTCCCACTTCCATTTCGGAATCTCCAGTGGTTGCAATGGACCCTTCGGCACTTGATGCTCCGCCTTTACACGTTGACAAGTTAAACATCTCGAGATGAGCTCCGCGATCTCTCTCTTCATATTGCCCCACCAAAATGTATGTCGAAGATCACGATACATTTTAGTACTCCCAGGATGGATTGCAAACGGTGTGTTGTGTGCCTCCATCATGATTCTATACTTCAAGTCAAAATCGTTAGGAACACAAAGTCTGGAGTTGACTCGAAGTATTCCCTCTTCATCGATTCTTGCTTCTGGAATTGCACCTTCTTCTTCATCTTCATCAGTTCCGCATCCGTAGCTTGAGCAGCTTTAACTTTATCAATCAAAGCTGGTTCTACGCGTATACTTGACATCATCGCACTCGTTCCCACATATGATCTTCTACTCAACGCGTCAGCTACCACGTTCGCTTTTCCAGGATGGTATTGGATGGTATGATAGTAATCTTTCAACAACTCAAGCCAACGTCGTTGCCGCATTTTGAGTTCCTTCTGAGTGAAGAAATATTTAAGGCTCTTATGATCCGTATAAATCTCCACTTTCTCTCCGTACAAGTAATGTCTCCAGATCTTTAACGCGAATACGACTGCTGCCAACTCTAGATCATGAGTAGGATAATTCCTCTCATATTCTTTGAGTTGTCACGAGGCATAGGCTATGACTTTCCCATGTTGCATGAGAACACATCCTAACCCTTTGCCCGAAGCATCGCTGTAAATAATAAATCCATTCGAACCAGATGGTATTGTCAGAACAGGTGCCGAAATAAGTCTCCTCTTGAGCTCTTGGAAGCTCTTCTCGCATTCCTCGCTCCAAACGAATTTTGTATCTTTCCGAGTCAACTGAGTTAATGGAGTAGCGATTCGAGAAAATCCCTCTACGAACCTCCGATAATAACCAGCTAAGCCCAGAAAGCTTCGTACTTCGGTCACCGACTTAGGTTGCTCCCAGCTTTGTATTGCTTCAATCTTCGTCGGGTCCACAGATACTCCACGTTTCGATACCACGTGCCCAAGGAATGCTACTTCCTCAAGCCAAAACTCGCATTTCTTCAGCTTAGCATATAGCTTGTTCTCACGAAGCTTTTGAAGTACCAACTTCAAATGGTGTTCATGATCTTCACGGCTTTTAGAATAGATGAGAATGTCATCAATAAAGACAACAACGAATTGATCTAAACACTCCTTAAATACACGGTTCATCATATCCATGAAAGCAGCAGGAGTATTAGTCAATCCAAAAGACATGACTAAGAACTCATAATGCCCGTACCGTGTTCTGAAAGCAGTCTTTGGAATATCCTCAGTTTTAATCTTCAACTGATGATATCCAGAACGAAGATCGATCTTTGAAAAAAATTGCGCTCCTTGCAACTGGTCGAACAGGTCATCAATACGAGGTAACGGATACCTATTCTTAATGGTGACATGGTTCAACTCCCGATAGTCAATACAAAGTCGCATACTCTCGTCTTTCTTCTTTACGAATAAAACAGGAGCACCCCAAGGAGACGTACTAGGACGAATAAAACCGATATCTAACAACTCTTGTAATTGGACCTTTAACTCCTGAAGTTTAATAGGAGCCATTCGATATGGGGTTTTAGAAATGGGCTTTGTACCGGGCTCAAGGTCAATAAAGAATTCAACTTCACGTTCTGGGGGTAGACCGGGAAGTTCTTCGGGAAATACATCAGAAAACTCATTAACAACGGAAATATCATTCAAATCTGATGTATTCTGATTTAGATCAGTGACATGAGCTAAGAAAGCTTGACATCCGTTTTTCAATAAACGAATAGCTTTATGACTTGAAATGATATTGACTGATTTTAGTGGTTTGGTGATTTGGATTCGCACAACAGGTTGATTAAGAATATGAAAACTAACAACCTTACGAAAACAATCAATTTTGGCATGGTAAGTGGTTAACCAGTCAATTCCTAAAATCACGTCAAATGCAAGTATTTTCAAAGATATAAGATCAACAGGTAAGGTAAGGGTACCAATCTGAATCAATGCAAGATTTGTAAACTGTAGATGTAACAAAGGTTTCTCCTAACGGAGTTTCAACAGATAAGTCAAAGTCTAATTTATCAGAAGTCAAGTTCAAACGTTGAGCACAAGCAGGTGAAATAAAGGAATGGGTAGCACCGGTATCTAACAAGGTATAAATTTCGCAAGAGTTTATGATCAGCTTACCCGTAATCACCTCGTGTGGATTCCTCGCGTTTTGGGCTGTCACGACAAACGCTCTTCCAGGAATCACCGACTTTGACTTGTCTGCAAACCGCCTTTGGAATCACCACCCCCGCTGAACTTGGTTTCGCGAACAGGACAATCTCGAGCTATATGTCCTTCTTTTCCACAGTTATAGCATCCTTTGAACTGTTGTGGGCAGTTTGGGCTGATATGTTCCCTCTTTCCCGCATTTAAGCATACGACCGGTGGTCGTTCTCCTCCCCTCGAAACAGTTGATGCTGGTGCTGATGTTCGACATCTTCGTGTTCTCATTGTTGTACCTTCTCTTCTTGAAATCTCCCCCCGATTCGCTTCTTCTACTATCATGGCCACGATAACCACCGGAGTGGTTACCGCTTCTGTCATACTTTCCTCCTCGCTGGTTGTCATTGCTCCGATGACTACTGCCACCAATACGACCTTGGTTGTGGTCCCTCGGTTGAACATAATCATTATCTCGTTCTAATAACTGGGCCCTGTTTACTACATCCGAATATAAAGAAAACTTATGAGAAATGAGGTATTGACGTATTTCGGGTTTCAAACCTCTTAGAAACATCCGCGTCATACGTTCCTCATTCTCCACCAAATGAGGTGCAAACCTGGACAGCTCTGCGAACTTAGCCTCATACTGGGATACCGTCATGTTGTTTTGCTCGAGTCTGATAAACTCTACTTCCTTCATATGACGAATACTTTCAGGAAAGTACTTGTCATTAAACAGTTTCTGGAACGCTTCCCAAGACATCTGGAGTGCGGCAGGCTGGGTACGCTTCACGGATTCCCACCAGTAATCTGCCTCTCCACGGAACATAAACGTGGTGAATGGAACCTTCTGTTCCTCTGTACATCCCAAGACATCAAATATCTTGGTAATTTGTTTAATCCACGTCTCCGCCTTGATCGGATCTGGCTTTCCCAGAAACTCTGGTGGTCCCAATTCTTTGAACTGCTTGGCAGTGACAACTCGCGTGTTGTTATTATCGCCACCTATATGTTGCACACGAGTCTCCCTCATCTGGTTTTGCATGAACTGCAGAAAACTTCTAAACATCTCATCGTTTATCGTCTGACCAGCGTTATTTTCAGGATGAATATTGTCTTCTTGTTGCACGTTCTCCTGGTTAACGATTAAAGGTGTCTCCACGGTCTCATTCACTTCGTTGTTAACATTCTCAGCTGCCATTCTCAAATACTGCCATAAAACAAGGGTTAATTAAACAAGTCAACATATCACATATTAACCCTATGCTCCGACTGACCAATTAAATACCACATAAGCTTAGGTAGGACACACTAGCGAAGGATTTACTCGTCTCTCCCCTCCTAGTTCTATTCCCCGATCTCCGCCAGAGATCATATCCCTAAGCTCTGATACCAACTGTGACGCCCCTAGAATAGGTCCATTCAACCCAACCCATTTTGAGTCGCCAAATACATGGTACAGAATTCAAATACAAACTTTATATCATACGGTCGTGCAAAATACGACCACACAACTGTGAGTCTCAATACAAATATGTAGAAAATATTAAGATTCAAACTAAGTCCTCATTACAATTATTATCACACTATTTATCAGAAATAGTGAGGACTACTACTGCTCTAACTCGGACCATCACTCTGTCCCCCGACTAGTCCCCGCAACATTCTCATTTCCTGAAGAGGACAACAGATGAAAAGGGTGAGCTCAACTAGCTCAGTAAAGAATATTATGACTAAGATAATGGAAAATAAATTATCGTTAGCCTTCAACAGTTCAGATAAAATATTATTGACAACATGTTTTAGATCAATATTCGCAGCGGAAATAACCGTTCATCATCAATATTTTATCCCTGTAACATCAATCAATATCCATCTCATCAAATATTCATCTTTGCACTACAGGCCAAAGATATTCATTTGTATCATCAGTGGTCATGTTCATCTCAACACCTGTCATCTTTGCACTACAGGCCAAAGATATTCATCAGGTAATCATTCATCTTTGCTCTACAGGCCAAAGATATTCAGTTACATCACCTTTTAGGACTGAGGATGATGAAAAATATTTTAAAGAACGAATCCAGTGAGATAAAAGACAAAGATTAGGGATTTGTCATTTAGTTTATCCAAATTCAAGAATAATCCATAATAATACTTTATGGAGCAAAATTCAAGAATAAAGCCCAAAACTTGGATACAATCAAAGATAGTAACCTTAACAGACAATTTGGACAAATAGAAGAAAAATAAATTTTTTCGTGAATAGTGCCGTATACGTGAATAGTGCCGTATACGTGAATAGTAACCCCGACGGAAAAAGTAAGAATTTCAACATAAAATCCATGACAATATTTTTGTATAATGATATTGAGAAGAATAATATCATTTACGAAAAAAATAACATCCCTTACCTCAAAAGAACAGTATCTCTGACTGAAATATCGGATATAATACCGACGAAAGCTTGTACTGAATAGTAATACTCAAAGTATTGAAATACTCACAAAAATACGCTCGATATTATAGAGAGAGAAAACTTCTGATTCTGGTGTGATTTTCAATTCTAACCTAAGCACCCTATTTATAGAAAAAGCTTAGGATGGAGACTAAAATAATAAAATATTATTATTTTTTTAAAAAAAATCCGCCGCCGGCTGCTATGAAATCAGGATTTTTCAACCAAGAAACAAAAGTGGGGCCCACCATTTTATTAAAAAAAATATTTATTTTCCGAAACTTCAATAATTCATAATAAATAGCCCCTTTGTCAGAAAAATACAAATTCTATGTCCTTTCCATAAGAAATTTAATTCTCTACAACTTTGTAGAAGGAAATTTTTCTAAATTCCAAACATAAATTATCCGAAATCCATAAACAGATGATTTTTCACACCAAAATACTGATAAAAACACATCAGCACTAATTCCTTCTTTAATATCCACAAAATAAATATTTCCTTATCATATAAATTAATAATTAATTATTCACAAATAATATTATAGAACTACAATATTAACAACCAGGTCGTTCCCAGGACAGAGGGGGCCTTCCGATAAGGACTTCTTCTTACTGGCGCGCAATTAAATAACCCCTCCTAGACAGAACTTCCTTAGACATTGTCAATAATGCTATCTAATAATATTATTCAAATAATATGAATTATTGAGTTGATAACGTGAAATACTGTGCAACGACAATTATTGAATCAATACTACAAAATATCAACTGTAGTCATTATTGAATCAATCATATAAAATGGCAACGTAGCAATTATTGAGTCAATAAAATATCAATGTAACAATTATTGAGTCAATAATATAAAATATCAACGTAGCAATTATTGAGTCAATAATATAAAATATTGAACAGTAATTACTGTAACAATAATTGAGTAATGGCTTCTCACGTAAGACTCAATAATTCGAAATACTGTGCAATATCGTGTGCTACTATGCAACACCGTGTATCACCGTATTTTAACCACCGGGTATTTCAACAGTACTAACGGTAACAACCACGCCGTTATTTTGTAAAAAAAGTTATTTCTGTCGCTTTCTATATCCGACAGTTATTCCGTTGTGGGGGCCCACAAATAGTTGCGCCGTCGTACGAATATTCCCCGACAACAAGAATATTCCACGACCAAACGAATATTCCCCGACAACAAGAATATTTTATAACCACTTGCTCATTTTAAAAATGTTTGCACATTTCAACCATAACTTTCATATTTATCAAATCAACACCTTACTATTTCGAAATATATAAAGAAAATTAAATCTTTATTCATAAAAGTTGGGGTCTTACACGTTCGATATTATAGAGAGAAAAAACTTCTGATTCTGGTGTGATTTTCAATTCTAACCTAAGTACCCTATTTATAGGAAAAACTTAGGATGCCAAAGTAGACTTTTTAATAAAATAATATTTTTTAAAAAAAAAAATTCCGCCCGCCTGTTGACCCAAAAGTCATCAGCCACACCACCTCCCATTAAAAAATATTTATTTTTTAAAACTTCAATAATTCATAATAAATAGCACTTTTGTCAGAAAAATACAAATTCTATATTCTTTTCATAGAAAATTTAATTCTCTACAACTTTGTAGAAGGAAGTTTTTTCAAATTCCAAACATAAGTTATCCGAAATTCATAAACGGATGATTTTCCACACCAAAATACTAATAAAAATACATCAGCACTAATTTCTTCTTTTATATTCACAAAATAAATATTTCCTTATCATATAAATTAATAATTAATTATTCACAAATAATATTACAGAACTACAATATTGACAACCAGGTCAATCCCAAGAAAGAGGGGGCCTTCCGATAAGAATTTCTCCTTACTGGCGCAATTAAATAACCCCTCCTAGACAGAACTTTCTTAGACATTGTCAATAATGCTATCTAATAATATTATTCAAATAATATGAATTATTGAGTTGATAATGTGAAATACTGTGCAATGACAATTATTGAATCAATAATATAAAATATCAACGGTAGCAATTATTGAATCAATCATATAAAATAGCAACATAGCAATTATTGATATAAAATATCAACGTAGCAATTATTGAACCAATAAAATATCATGCAATTATTGAATCAATAATATAAAATATTGAACAATAATTACTGTAACAATTATTGAGTAAGTGACTTCTTACGTAAGAATCAATAATTTGAAATACTGTGCAATACCGTGTGCTACTGTGCACAACGCGTATTACTGTATTTTTATCACCGAGTATTTCAACAGTTTAACCGTAACAGTTTTACCGTTATTTATAAAAAGGTTATTTATGTCGCTTTCTATATCTGACAGTTATTTGTGGGGCCCACAAATAGCTGCGCCGTCGTACGAATATTCCCCGACAACAAGAATATTTCACGACCAAACGAATATTCCCCGACAACAAGAATATTTTATAACCACTTGTTTATTTTAAAATATTTGCACCTTTCACCCATAACTTTTCACATTTATCAAATCAACACCTTACTATTTCGAAATAATATATAAAGAAAATTAAATCTTTATTCATAAAAGTTGGGGTCTTACAACCTCCCCTCCTTATGAAATTTCGTCCTCGAAATTGACGTATTTACCTGGTATGTCGAAAAGGTAAAGATACCTCGCTTTTATTTCCGATTCCAACTCCCAGGTCATTTCCTCAATAGCATGGTTTCTTCACAAAACTTTAACTTGAGGTATAATTTTCGAGCATAGGACATGCTCCTTCCTATCCAAGATCTTGACAGGTACCTCCTCGTACGTTAAATTTTCGGCTATCTTGTCTGGTTCTAACTCAATAATGTGGTTTAGATCTTTCACATATTTACGCAACATGGATATGTGAAAAATATTATGAACACGAGACATGCTTGGAGGTAAAGCGAGTCTATAGGCCACATTTTCTACTCGGTCAAGGATCTCAAATGGACCAATGAATCGTGGGTTGAGCTTTCCTCTCTTTCCGAATCTCGTAACTCCTTTCCACGGAGCAACACGTAATAACACATGGTCCCCAACATTAAATTCCACGTCCTTTCGATGAAGATCCGCATAACTCTTTTGTCAATCTTATGCTGTTTGTATCCGTTGCCGGATCATTTGAATCTTTTTCGTAGTCATACGTACTAACTCCGGTCCCAATAATGTTGTTTCACCCACCTCGTCCCAGCATACTAGAGAACGACACTTTCTCCCATACAACGCTTCAAATGGAGCTACGCCTATACTTGCTTGATAACTATTATTGTAGGAGAATTCCACCAATGGTAAGTACTTATCCCAACTCCCTTTTAAGTCTAGAACACAGAGTCTCAATAGATCTTCAAGAGTTTGAATAGTCCTTTCCGATTGTCCGTCCGTTTGAAGATGATAAGTCAAACTGAATCGTAAATCCTTACCCATAGCTTTCTGCAAACTGATCCAAAATCGTGAAGTAAATCTGGGGTCACGATCCGAAACTATGGATACTGGCATGCTATGCAATCTCACAATCTCATTCATGTACATACGAGCAAGACGTTCAAGGGAATAAGTCTCTCATATCGGCAAGAAATGAGCAGACTTAGTTAATCTATCAACAATAACCCAAATCGCATCTATGCCTTGAGAAACCTTGGGAAGACCCATAACGAAATCCATCATAATGTGTTCCCACTTCTATTTCAAAATCTCCAGTGGTTGCAATGGACCCTTCGGCACTTGATGCTCCGCCTTTACACGTTGACAAGTTAAACATCTCGAAATAAACTCCACGATCTCTCTTTTCATATTGCTCCACCAAAATGTATGTCAAAGATCACGATACATTTTGGTACTCCCAGGATGGATTGCAAACGGTGTGTTGTGTGCCTCCATCATGATTCTATGCTTCAAGTCAGAATCGTTAGGAATACAAAGTCTGGAGTTGACTCGAAGTATTCCCTCTTCATTGATTCTTGCTTTTGGAATGGCACCTTCTTGCACCTTCTTCTTCATCTTCATCAGCTCCAGATCCGTAGCTTGAGCAGCTTTAATTTTATCAATCAAAGCTGGTTCTACACGTATACTTGACATCATCGCACTCGTTCCCGCATATGATCTTCTACTCAACGCGTCAGCTACCAAGTTCGTTTTTCCAAGATGGTATTGGATGGTATGATCGTAATCTTTCAACAGCTCAAGCCAACGTCGTTGCCACATGTTGAGTTTCTTTTGAGTGAAAAAATATTTGAGGCTCTTATGATCCGTATAAATCTCCACTTTCTCCCCGTACAGGTAATGTCTCCAGATCTTCAACGCGAAAACGACTGCTGCCAACTCTAGATCATGAGTAGGATAATTCCTCTCATATTCTTTGAGTTGTCGCGAGGCATAGGCTATGACTTTCTCATGTTGCATGAGAACATATCCTAACCCTTTGCCCGAAGCATCGCTGTAGATAACAAATCCATCCGAACCAGATGGTATTGTCAGAACAGGTGTCGAGATAAGTCTTCTATTGAGCTCTTGGAAGCTCTTCTCGCATTCCTCACTCCAAACGAATTTTGTATCTTTCCGAGTCAACTGAGTTAATGGAGTAGCAATTCGAGAAAATCCCTCTACGAACCTCCGATAATAACCAGCTAAGCCCAAAAAGCTTCGTACTTCGGTCACCGACTTAGGTTGCTCTCAGCTTTATATTGCTTCAATCTTCGTTGGGTTAACAGATAATCTACGTTTCGATACAACGTGCCCAAGGAATGCTACTTCCTCAAGCCAGAACTCGCATTTCTTCAACTTGGCATATAGCTTATTCTCACGAAGCTTTTGAAGTACCAACTTCAAGTGGTGCTCATGATCTTCACGACTTTTAGAATAGATGAGGATGTCATCAATAAAGACAACAACGAATTGATCCAAATACTCCTTGAATACACGGTTCATCATATCCATGAAAGCAGCAGGAGCATTAGTCAATCCAAAAGACATGACTAAGAACTCATAATGCCCGTACCGAGTTCTGAAGGCAGTCTTTGGAATATCCTCAGTTTTAATCTTCAGCTGATGATATCCAAAACGAAAATCGATCTTTGAAAAAAATTGTGCACCTTGCAACTGGTCGAACAGGTCATCAATATGAGGTAACGGATACCTATTCTTGATGGTGACATGGTTAAACTCCCGATAGTCAATACAAAGTCGGATGCTCCCGTCTTTCTTCTTTACGAATAAAACAGGAGCACCCCAAGGAGACGTACTAGGACGAATAAAACCGATGTCTAGCAACTCCTGTAGTTGGACCTTAAACTCCTTAAGTTCAATAGGAGTCATTCGATATGGGGTTTTAGAAATGAGTTTTTTACCGGGTTCAAGGTCAATAAAGAATTCAACTTCACGTTCTGGGGGTAGACTGGGAAGTTCTTCGAGAAATACATCAGGAAACTCATTAACAACGGAAATATCATTCAAACCTAACGTATTCTGGTTTAGATCAGTGACATGAGCTAAGAAAGCTTGACATCCGTTTTTCAATAAACGAATAGCCTTGTGATTTGAAATGATATTGACTGATTTTAGTGGTTTGGTGGTTTGGATTCGCACAACAGGTTGATTAGGAATATGAAAACTAACAACCTTACGAAAACAATTAATTTTGGCATGGTAAGTGGTTAACCAGTCAATTCCTAAAATCACGTCAAATGCAAGTATTTTCAAAGATATAAGATCAACAGATAAGGTAAGGGTACCAATCTGAATCAAGCAAGATTTGATAAACTGTGGATGTAACAAAGATTTTTCCCAACGGAGTTTCAACAGATAAGTCAAAGTCTAATTTATCAGAAGTCAAGTTCAAACGTTAAACACAAGCAGGTGAAATAAAAGAATGGGTAGCACCGGTGTCTAACAAGGTGTAAACTTTACAAGAGTTTATGATTAGCTTACCAGTAATCACCTCGTGTGGGTTCCTCGCGTTTTGAGCTGTCACGACAAACGCTCTTCCAGGAATCACCGACTTTGACTTGTCCAAAATCGCCTTTGGAATAACCACCCCCGCTGGACTTGGTTTCGCTATAGGACAATCTCGAGCTATATGCCCTTCTTTTCCACAATTATAGAATGCTTTGAATTGTTGTGGGCAGTTTGGGCTGATGTGTTCCTCTTTTCCGCATTTGTAGCATACAACCGGTGGTCGTTGTCCTCCCCTAGAAACAGTTAATGCTAGTGCTGATGTCGACGTCTTCACGTTCTCATTGTTATATCTTCTCTTCTTGAAATCTCCTCCCGATTCATTTTTTCTACTATCATGGCCACGATTACCACCGGAGTGGTTACCGCTTCTGTCATACTTTCCTCCCCGCTGGTTGTCATTGCTCCGATGACTGCTGCCACTGGTACGACCTTGGTTGTTGCCCCTTGGTTGAATATAATCACTATCTCGTTCTAACAACTGGGCCCTGTTCACTACATCCGAATATAGAAAAAATTTGTGAGAAATGAGGTATTGATGTATTTCGGGTTTTAAACCTCTCAGAAACATCCGCGTCATACGTTTCTCATTCTCTACCAAATGAGGTGCAAACATAGACAACTCCGCGAACTTAGCCTCGTACTGAAACACCGTCATGTTATTTTGTTCCAGTCTGATAAACTCTACCTCCTCTATATGACGAATACTTTCAGGAAAGTACTTGTCATTGAACAGTTTCTGGAACGCTTCCCAAGACATCTTGAGTGCGGCAGGCCGAGTACGCTGTACGGATTCCCACCAGTAATCTGCCTCTCCGCGGAACATAAACGTGGCGAATGGAACCTTCTGTTCCTCCGTGCATCCCAAGACATCAAATATCTTGATAATTTGCTTAACCCACGTCTCTGTCTTGATTAGATCTGACTTTCCCTGAAATTCTAGTGGTCCCAACTCTTTGAACTGCTTGGCAGTGACAAGCCGCGAGTTGTTATTATCTCCACCTGTATTTCGCACACGAGTCTCCCTCGTCTGGTTTTGCATGAACTGTAAAAAACTTCTAAACATCTCATTGTTTATCGTCTGATCAGCGTTGTTTTCAGGATGAACATTGCCTTTCTGTTGCACGTTCTCCTGGTTGGTGATTAAAGGTGTTTCCACGGTCTCATTCACTTTATTGTTAACATTCTCAGCTGTCATTCTCAAATACTGCCATAAAACAAGGGTTAATTAAACAAATTAACATACCACATATTAACCCTATGCTCCGACTGACCAATTAAATACCGCATAAGCTTAGGTAGAACATACTAGTGAAGAATTTACTCGTCTCTCCCCTCCTAGTTCTATTCCCCGATCTCCACCAGAGATCATATCTCTAAGCTCTGATACCAACTGTGACGCCCCCCAGAATAGGTCCAGTCAATCCAACCCATTCTGAGTCGCTAAATATATGGTACAGTATTCAAATACAATCTTTTATATCACACGGTCGTGCAAAATACGACCACACAATTATGAGTATCAATACAAATATGTAGAAAATATTAACATTCAAACTAAGTCCTCATTATAATTATTCTCACACTATTTATTAGAAATAGTGAGGACTACTACTGCTCTAACTCGAACCATCACTCTGTCCCCCGACTAGTTCCTGCGACATTCTCATTTCCTGAATAGGACAATAGATGAAAAGGGTGAGCTCAACTAGCCCAGTAAAGAATATTATGACTAAGATAATGGGAAATAAATTATTGTTAGTCTTCAACAATTCAGATAAAATATTATTGACAACAAGTTTTAGATCAATATTCGCAGCGAAAATAACCATTCATTAGAAGAGTTAAGTATAGAATGAAGTCTACTATCTTCTACGATTTAAAAGTTCATCATCAATATTTTATCTCTGTAACATCAATCAATATACATCTCGAATCAAATATTCATCTTTGCACTACGGCCAAAGATATTCATTTGTATCATCAGTGGTCAGGTTTATCTCAACACCTGTTCATCTTTGCACTACGGCCAAAGATATTCATCAGGTAATCATTCATCTTTGCTCTACAGGCTAAAGATATTCAGTTATATCACCAATTAGGACTGAGGATGATGAAAAATAATATAAATAACGAATCTAGTGAGATAAAGGACAAAGATTAGGGATTCGTAATTTAGTTTATCCAAGTTCAAGAATATTCCATACTAATACTTTGTGGAGCAAAATTCAAGAATAAAGATCAAAACTTGGATCCAACCAAAGATAGGAACCTTAACATGCAACTTGGACAAATAGAAGAAAATTTAATTTTTCCGTGAATAGTGCCGTATACGTGAATAGTAATCCCGACGAAAAAAGTAAGAATTTTATAATAAAATTCATGTCAATATTTTGGTATAATGATATTGAAAAGAATAACATCATTTACGAAAAAAAATAACATCCCTTACCTCAAAAGAATAGTACTTCTGACAGGAATATCGGATATAATACCGAATGAAACTTGCACTGAATAGTAACACTCAAAGTATCTAAATACTCACAAAAATACGTTCGATATTATAGAGAGAGAAAACTTCTGATTCTGGTGTGATTTTTAATTCTAACCTAAGCACCCTATTTATAGGAAAAGCTTAGAATGTCAAAGTAGACTTTTTAATAAAATAATATTTTTTTAAAAAAAAAATTCCGCCCGCCTGTTGACTCAAAAGTCATCAGCCACCAGTGGGGCCCACCTCCCATTAAAAAAATATTTATTTTCTAAAAATTCAATAATTCATAATAAATAGCACTTTTGTCAGAAAAATACAAATTCTATGTCCTTTTCATAGGAAATTTAATTCTCTACAACTTTGTAGAAGGAAGTTTTTTCAAATTCCAAACATAAGTTATCCAAAATCCATAAACGGATGATTTTTCACACCAAAATACTGATAAAAACATATCAGCAGTAATTCCTTCTTTTATATCCACAAAATAAATATTTTCTTATCATATAAATCAATAATTAATTATTCATAAATAATATTACAGAACTACAATATTGACAACCAGGTCGTTCCCAGGAAAGAGGGGGCCTTCCGATAAGGATTTCTCCTTACTAGCGCGCTATTAAATAACCCCTCCTAGACAGAACTTCCTTAGACATTGTCAATAATGCTATCTAATAATATTATTCAAATAGTATGAATTATTGAGTTGATAATGTGAAATACTATGCAATGACAATTATTGAATCAATAATACAAAATATCAACGATAGCAATTATTGAATCAATCATATAAAATAACAACGTAGCAATTATTGATATAAAATATCAACGTAGCAATTATTGAACCAATAAAATATCATGCAATTATTGAATCAATAATATAAAATATTGAACAGTAATTACTGTAACAATTATTGAGTAAGTGATTTCTTACGTAAGAATCAATAATTCAAAATACTGTGCAATACCGTGTGCTACTGTGCACAACGCGTATTACTGTATTTTTATTACCGAATATTTTAACAGTTTAACCGTAACAGTTTTACCGTTATTTATAAAAAGGTTATTTTTGTCGCTTTTTATATCCGACAGTTATTCCGTTGTGGGGTCCACAAATAGTTGCGCCGTCGTACGAATATTCCCCGACAACAAGAATATTCCACGACTAAACGAATATTCTCCGACAACAATAATATTTTATAACCACTTGCTTATTTTAAAATATTTGCATCTTTCACCCATAACTTTTCACATTTATCAAATCAACATCTTACTATTTCGAAATAATATATATAAAAAATTAAATATTTATTCATAAAAGTTGGGTCTTACAATATTTATCTATAAAAATATATTTTTATGAATATCATCATACCTTTTGTACAATATACATGACTAATACTTGCATATTTATGTTTTTATATGTTTAAACAAAGATTATATGGTAACAATATGTATGCACTTGTTTGCAGGCTTTAGATTGGGTCAATTAAAGAATTTATTTTAGGAACAATTACATATAATAGTACATTTTATTAAAATATTATAAAAAAGTGCACAAACAAAATAATTACAAAAAGAGTGCATATGCAATATTTAATTATAAAAAGAGTGCAATCTTATCCCTTTTATTTAGTTGACTGATTTAATGAGTTATTGATAATGATCCATGATTGTAGGGATTTAAATCTTATCTCTCTCTCATCAACCTCCATATTCTTATCTAACGAATCAATGGAGTAACCGTCTTCTTCCTCTTCGGTCGTCGCCTTCTTCCTCCTCTTCCGCAGTCGCAGCCTTCTTCCTCACCTTCGCCCCCTGCCATTGCTCCACCGGCAGCCGCCCCGCCCCACCCCACCCCACCCCACCCCACCCCCTCTCCTTCCCCTTCCTCTTCCTCCGCCTCTCTTCTCCTCCCCCCGCCCACGCCCCAGCCCTTCCCTCTGCCTCCCACCGCCATCCCCTCCTCCGCCCCCCCTTTCTCCTCCTCCCCCAAATTGATCTAAGGTGGCTGTCGGTGGAGGCCCTGCCACTGGCCGCGGTGGAGGCGCTCCACCACTCGTTGCTTCCCCTCCACCACCGGTCCATTCTCTAACTCTATCGGTAACCAAATCTTCATACGTTGGTAACCAAGTAGTCATATCAAGGTAACCAAACCTTCATACCAAGGTAACTGGACCTTAATATGAAGGTTTCCTTGTTATGAAGGTTTGGTTACCTTGGTATGACTGTTTGGTTACTTGGTATGAAGGTAACCAATTCAGTTTTATTAGGTTACCAATTTTATTTTGAATGTGATGCAGTTGGTTATCAATTATTCATACCAAGGTAACCAAACCTTCATTCCAAGGTAACCGAACCTTAATATGAAGGTTTCTTTAATATGAAGGTTCGGTTACCTTGGTATGAAGGTTTGGTTACCTTGGTATAAAGGTAACCAATTCAGTTTTATTCGGTTACCAATTTATTTTGAATGTGATGCAGTTGGTAACCAAAATTCATGTATTTGGTTATCAAACCTTCCGATAAGGTAACCAATTCAGTTTTATTTGGTTATCAATTTATTTTGAATGTGATGCAGTTGGTTACCAAACATTCTGATAAGGTAACCAATTCAGTTTTATTTGATTACCAAATTTATTTTGAATGTGATGCAGTTGGTAGCCAAACTTCGTATAAAGGTAACCATTTTATTTTTTATAGGTAACCAAATCGTTAAAAAAAATTCAGAATAACAACTCCGGCGATATAGCAATGGCGGCGGCGGCAATCTAGCGGCGGCGGCGGGAGGCGGGGGAGGAGGATGATGAACAGTAACTCCTTCATAATTTTTTATTTTTATTTCCTCATTTTGATTTGAATTTTAAATTATGGATTTGAAATTATTGTTAGATCCAAAAGATTTGAATTTGAATTATTAGTTATCCTTGATTTTAGGTTTTCTTATTTAATTTAAAATTGAATTATTTGATTTTTTTGCACTTTTTTTGTAATTATTTTATAAATGCACTTTTTTATAATTATTTTGTAAAAGTTGTATAGTTCTGTAGAGGACTCTTTATTTTACTTTTGCGTTGGAAACAAACAATGTATTCATATATGGCTTGGGAAATATGGTGGGCAAAAAGTAATCGAGGTTTAACAGGCTCGTAGTCATGGTTCGGTTATTCGGTTCGTAAGCCATTAAACATCGGACAGTTTTGGCTACAAAAAGAAAGTCATGTGAGGATCACGTGGAATAGAGTGAAGCAACATGTTCGACATATAACGAGTGTGGCTGTCAGGGGGTCATTATTGGAAATAACCTTAATGGAGACTCGGTTAGAAGCTGGACTATTTCGTAGTCCTTTTTTAAGTTGGAATCTATTTATCTAGTAGTATTTTATTCGTATTCTTTTATGTAGAACAAATATCTTATTTTGTCCTACTAATATAGTTTCGATTTAATTTTGGAAAAATTGATAGTTATTGTAATATTATGGTCTAAATATGAATTAATATTCTTAATTTTTTAATTTTTTCACTTTGGGATTTTTTTTAAAAACTTTGAAGTAGAAAATTAAACTTTTAATTTTTTTTGATTATGTCTAATTAATAGTATCACGTCAGAAAATTGATAATATGGCAGCGACACGTTACAAGAAATATACTTATGTGTAATATTGATTTTATTTTAATATTTATTTAATTAATTTTTTGTACCAAAAAATAAATATAAAACCATTGTAAATGTTATAAAGACGGATAACCGAACAAATCATTTATTACAAGAGTATGGAGATGGTATTTGGTACTCCCTTCGTTCCTTAATATAAGTCGTTTTAGAGTTGTGCACAAGTATTAAGGAAATGATTGTAAAGCATTAAATATAATATCAATTGTCTATATTATTCTTGTATTGAAAAAAAAAAGAGTGTTATTTACTATTGAACAGATGATAGTGAGAAAACCAAATATATATTTAATACTTGTGGTAATATTGGAAACTAAACAATTAATATTTACTTAAAATTCTCAAACGACTTATATTAAGAAACAAAAATATTTTTCTAAAACGACTTATATTAAGAAACAGAGGGAGTACTTAGTTTAGGGATTGAAAGATATTTTATTTCTTTTATGCATGGCATTAATTTCCTTCTTGTGTGCCCTTGACAACATCTAGATATTTTGCAATAAAAATTGAGAATTGATGTTTTGCTTATAATTTATATTTTCACAAGAAAAATCGACAGTTTCATAAGATTCTTATCACATGAATAGTAAATAAGATCCGCATTCACGTGAGTAAAGTTTTGTGAAAATATCAAATTTCTATTGTGAAAATAATAATTTCCTAAAAATTTAAAGTATTATCTAATATATATATATATATATATATATATATATATATATATAATGAATGAGACATATTTAACTTATTAACTTCTTTCTTTTTCATATTATAAAAAGTTTATATCATGTTTTAATTAAAGAAATTAAAAAAGGATCATGTACAAGTGTTTATTCTTGATTATCTATACAACCTTTAGTATCTAAAAAACAAAAGAAATAGAATACTCATTTTCGTATAAAGGAAGTACTTGTATTAACTTAAGATGTTAAGGAAAACAAGTACCAAGGTTTTGAGCATTTATCAAACGTGTGGAGTACAACAACTTATCCCTTTACTTTAAAAAGTAACAAAATTATTTAAATGATACATAAAAAAGCAATTTTAAGTTAATATTCTGATCAAATAACTAATTCATTAATATTTAGTGTATTTTGATTTACAAAAAATATACTTTCACCAAATTAATACAAAAAATATATTATGACAAACATTCTACCAAGAGAAAAATAAACTTGTAATTTTTTTAAAGCCCTAAAATCTAAAATATAATTTATTTATTTAATTAATTACATATAATTATTTATACAAACTTTCGTATTCACTATATTCCATAACAAAAATATTTCAATTTCTTTTCCCCCAAGTTTTATTATAAAAATAAATTCTTTCCATAAAGATTTGGTTCAAGCCCTCCAAAACTGAAATAAGGGGACATCTACTTACGTGTCCAAATATAAGTGGTCGGTAGATTCCAGAAAGTCGTAAAACAGCAGCGCGAGTCTCCAACCCCTAGACGCTTACCGGTCGTCGCCCATATATATACACACAAATACGCATGTTATTTATTTACCTCCTCATTGTTGACGCATATTTTTTCTACGCTTTGTTCTCCTTCAATTGCCGGCGCTTCAGGTATGCATCAATTAAGTTTTACAAACATATTCTCCGTTTTTTATATTTAAAATTATATATAGATGCACTAATCTATACGCAATGTAATTTGTATTACTACGTTGTTTAGGTTTTCGTTACTTTTGATGCATTATTTGGCAAATTCAACAAAATTTAAATCAGAAGTTTTGGTGACTTTTGTGCGAAATTAGGGATTTGAATCCGATCTGTGAGAAGTTCCTGGTGAATGTTTGTGCTTTCTTATGTTTGTTATGCTGTTTTTATTGGGAGATTGAGTTAGCATTTTTGTTTTTGTTTATATCACCAGCTAATCTCTATAAGATGTAGGACTTTAAAGCTGAGAAACTGATGATCATCTTTTGTATTTTAAAAAACTAGTGATCTATGTTCCTAATTTGGTGGAATGCTTACTGGTCATCTTGTGTCCATGTTTTGTATAGTTGAATGGAAAGTTGTGATTGCATGATTGACTTGACTGCACTTTGATTGTGATCTGGAGAGAAAATTTGGATTTTAGTGGAGAAGTACGATCTATTATTGACTTTTTTCATTATTTGCAAGATTTTTAACTGTGGAAACGGGTACTTTTTGATATAATAGGGGTTCTGAATTTTGTCATTAACATGTCAGCTATTATTCCAAGTTTCAGCTTGGTTCATACTTAATAGATTTACCTTTTTGGCTGTTAAATTATAGGGATGAGAAATAAGATATCCTAGCTTCGATTTCTCTCATTTAAACTGTGCTTTGCAAATTTTGCTATGCACTTCTGCACAAGTGTTTAGTCCTCCGTATTGAAAATACATAGGTTTGAGGTAAATTGTGGCCTTGAGTTGTACAACCTGGAAGTGCTACTGTTAGGCGAGTTCTGCAAATTTATGTGGATGTGCATTTAGTTTGTATGTGAGAAAGCGCAAGGCTTGCATTTAGTTACTTGGAATATTTCTACCCTCTTATGTAAATTCTTGGTAAATAGATTTACAATATATTAATCTTCGTTGAATCTTTAACTTCTTTTTAAAAGAACAGTAATGAAAAAATAGTACACAGTATATAGCCGAACTGAAGGAAGAAGAAGAAAATGGTTGGTTTTATGTAATCTGCTGTTTTCTCGTTTTATGTTCCTTTCTGATTAAGAGCAAGACAGGATTTAAAATCAAACAAATATTCATTGAATCCTCTCACTTCTTTTAAAAAGAACAATAATGAATAAGTAGTACAATATACGGCCAAACAGAAGGAAGAAGAAAAAAATTGTTGGTTTTATGGAATATAATTTTTTCGTAATATGTCCTTTACGGTTAAGAGTGTGACAGTAATATTATGTACATATCTGATTCTTTTTTTCTTGGATGTTGATTTCTCATTTGTTTATTTGCTTTTTCTAGTTTGTTGACTGTGTAATTTTTAATGCAACTTTTCTTTTTCAGCTTCGTTAAAGATATTTTAGCAGTTGAAACATTTAATTTGGAACTCGGACATGGCTGAGGTAAGATATATATCTCATGATATTTGGTCTATTGTGTTCCTGGCCCTTTTTGTTCTTGTTTTGTTTGTGTAAGCTACTGGCTAACCCATGAATATTTGGAAAATAGCATTTGACTTTGCCATGTTGGATGATTGCAGGAGGGTCACAAGGTTAGTTTGAACGTCTATGACTTGAGCCAAGGAATGGCTCGTCAGTTCTCCATGACATTTTTGGGGAAAGTTATTGAAGGCATTTGGTAAGTACCTAGTGTTTTGCCTTTATTCATGTACTCCCCTCTTCTAAAACTCATTCGTTTGTTGACTGTTTAACTGTCAAATATTGAGGTTTTTATATTAGACACGCTTAGCCATGAATTTTTTTAATAATCGTCTTTCATTACTTGTTAGAAAAGATATTGAAAAGACTTGTGCTCGTGTGTGTTCAATGCAAACCTTGATATAAAAATGGTCAACAATATTAGTTGTACCCTGATTTTCATAAGGAAGTAGTACATTTTATATGTGAATTAGCGGATGCCCCACAGCTGTCATGTCCAGTTCAGGGATTTTGGCACCATTACTCCCGGTTAAGAAGTTGATTTTGGTACTTATTCCTGTCAAATATATATTAACAGATGCATGTGTCTTAGGTGCTGTTTGTTTACCACTTATTGCCTCTTAATAGGTGTACCTCTTATTCGGTCAGAGCCAATTCTTGTTTGATAATATTTTTTTTGCCTCTTAATGCCTCTTAATCGGTAAGACTTAAAATTAAATATTAACAATTTAGAGGCACATCTGAACGAAATTAACTTTTTTTGGACAAAAATGACCTCTTCGATATTCCAAAATTCCTCTTTTATCTCCAATAACCCTAATTAATCTGCAGATCAAGAAATTTCAAAGTGGGTAAGATTTCAACGAAGGATTCAGGAAGTTCATGAATTAAGATTTTTATGGAGGTTGATTTGAATTTTGGGTACCATATATTCTTGAATCTAACATCTACTTCCTTTTTCCTTCATTTTCCAATAATCCGCCATTAATCTGTCATTAAAAACTCCATATATACCCATACCCAAAAGAACAAACATCAGATCTACAATTTCACCAGCTCACATTCATACATATATCCCAGAATAACAAATCAGATCTATAATTTCACCATGAATAAATTTTATTTTAAAAAAAAATCAACCAAGCACAAATCCATGCCAAGCACAAATTCATGTCTTTGATCTACTTCGTCATCTAGCCTAACAATATCCAGACAAAATGAAAAAAAGAGAGAAGAAAAAGAAGAAATGAGAAAAGAGAGAAAAAGAAGAGACGGAGAGAAGGATGAGAGAGAGAGAGGCAGTGGATGGGGAAAAACAGGGAGCTGAGGGAGACTTTAGGGGAGTGAGGGAATAAAGGGAGGGGTAATTTTAAGGGGAAGTGAGGTTTTTTTGCTTAAGGGTTAAAATAGTAAAATACTCTTATGCAGACATTTTGAAAAAATTAATTATCAAACAACATTTCTTCATTCAGATACAACTCTAGACAGATGCTCTATATTATTCAGATGTCTAAACTATTCAGATCTTAATATTCAGTTTTATCAAACACAACCTTAGTTTGCAATATTTGGTTCTTTGGCCCATTTTAGGATGCACGCTGGGGAGTTCTCTAACACCAATGTGACATTTGGCCTCCCTGCATCCTTGCACCTCAGAATTGCATTGCCTGAACTGAGTATCAAAATTTTGTTTTATTGCTTTCTCAGCTTACAATGTTTTTCTAATTTTGTTTGACTACAGGCATACGGGAATAGTTGTCTATGGCAATGAATATTATTTCAGTGGTGGCTTGCAGCATGCTCCTGTTGGAACTACACCATATGGGACTCCTGTTCAAGTAGTAGATATTGGTGTCACATACGTGCCCAAAGATGTATTTGAAATGTATCTGCAGGAGATCAGCCCTCGGTACACAGCAGAGTCATACAGTTTGCTCACACACAATTGCAATAACTTTAGCAATGAGGTTGCTCAATTTCTGGTGGGGGCTACCATTCCAGAATACATTCTGAATCTTCCTAATGAAGTCACAAGCAGCCCTATGGCTGCTCTCATATGTAAGTTTTCATCTCCAGGCACCTTAATGTTGGGCTTTTTTTCCTTTGGTCGTGATAATGAGCGTTTCTTTGTGGTCTAGTGCTGGAATGGTGTCAAAAGGAATGGCAGGGGTATTGGGTGGAAATCCGCCAAAATAAAAAATATCAAATTTAAATAATTCCTGGATTGTTGAACTTAGTGGGCTGGCTTCATCGGTGCTCGCATGGTCGCAGTTTTATTAGACTTGCAATATTGCTAACCTTATGTTTATATGATACATAAAATAGATCGGCATATTGTTGGGTCATTAAATGAGGAAATATGAGATTAATGAGGTTTATCTTTATATAATTTTCTGTGCAGTGCCTATGATACAGAGACTAGAGACAACGATGAAAGCTGGTGCTGTGCCCCAAGCCCCACAGTTCCAAGCAGGGGTATTGGGTGGAAATGAGTTGCTCTTTGCACCTCAGCCACCACCGCCCACAAGCAATGCAAACCAATTTTTAAACCGCGGTCTTGACCCATTATCTTCTGGAGTGAAAGAGGGCGAGAGTAAGTCAAAGTCAGAAGAGAAACCTGCCAAGTCCGGAGAGCCAAAAAGAACAGAAAGTAGTGCAGTCAAACCTGCAGGAGACCCTCTTGGGGATGCTCGGAGCAAGGTGCAAGAAGAGATTAGCAATGAATTTGCTGCAATCATGGCAAGCGGGACATTGCGCGCAAGTGAGGCTGCTGCACTTGCAACTCGGAGAGTGATGCAAAGATATGGACATACAAGCGCTGCACAAAGCTAGAATTATGCTTTGATTTTTCTTTTTTATTCATTAAAATTTGTGGAACATTCATTTCCCAGACTACAAATTGTTGTCCTATTAAAAATATTGACTTTATGGTTGAAGCACTCGTCTGAGGCTTTGTTCAAACTTCAATGGCTATAAACTACAAAGATTGTTTACTTTGCTTTCGGATATGGACGTTTATAATGTTGCTCAAAACCATATTTTGTTTTACCAGTGTCAGAAAAATTTCATATGATTTGTGAATGGTGCTTAAATGATCTACATTAATACCCATATTTTCACCAATGTTTGAAAATTTCACTGCAGCAAGAAAGAAGAAAGTTTTAGAATCTTCAACAGGTGCGCCTATATCTATTTCTCTTATTATTATTATTATTAAGCACTCAATATTTAACCGAGTTCTACTCATTATCTGTTATAATTTTCTTACATGATCCAAGTAGGGCTGTAAATGGTAACCGAAAAATTCGTATTCGTCCGCATATGTATTAGAAAAAATGCAGATATTATTCGTATTCGAAAAAAACGGATATATCCATATTCGGTTTAAAGGTATCCGCAAATAAACGGATACGAATACGGATATAAGCGTATTCGTATTCATTTAACATCCGACCGTAAGTATATCCGGCGGATAGCGAATATCCGGATTCGGATTCGTATCCGAAATTCGTATCCAAATAACTTATATATTATATAATAAGCAAAATAATTTTTTTAAAGTGACATTCCTTATATAATAATTAGTTTTCACTATCATACGGAAATTATTTTAAAAATATATCATTTCACTTCTAAAAAGTAGGAAATAACACTTTTATTTTAATATTAATAAACTGAAATAAATTGATTTAAATATAGTTAATAGATTTTTACTATTATAAAGTTAAAATATCTAAAATGTATCATTTACCAAAAAAATTATATACTAGAAGAACAAAACTATAGTTATTAACTTGTTAATAAGTTTTTTACTTTCAAAACTTACTTGCAATGTTGGGAGACAGGAACAATGAACAATATAATTTTATTGTTAAAATATGTTAAGTCCGAATTAATTTATAATTAATCTAGAAGGGGGTTGAATAATTAATTCACGTTTATGAATTTTCGGGTGGAGGGAGTATTTATCACTTTCATTTGCCCAATTATTTAAAAATTAGAAGTCCAAATATTTAAAGCAAGTCCAAAGTAAATTTTGGATGAAGTTGGATTAACTAGTTGTCAGTTGTCACATATACATTATAACTTGCACTCTCCATAAATATAATAAAATAAAATAAACTTTTTATAACTATGTAAATTGTAATCTATGTATTGAGGATAAATTATAAATAAAAGTTCTCATAAACATATTATTAAAATTTTAATCAAGTATTTGAGAAAAAATAATTAAATATTTAATGTAAACTTTTGAATCTAATTATAAATTATAAATATTCATACACACTATAGTATTGGACATCTAAACATTAATAAATAGTATTGAAACTTAAGATTTCAAAAATGATGAAAACTTATTTGAATTGTAATTAAGAACATTGATTATTGTATTTAAATATTTATTAAAAATAAATTAACATTCATTCATTAATAAACTATATTTTAAAACTCATTATTTTTTTATTCTAGTTATAGTTAGGACTATAAATGGTAATCGGAAAATCCGTATTCGTCTGCATCCGTATTCGAAAAAAAACCGGATATTATTCGTATTCGAAAAAAAACAGATATTATCTGTACTCGGTTTAAAGGTATCCGCAAATAAACGGATACAGATACTGCTGTATCCGAATCCGTATATATCCGTTTACACCCCTAATCGCAAGAATCTATAGCTATATTTACAACCCCTTCCTAAATTTGCAGTGTTCCCGGCCAACGTATGTACATACATGAGATATGTAAGAATTAAAAAGGATCACACTTTAATTTATTATATTTTATCACGTACATTTTTAGGTCGCAATTCAAGTTCGTCAAATATTTGTCGATATGTATATCTTTTTCCTAGGTTTAAAAGATGATTAGGTAGATTACTAGAAAACTGTTCTTCAATGCAATTGCTCATATCCCATTTTTCTTGAAGACTCTCAAACGGGTAGAGAACATAGTGCAAATTATTAGCCTAGTGCAAAAATGGACGTATATTGAAAAACATATCCATATGGCTATTTTGGATAGAATCTTATTATCCAGATAACTATGTCAGATGAAATCTTATTGTTCTGTTGTTTATCATGTACAACTTCTTTGCTTCTTCCTAGTTCCTTTTTTCTGCTAGAAGTAATACTCAGTTATATGCATAGAAGAATTGGTCATAATATACATGTAAAAAAAAATGAAAAATAGAAAGATTTCTCATTTTCTAGTGAACTTCAAGCAGAAAAGCACACATGTTTGTTTGGCCTGTTATTTCACCTCGGTGAAGGGTGATCTTCATTATCTGATCTGCAATTTCCATTTTCTAATTCGATGCTGGATTCTTTTGATCTTGAAAAGGTATCTGAAGGGGGGATGTTGATGCCAGCAAAACCAACCATGACAGCAGCAGCTCCTATGTAATCCATAAAATTAGGTGCATTGCCTGTCACTGAATCCACAATAGCTGCTAATGGGACTTGAATACTAAGTCCTGCTGTTGCTACTGTGGTGGTTGTAAGTAGAACAGCCTTGGCCCACAAGTAGTCGCTTATAACATTGTCTAACAAACCTAAACCATAGTAACAATAGAAGTTCAGATTTTTAAAGCAAGACATATTTTGTAACTCGTATCATCCATTAAAGATAAACAGTAGGATGACAGAAAACCGCAACCCATAAAATGCATTAAGGTACTACTTGTCAGTGTTAGATCTAATACTAGGAAATGGTTTCACAATTTTAATATTCATTTCCAAGAAATCAGTAGTTGTTAATACCATTATAGTAGTAAATGAATAAAATTCTTTATTCTTGGATTCAGCTCAAGTTGCCGCAATGTGAACTTTAATGAGTAGAGAAGTAAATACCCTTGGGCTTCAACAGGTAGAGAATATAATCATATAGAAGCTGCTCTAGTGTGGGTAGCCATGTAATTAGATTCCGTCTGATTATTTAAATAGAGCCTCTTAGTGATGTTGAAAAGAGTTCATTGATTTAAAACAAAAACACTTCCTGTCAAAAACTGACATTCAGTATGTATGATGGAGCTTATATAGACCTTCGATTATGTTTTTCAAAAATAGGTATCTATCTGTGCTTCATTTTCAAGATATAATTAAATTCATCAACAATCAAAAATATGAAAAAGCTAAATGTTGAGAAAAATGAACTCAGCCTGACAAGACCATTTTAGATGTTCTTACAAACATACCTTAAATTTAAGAGAGAAAATAAGTAAGCGAAAAGAGAATAAAGAGAGAGAAACATGATAAAACAGTAAATTTTCGTCAAAAGACCCAAAGAGGATGGAGTTGATGTCCGTTTGCTAGGGTTCAAAAGAGGTAATTCTCCAACTTAAAGGCAGAAGCAAGAAGAGCTAAGCTATTTTAAGGGTAGAAAATTAGTTGTCCACGAAACAAGTTAAGTAAGAGCCAGACAACGGTAAAACTCATTAAGGTGAACCATCTTGGGTCTATTAGTTAAACATCTGTTTTCATTCTATACGTATATATGCATATATTTGTATGAAAAGTACAAATAATATAAACAGAATGCTGATAAGAGATGACGCTGACTCGCTGCAGCAAATTACGCAGCAAGTCTCAGTTGATTATATACTAATGAATTGTATCATTATGATAGATGTTTATATTCAAGATTAAGAGAAACAAAAAAGTGAAATATGCAAGTAAAAAGGCCAATCAAAAGAAAAAATACCTTTCCCGACAATTAAACCGAACTGGTTCCAGGAAAGCATATTAAAAGGCTCCAACTTGGTGAAATTAAGTATGAGAGCAACAGGTAGGAAAATCAGAATGTTGAATAACCCAAGAAAACCAAGGAATTGTGCCATACTGGCATGTCCACTTTTTCCATCGTCTTCATCCGGCAATTGTTTACGGATTAGTGTGATATAAGCAGAATAGAAAGCAGCTGACAGAAGAGCAAGGATGTCTCCAAGAAACGGGTTGGAAGCAATTGTACTAGATCCTGTTTCTGAGTCCCCCAAGCTGACAATTATTGTTCCTCCCATGCAAAGAAGAACACTAATCAGCTTCACCCAAGTGAATGTCTCACCCAAGAATGCCAGAGAGACCAGAAAGGTGAAAAGACTGGAGGAACTGCTTAAGATGGTATTTGACTGTACACAAAAAGGAGAAAATTGCTTACATCCCCCAAGTGAATATTCTACACAAAATCAAATAAATCAAAAAATCCAAATTCAGAGGCTTACTGTGACAGTAGTATATTTCAAGGAAAGATTGAATGAAAGTTGTGCCAGAAACCAAAATGGGCATATCAACAGGCTGACCTTTGCCACCTTGGAACGTGTCCACCGCCCCTTCGTGTCCAATCCATTGTTAACATTTCCAAAGATATCCGGTTGATCCGACTCAAATTTCTGTGCCAATCTAAGACGTTCATGGTGACTTGCGTCTACTTGCTCCTCAACCTCACCTGGACTCAAACCCTCCACTTGGACACTAGTATCACTATCGCCGAGAAGAATTACCTCCTCTGAGTCTTGCAGGTGATGCAAACTAGTATTGTTCTTACTTTTCCAAAACAACAAGCTACCATACGTATCCTCCAGATAACGCCCAATTTCAACTAAGGGGATGTAAATGACAAACAATGAATTGCATATATAGGTGATAAGAAATGGAGAAACACCAGCATCAACAACTGACTGAACTACAAAACTAGCAGCAATCCAGATAATTGCAACAGACAATATATATGTCAAACCCAAACTCCATCTCCAAACATTACTTCTCATTTCTTTCAACCTCAATTCCAGTCAAACTAACTCTCAATGCCTCTTAAAAATCAAAACAGCCAACAGTCAATAAAACGCTCCAACTCAGAACACCCATAATGCAGAATATGCTACTCATCGCATTTATTCTCGTCACACAAGAATATCTGAACAAATACCATATGAGCAAACATTCCAAACCTCCCAATAGTACAAACAAACAAAACGTTTGCCTAATCTAGAATACCAAACAAAATGAGCAAATAAGATCAATCCATGATTCTATAAAGCAATAACTACCAAATTAACATAGAACCCAGAACAACATTCATAACAAAGATTGTTCTTAATGTATTAAAATAATTAAATAAATAAAACATATTAATATCACCATATATAGTAGAAAAATTGAAGGCTAAAGGAAAGTCAACTTTGAATAACGTATGAAATACCTGTTCTTAGATTCAGCTGCGAATCTAATGTTCGTTACACGATGGAATCACCGCTGAAGAGAGAGAGAGAGAGAGAGAGAGACAGAGATTATTCAGGGGGGGAGGGGGGGGGTTCTCTAAAGATGCTAAATTAACAGTTTTTGATCTTTCCGTGTAGTAGTTGGGTTTGGAGTATGTTTATTTATTTTTGCCTTCTAGCATGCTCCATGGCCCAGCCCAATTGTTGACTGGGCCTCTGTTTACTCATGGATTCATCCATTATTTATTATTTTTTTTTAAAAAAGTTTTTTAATATGTGAGATGATAATCATCAATCAGTAAAGTTATTTGTAGGGGAAAATTAATATTTTTTTTTATGGTGCCAAGTTCTATCTTTTATTTTTTATTTAAAAAAATAACATACTACCATGATGTATATATTATATATAGTTTCCTTTCCTTTAGAATGACAAATATTGTTTATCCCCTCCAATTCATAATTAGAGATGCATTCAAGTAATACAGTAAATTTTTCCCCTCTCAAAATGAATGCCTTCAATCAGCTAATTAAAGAAACATATTAGTGTTAATTAAAACAATGTTGAATAATTTCCTATTCAATTTGACACATCTTTTTATATTTAGAAAAAGAAGTGTCCATTCATGGAGCCAAGGGTTGGATTGGTGGCATCAGGCATGGCAGAGATATTTGAAGAATAACGACAAGGACTAGGATCCTCTCTATTTCTTCATTTTATGGTCCAGATTTAAAATGTGCGCTCTCAGCATGATGTCACATTCAACACATTTTAAATATGAACCATGAAATGGAGTCTCCATTCAACTTGGCTCAGATTTTGAGTCATCTTAATTGAGTTTTGTTGGTACTTGATGGGGATTTGTTTGCTGTACCATAAACTGAAACTGTGGATAACAATAATATTATCTACTCCCGCAAAAAAAAAAACATACTTTCTAAGATTTCTGAACATCAAATGTATGTAATTCACAAGAGTGTATAAGAAATCACGGTCCTCCCATTGCAACAAGAAAAACTTGTCGATGCAAACAGCAGACATACATATAGCTGAACTTGATCATGTGGTTATAAAACAATGCTGTTTGTTTCAACCAAAACCAAAATGTTTTTCATTAAAAAGGACCCACTCCTCGTCCACGTATTTATGAGTCTTGTGCACTGGGTACGTACGACAATCATATAGGTTTTCCCTCTACAAATAGGAGGCAGGTGTCAACCTAAAGAAGCATCTAAACCTTGTGACATCTGTAGGTTCCTTGAGCCCCATTCCTTGGCTTCTGCTATCGCCATTTCGCGTTCCTTTGCTTCTATTTCACTAGACCGGTTTTCAGTGGTTGTAATTTCAGCTTGCCAAGAAGCAGCAGAGGGCGGTGAGGCCATTCCTGATTCTGGTCCATCCCCAAGGAAACTGAGAGCAGTCACGACATCGCTAATTAATGGACGAACTGTTGCATCGCCTTGTAGACACATTGCAGCAACAGCAACTGCTTGATTTAAACCTTTTCTTGGAAAATCTCCTTCAAGATGTGGATCAGCCAGTTCTGAAAATCTGCTAGGTTCCTTGAATTTGGGTTCTGCCTGTAAAATTAACAATAATATTATTAGCCAACTTTTATATCAAATGAACCAATTAAGCTCCTTTTGAGTAATAGTTGGATGTAATATGAGCATGCATTCAAGTAAAGGATTTATCTATATATATCAAAATCCTAGGATGATCGTCGTGTGGTGGTGATTTTATGTTGTACTGAAATAATGAAATATCATATATTTCCTCTTGTTCTCAGGTTGCTGCCTCAATGGTGTATAGACAGACATGTTAAAGAATTTGATATATAAATGGTAAGAGAAAGAAAAAAAGGGGAAGAACTTGCCCATAAAACCAGAGTTTGCTCTTCATATCTTTTTGTGGTATCAATGGCTCTCCTTCCTGTAATTAACTCCAATAACACGACGCCAAAGCTGTATACGTCTGACTTAACTGTAAGTTGACCCGTTCTTTGATACTCTGGGGAGCAATATCCATATGTTCCCATCACCCTTGATGATACATGCGAGTTATCTCCCATAGGTCCAAGCTTGGCCAGTCCAAAATCTGACAGTTTTGCATTGAAATCCTGGTCCAGCAAGATGTTTGAGGATTTTAAATCACGATAAATGACAGGTGGGTTGGCCTTATCGTGCAAATATTCTAGACCTTTGGCGGCATGTAAAGCGATTTTCATTCGTGTAAACCAATCCAATGGTGACTGACCTTGTCGAAGATCTGTAAATCAATGCATATAGTATATAGTAAGTTATGCCTTCTCATAGGTTGCTACAATAAGCTGCAGAGAGACTTGCAGTATATTAGTATAGGCAACAAGAAACTACTTCAAGAATTGAGAAAAGATTTCTTACAAAAATAATTAAACTATAAATTTTACTATTAATACTTAACACTAATATGGACCATACCTCAATACTTGTATGTATATAATGTCCTAAAGCTTTATGAAATTTTAGACTTGTGTATTTACTTAAACTATAGCGAGTCCAGAAGAACACCCATATCGCATTCATCCAAGAAGAATTAGACAAGCAAATATAATTAGCTAGTACCTAGTAGATGGTCTTCCAGAGATCCCAATGGCATATACTCATAAACCAGGAGCCTCTGATCTCCATCGGCACAATATCCAATTAGATTTACCAGATTTGAGTGGTGAAGGAGGCTGAGCATCAAAACCTCTACAAGAAACTCCTTGTTTCCTTGCAACCCATTTCGATCTAGTTGCTTCACAGCTACAACCTGAGTAAAAATGAACCAAGTTGCTATACTATATTTTTTTCTTGTAAGAAGAAAGATATATACCAAGTCTAGCATTAGATATAGATAGTTCAACAGTCATAAATTACCTGGCCAGTTTTGTCAAGTTTTCCCTTATAAACTCGTCCAAATCCTCCTTCCCCTACCAGACATTCCTGACGGAAATTCTTTGTTGCGGTTGCTAGCTGTCGGAAAGTGAAAGTTTGAGCTGCAATATTGTTGTTGCCCACGTCTTTAGAGGCAGCATTATCGTTTGCAGCATCAATGGAGGGCCTTCTAGGTGCAGGCTTATTGCTTATAACTTCACTTGGGACCCTTCTGTGGTTCCCTACTGCACAACATAAGCCGCAACATTGTAATGCCTTCTCATAGAAATCATCGTTAAAGTTATACTACTATCAAGTATGTATTGATTGATTCACATTTTCAAAATAAAATCTTAAAAGATGACTCTTTTCATGGATAATTAAACAAATGCCAAGGCAGCGTTTGGCCAACATTTTAGGAAAACTCTTCAATAAAATATAGATAATACAGACTTATGCAGACGAGGCAAGTTAGTAGTAAGCTCCCTTAAAAAGCAATATTTGCTGATAAAATGTTGTTCTAAAAGTAAAAATTAATCTCATAGTACCATATGCAAGAGGGCTCAATTTAGCAAGAAGGTAACAGGCTTAGGCTAATTAAGCCAAAAAACAAGAATAACTCGAGATATTGCTTCCAGCAGCAACCAGCATTCTTTGCGCAGCTAGCATATACATACATTCTTACACTAATAATCATGCGAAGGGGCTAAACAACGATGAAAATGTAACAAGAAGAAAAACTAAAACCCTCTTAATCAAATCCAAGTCGACAAAAGATTGTGTAGCATACTTTTTGCTTATATTTATATGTCGAAATTTAATCTCAATTTACTTGATAATTACCGTGCCTTGACTGCTGTTTAGGGGGTTCTCTATGAGGAGGTGCAGCTGCTGGCATCAAATTCCTTGAACTTCCTGACTTTATCTTCTTGGAAGCTCTCTTTTCGTGGCACGAAAAACATGAAAAACAGTTCATTGCTCGAGTCTAAAGAAATCCAATCCAACCCAGCCCAATGTAGAATTTGATAATTGCATAAAAGGGGTCTCTTTATTTCAACTTTAATATATGACAACACAAATTTTCAGTTGAATTGAAAATTTGGGTATGTGACCAAGGACTTGCAGAATAAGGTGCAAGCTACAAACGTATGCTTGAGATGGATGATTTGGGAGGTGTAAATTATATAGGACTAGTCCAACAATGGTTTTTATAGAATAAGATCAATGTGACAATCAAGAACCAAGCTCCAAAAAATTTCAAATGTGTATCACCTTCGAAAAATCAAATATTTTATATGCATAAAAAGCTGAACAGGGCAAAAGGTTTACAGATCACCCATTTCTGGAAATAGCAAATTCATCCCAAAATTAAACACCATGAAAAATCAAAAACCCAGAAATTCGTCAAAATTGGCAATTGAAACAGCTAAAGTACAGCTTAAACAAGAAAATCTTTATATAAAAAATAAAAGAACAATGATAAACTTTAGAATTCCTAACCAAAAAAATTGATATTATGTAGAACGCATGTTTTTGGGAAGAATGATTAAGAAATGGGCTGAATATCCCGCAAAAGGTGCGGAGAGAAGAAAGGGGGAGAATTTGAAGAGATGTGCCAAAATTGGCGGGGTTTTGGATTGGAGACAGCTCACCTGTAGTAACTAGTAACATAACATCATTATTACTAAAAATAGTAAACCCCCAAAAAAATAATCATTATCGGATAGTATAAACATAATAAAATAAATTAAGGTTCAAAGGGAAGGGAGCCACTCTCCCCCCTCCCCTATATTAAGCTTTTAAATATTAGACTATTATTTTTTATTTTAGTTTCACCTACCTGTGACTGAGGGATAAGTTACCTTTGTCAAAACAATGTAAATAATAAAAGTAACAATCTGATCCTAAAAAAAACCAATCCAAACAAGTATATGCATAAACTCAAATACCATTTCTCATTAAACTTTTTGATATTCATTTGACAGAACGACCAAAATTACATTCAAGATCAAACTGATAACAGTACACCTCTTTTATGCAAACATGCACGGCAGAGAAAGAAAATGAGTTACATCTCTCTAGGAAGCAATAAGTGCAATCTTTAAGCCCCCATCACAATGACCAGGGATGCTACAAATGAAGTAGTAATTAATGTCCTTTCGACAACTTGACCTGATCATTTCCGCGACTGTAAGCTTTGGACTTTGCAGATGCGGTGCAGCTATTGTACCCATTCACATCAACAGCGACCAAATTGTGGAAAGATGGATCACAGTTGAAAACTAAGCAAGAAAACACGAGAAATTAACATGCAATAGACGCTTATGTAATTATGTAATAAGGAGTTTATTATGTTTCATACCAAGTGTATCCCCAGCTTTGAAGTTCTTCCCATTTGTCCAATTTCCAACACTGAAATTCCAGCCAGAATCATCACCAACAGTAAAAGTAGCTGCATGTGTAGTTTCCAGGTTAAGTAAGAGAGAAACAAGACTAGTACCAAGAACTACAGCATGGAGAAGCCAACATCTTCCCTGGTTATACATTTTGCAACTTGCAGGAGAGAATGAAGGGCAATAAGCTGGAGATTGAAATTTTAAAGTGGTTTTAAGGGAATGTAGGAGAACTGGGCATATTGGCTAATTTATGAAGAGTTTTTTGTCCTTTGATATTAGACAAGAGTTGTCCACTATTGCAAGGAATATTCACCAGTTCAAGGTTCTGGTGGGTGGAATACAAGTTGAAGAAAAGAAATGAGTTTCTTGATTGTCTTTTTCCAATAGAATGGAGACAATTGTCATTGATAATAATTGTGAAAAGGCCCAGTGTTCATATTCTTTTTTGTAGCATTTTCCTTGATGAGAAGGAAAAATCTGTACAACGGTATCCTCAAACCTGAAAACATATTTCTAGTACAAGTATGCCTACTAGGAGGGAAAATTGCAAAACCAAATGTGAACATATTTCCATATAATAAATGTAAACATTGATTGAATATAATAATGCCATAGTTAAAGAATAGGTGTTAGTTTCCTGTGTTTATGTAAATTTGTCCACTGGTGTAGCCTGTTGCATGATAATGTTTTAAAATTTCATTACAGCATTTCTTACTTAATGATATGAAACCAAACTCAATTAAATTACCACTGCTCAATAGCAAACCAATAACGGTATTTAGACATGCTTTATCCATTGGAAAGTTGGCACATTTATACCTGTAGTTTATGTGCACAATGGTGAAGTAAAAGAACTTTAAAACTAAAAGATACAGGAGCAATTACTATTTTATTTATAAGAATCACTGTTGTCACACTTGCTACACTTGTAGCAACAATAAGTTGGATGAAAATATATCTCACCTATGGAAGAGTCTGTTCAGATCATAGCTCCAGGAAGCTAGGGTGGCTGATAAAGACCGTCTGTCCTGATTTACCATCTTTTTAACACCAATGTATTTGCAAACTTTGTGTTGTACAAAGAATTGGTCATATGTAAATAAATTTACACCCACAAGTCATCTACATGAATTATAACTTCCCAAAAGTCTGTATCAAGAACCTCCAGGGTTTATGCAGATGCGAGTAAGGCCTGGTTCTAGATCAACATCACCTTCGTTTCTCAAACTTTCTCTAACTCTGTGCACTTCATTCCACATCTCTGAAGCCGCATAAACATTAGAAAGTGTTACATAAGTTGTAGAGACCTGTTTGTTTTTCTCCAACAACTTCTTTGCTACTATTCTTCCCATTTCTACATTCCCATATAAGTGGCAAGCTCCCAACATTGCAGCCCAAATGGTACCACTAGCACACCCACCACTCACATTACTGTCTTTAATTTCTTCCAGCAAATTCCATGCTTCCTCAAGTCTTCCAACACGTCCCAGCATATCAATCAAACATGTGTAGTGATCTTCCCTTGGAACCAAGCTATACTTCTCCCTCATCAGCTTAAAATAGTGCAAACCTTCATCCACCAAACCACAATGACTACAAGCAGTTAATACAGTCACAAATGTCACTTCATTTGGTTTGATACCAAATAAAACCATCTGCTTGAAATTTTCAAGGGCTCGGGAACCAAATCCGTTAACTGCATAGCCCATGATGATAGATGTCCATGCAACAACATTTTTTTCCAACATCAGATCAAACATGGTTTGTGCATAATCCATATAACCTGACTTAGAATACATATCCACCAAAGCTGTCCCAACAATTACGTTACTGATATCAGCACACGTTAACGTACGAATTACCTTACCATGGATTTGCTTTCCCCTTCCCAAATCCGTTAAATGGCCACATGCTTCAAGACCCACCACAAAAGTCAGGCAGTTCCCATCTACTCTATTATTTTCTTCCATAGAATACATTTTAGAGAGTAGGTTTAATCCTTCTTGTGGCATGCCAATCTGCAAATATCCTGAGATCATGGTAGTCCAAGAAACAACGTTTTTCTCAGGCATATTCTCCAACAACGTCCTAGCATCTTCAATATAACCATTATAAATATAACCTGACATCATTGAATTCCAAGTTGAAATTCTCGAGGGATGACACCAATCTTCAAAAACTTTTAGAGCTTCACCAACACAACGACACTTGCTGTACATATCAATTAAAGCGCTTGCAATAATTGCATCATCCTCCAATGAATAACAATTACAATAAGCATCACCAGTAGTAATAAAAATGCTGTGCACTTGCATTCCAACTTTGAGTGAAGAGAGGTTTGCACATGCAGTAAGAATAGGCACAATTACAGTGTAATCCTTATTCAATATTTCAACAATGTTGCTCTCAAAAGCAATATAATTCAAAGCATCAAAGTATCTCTGATTAAATATATAACCTCTGACCTTTATAAGTTTCGAGACAACATTCCATTCCATTCCATTCAAAACTCTGATGGCACAAGAAACTTTGCCACAATGAAAGTACATGTTACTGATTGAGTTTACACAATTTGACTCAAGCCCACTAACAATAGTGTACCCATGGACCTGCATTCCCATAACTAAATTTTGAATCCATGCACACCCCGTTAACGCAGTTGCAACGCTAAACTCATCGGGAACATAAAACTCTCGACACTTCATTTTAGAAAACAACTCCAACCCATGAAATTCCATAAAATTATGAACATACCCAGCAACCATTGCATTCCAAGTAACCAAATTTCTACAAGGCATTTCATCAAACATTGTACGTGCACATTCTATACCATGACATTTCGAATACATATCAACAAAAGCTGTCTCAAGGATTACATTATTGGGTATAAAGCCGGACTTGGTTACGTGGGCATGAACGGTTTGACCCAAAAGGAGCTGTTCGGGGGAAGAAGCAACGGCGCAAGCAACGGTGGCGAAAACGAAGTGGTTGGGTGAGTGAGACGAGTCGGGCTGACGGAGCATGAGAGAAAAGAGTTGAAGGGCTTTGTGGGGGTAACTGGAGCGAGTGTAGGCAGAGATGAGAGAGGTCCATAGGACGGTGTCTTTGGAGGAAATTTGGTCGAACAGTTGGTGGGCATGACTCAATGAGTTGGGAATTCGGGATGACGAGTAGTCGTTGATGAGCCGGGTGGCGAAGATTGGGTCGGTTTCGAGACCGAGTTTGATGAGTTGAGCATGTCTCTTCATTCATGAGGTTGCTTGATAGTCATTTCAGTTACGTATGCTATTCCATTCGTTTTAATTGGAATTGAATTATTATTTTTTTGCCTCGTTTTAATCATTGCCCTTTAATTCTTACTAGCTGCCACATCCGTTTGCACACAACTAAAGTCGTGTGGAGTAAAATAAATTTAAAAGATAAAAATATATATATAAAAAAGATAATATAGTAATATAATTAATTTGTGAAGACAAAAAGAAAAAAATATATATAGTGGCACAATAACATCGTTGACGTGGATATGGAGAGTCACATTATAATATAAAGAATAATGCTACAGACACAAACTATTCTACAAATATTTTACAAACTGCTGATCTGGTATACTCCATCACAACTTTTTATGTGGGACCGAAGATTACATTGAAGACTATATTGAAACAATTTGTTAATCTATTTATATTACTCTAATATAAATAGATATAAATGCATGTCTCCAAATCTTTGCAAGGGAAAGTGTCATTTCATTTTATTGAATTACAATTATTGTGACATATATTGAATAGAATTATAAAGGTAACAATCAAAAAAATGATGTACAAGCTCACAACATAGCTAGCATTTCTCAAAATATTTTCACTACTTTAGATTGGCCAACCAACACACTGGTATTTCAACACATTCTTAGTCTAATTTGAAAGCAATACAGAGGAAACCAAATGGTAATAAAAAACGCTATCCAAGCGGAAATGGAACGGCCCATGGAAAGTAAGTGCATGAGCAAAAATTGCACAACATATATAAGACGGTCAAGAACCTCTGCTGCTACAAGGAACTCCAATCATAAGTTATCTAATTCACATATCCCCCTATTTTAGCAGGAGTATGTATGGCTGACCAAAAGAAAATCAAAAGGATATGGAGCCTGGCTTACTACATGCACCAAGTAGAAAAAAAATAATTACTACTACATTCCTCATCAGTAAGGTAAGAAAGACGAATCGCCTTTACAACAATGAGAGTAGAAAAAAATAAGGTGGGATTACAGGTCTCAACTTAGAGTGACATTAACCTCTATTGAGGAGTTGGTCAAAATGATATCTTTCGAATTTTTAGCTTTCGGATGGTTAAGGCAATCAAACAAGAGCTTCACATTCAAGGGCCTGATGAAGATTAGATCTCGTAGATCCATATTCGATGCCAATAGGTGCTCAAGACATTCATCTCTTCTGCTCCGTCCACTCTTGGAATTTAAATAATGTGCTATCCTAGATGTATACTTCTCCTTACTCTCCTCAATTGTGGTAGGTTTCATTTTGAGATATATTGCAGCATTAATAAAAACCTGGATGAGAATCATAAATGAAACAATTGTAATCAATAACAAAATTCAGATCTTACATGCAGACTATACAAGTCCTAGCAGAAATTTGCCTAGAGAAAATTGGCATAGTTCTAGATTCAATGAACAGCCAAAAAATATGCAATTTAACTCCAACTTATATTCTGACAAACTGACTTTGATGGTGAGCACTGAACGGCTTCGAATGTTACACTTGCAACAACTATTCAAATTTGTCTACAACATTTACGGTTTACCTATATCATAGTAAAGATATAGGTCATGGGTTTGAGCCTCTTCCGTGGCTCTTGAGTGGTGGTAAACCGTAAATGTTCGAGCCTACTCCTGCAACAACAACAAAAAATTTTGCACCAAAAAAAGATACAGCTAGAGACCAGAGGATCCAAAAGCCCATTATTTTTTTCATCGACAGTGAGAACCTCAGTTTTTTTCAGGCAGAATAGCTTCGGTAGTGATACTATGTATAAAAGAGTTGCAGTCTACCATCTTTATGTGGATTTCTCTACTAAGGCATGTAGGGACCTATACAAGTTTATCTTGCAGTAGATAATTATCCTGGCTGCACCGAGTATCTGTAGTGTTATGGGGTCTTAAAATTCTTAAAATGTGCTAAAGGTTGCATTTGTCCTTGTGGGCACTATTTAACATATCAAACTTCTCTGACTGACCCCAGGAGAAAAAATTCTTAGGCTAAAGTTTTGTCCTGTTTTTGAAATGGGGGCAAGGTGATGTTCCTTCACCTGTGCGTAAGGCATAAGAACATAGGACAAAATGTGAGACATACTCTCAGAAAGAGGAACAGAACATGACAACATCAAAGTTATACAAAAGTATACAATGAAAGTATAATCATAGAACCCTCCATACATCTCAGTTGAAAATGGAGACAAGTGAGAAGCCTGGACTACCAAGCCACTTCCTCTGAATAAAATTGACCGTTAAAACTCTTCCAACCCGAGAAACTTATTGAAAGAAATACTGATCTTTATACATGTCTTTGACCTACTACAACAGGCAGAATCCTTACTTTCCCAGGCCATGGTTTCATACTACCTCTTAAATCAAAATGAAGAACAAGCTTTTTACAATAAAAGAAGCCTTGCTGGATCCTGTCATGATAACTACAACTCTATAAATTAAGATCTCTTTTCCGTCGTGCAGACATTCAAAACTATGTTTGACTATTGAAGGATATTCACTTCTTTATCAGTTTTAGTTACAAATTAAAATGAACCGATGAAAAATCCTTACAGCACCTTGCTCATATCATATCAAACTAACAAGAAAAACTACATTTTGAAGAAAAACCATACCTCACATGTTCCTGGGCTTGTATTAATGGCACTTTCGATGCAAATTTTCTCATCTTGCACTTTACCATCAGAAGTAGTGCCTTCCTCTTCTGTTCTCAATTTTAATTTTGGTGCAAGTGATGCAAGCTCATCTAATTCATTGTACCACTGTTGCGCAACACCAACCTGCATACAGCCATAAACTGAGCTAAAGCTATAGCAATTATTACATATTAAATCAAATTCTAATCAGAAGGCTTTTGTAAAAGAAAAAAAAAGGAAATAGGAAAATAAATTAAATCAGTTAAAAAATTCTGCACTGTATACACCTTCTCCGAGGATGCTGCCTTGACCTCTTCTTCCGGGACTTCAGTAGCAGTGCCTCTTGCTTGGCGCCATATAGAACCTTCTTTAAGTGGCTCTACAAGCACAGTATCTTCTGGAATATCAACAGTCAATTGTATGTCAATCCTACCTGGAAAAGGAAAAAGCAGGTATCCAACCTTATTAACATGTACTAATTACATCCAGTAATTATACAAGTGTCAAATAACTGTATTAACTACAATTAACCAGCAAGCAACATTTACAATATAGTCTAATATGGGCAATGGAAATACAGGCCTTAAAACTCAAGGGAACTAATATTTACCATTGGTATTACCCTATTACCTATGTTGTGAGAATGGTAACTTAATCTCCCACAGTCCCATTACAGACCATGGTCATGGTTGAGAGCAGGCTTGCCGCATCTGATAGATCAGATCAACCGAAATTCGATAATTAGAGAGTTTTCTGTTAAACCATTTCACCCTGGTATCATAATTTTCTAAACAAGTAGACACACTCAGAAGTTGGAAGAAGTTTGATCCTCATGAGCCCAGTGCTATCATGCAGTGTACCCATTATACAAATGTCATGTCAGACATTTCTTAATCTTGTCATTAATATGTACTTCCATGCCCATTAAGAACTACTTTAGAGAACTGTGTGTCAAATTTCTTCAAAGAATTTGTTCCCCAAGCAAAAGGACCAAAAGGTGCAACCACAAAGGGAGAGGGCAGGCTGAAATCAGATTACAATTGACATATATAAAAGGCCACCAAGAGTTTTAATATCCGACTTCAATACAGTCCAGCAAGGATAACTCGATAAGCAAGCCTTCCAAGATTTTTCTTGCAAACCTTAACATTCTATCCAATTAGATCATGTCAGGGGAGACATTAGTAAGACGTATAACCCCATTACTCAAGACTGCGACAGTGACAAAGACAGATTGAAACAGATATGCAGAGCAAGTAGTGAGCAATACCTAAATATGCATGAGCATATATGTGCAATAATAAAGCCAAAATTAATACATAGGTTCCAAATCTCCCAAACTCAAAAGGTGGCCCCAATTCTACCTTACAATAAATATCAAAAAAATTTACTATAGTAGCGCAATAATCATCGGATACTAATTCACATATCAATATGTCATATGGATATGAAGGACTGGAAGTTTAAAATTTAGAGAGCATCAACCATTTTTCCTATACCCGACAAGGACACTGTGCTTACAGGTCAGCATTAAGTTTGCAGTTAACAAATTTCGATTGGCTCTTGGCTCTGCATATTTCTTAATGAGGAGCCAATAAAACATGGGAATATAGAAGTAAAATTTTTAAATGGAGAAAAAGCTAGTTAAAAGATAATCCTCCAGAATGATTATGTAGAAAGTTACCAACAGCAATGTGGAGCCGATTTTGAAAATGACAGTCTTTCAGAAATATATATGCACATCTAATACAATCAAACTTAAAACAGCACATTACCAGGCAACAAGCTGAAACGTTGAATATGATCTGTGCGAGAACCAGACAGTACATCACCTCTACAACATCAGCAGAAGTATTTTCAAACATGACAACACAAAAATTATATGGTTTCAAAAGAAACAAAACAATACATTCAGGATAGAAATACACTCACGCTGCGTAAACTCTCTCTAAAGAAAATGACAACCAATAAGGTAGTCCAAGGATTCCAAAATTGGAGAACTGGAAGCTTGATATTGACCCAGATGTTTTATTCAGTTTCAACAATCTCTGACCAACTTCATATACCACTTATCAACAATCATATATGTGATGATTACAATTAGATTATGTAAGTATAAGTAATGCATCTATGAAAGATTTGAGTACCTGAATCACAGATGATTACATGGTCCTGAAATGTTACCACTGAAGACATCAAACCAGCATATGGAATACCCTCCAATGAGCAATTAGTGCCAACCTGCTGCTGCAACCAATGCAATGGCATCTGCTTCAAAAGGGATGACTTCTCCACGATCATCTGTCCACAGACCTCCAAAATCTTCGGAAATCCTTCAGGGACTTGACAAGTTAATTACAGTTCCAGCTTGGCGTATGGATAAACAAAACAAACCATCACGATGGAGGACAGATTTCATACCTTTGACAACATCTTTGATAACCCCAGAAGTCAAATCCATAATCCATAAAGTTTCAAAGCTGTATAAAAGTTAATTACTGTTAGTCATCAGTAACCCTCAAACTCAAATCATTACAATCAGTGGCAGACCCAGAAATTTTCAACAGTGGGGGCGAGTCTTAAGTTTTCAAAAAATAAAGTTCTTCAAATAACTAATAATTGTAAAAATGGCATGATAATAAACAAACCTCCAAAATATTTAATATATCATATTAGTTATTAAATTGTAAAATATTAATTAATAACTCAAGCAATGTGTTGTTGTGAAGTATAAACTCTGACAATCTAATATATATATATATATATATATATATATAAGCATTCATTATATCTAATGCCAACAGTGGCTAAATGTATTAAATATTCTCCTCCGTTCTAAAATTAGAGCTATAATTTAAATTTTAAAATTAATTTATAAAATTTAAATGGCAAATAGGGAGGCCTTGCGTGAGGTAGCCCTCAAAACGACGTCGTTTTGCGTAATTAAATACACTCACTCCCATGTTATGTGCAAAAGAGTATTTTTATAATTTCTCAAAACATTGTTATTATAAAGGGCTACCTCAGGTAGCCCTCACCTCCCGTGCCCTCAATTTAAATTTCAAGTCTAGATAAATTTAACGAAGTAGATTACAAACAAGAGTAACTATTATAAAGAAATTAAAAGGTAATAATATTATTAATTGTCATATTTATTATTTTCAAAATTTGATTAATTTTGTATTAATTTTGAATTTTAAAATTCCATAAGATGACCTAAAAAGTAAAAAAATAGATATCTAATTTTGAGATTGTAGAGGAGTAATATACATACGGGAATAAGCATCTCTAAAACACGCAGTGGGGTTGGCCCAAAAAACACAAAGTGAGCCTGAATGTATTAAAGAAAGAGCCTTAAATACTACATTTAGAGGCCTATATTTTGGTACTATAAACCTTATATTCATTAAACTTACATTAAACATCCTATATATAGAGATTTTTTGGAAAAAGTCTTGGGGGCGCGGCACCCAGTGTGGGGCCGCCCCTGATTACAATCATACTCACTATGTCCCACTTGGTAGGATAAAATTATTTACGTGTTTGTCAGCACCGGATTTTAAGGTGTGCCAAAAATTTATTATACATTATATTTTTAATAAATCTACATATTTTCAATACAAAAAAGAATTGATGAATCAGTATAAATATGGCCAGCTTTCATGTTAATTTTTTAAAAGAATTTATTTCCCTGGTTCTTTGGAAAACCCCAAAACTAATTTAGAGGAACAACTCTAGGTCTAGAAACACCAGCATGGTCATCAACAAGAGTATTCATGAGGGACTACGGCAGATCTTCAAGAAGACTGACCCCATCAGTAGCCATTATGTTGTCCTTGGCCAAATGATCTGCAGCTCCATTCCCTTCTCATTTCCGTTCAAGGAGGTTCTAGATTAGAAGGATGCGGTTGGCTTGGGGTTATTCACAATGTCATTTTCTATGATATATAGATCCATTGAGTATGCAGCTTTCTTTTTATCATATAAAGTGGGACATAGGATTTATTTTATCCTAAAACTCAAATCATCACAATCTTAGTCACTACATCCTACTTTATAGGATAAAATTTATTTCTATTTTAGTGGAAGCCAAAAACACAAAATTAATGTTTTCTTCTACCTGCGGGTGAGAACATAGAGATCATTATCCATTGATTTCATCATGTGCCAAGGAAACAAAAATGATTCTGAATCAAAGTCCTCAGCTTTTATGTCAACATCTTTCTTTGGCCAAAGCCTATCCACGATCCACCTCCATAAACTATTGCTTGTCTTATTAATGTTGCATGTTGGATACAATGTCTCCACAACTCTCCTCTCCATATCAGCTCTCCTAATGGCATGGTTCTTGGACGCAAAAACAAGTAATGTGATAAATGGCAGATTTTAACAATAATAATAATAATAATAACAAAACTAATTAAAAATGGAACAGAAAATGAAAATCAAATAACATAATAAATGACTAGAGGGTCAAGGATTACAATGAAATTTAATAACAAGAGAAGATATAATTTAACATAGATTGAAATTTGAAAAGACTGATAAACTCTTTAAATAAACGACTTGAGGGTCAAGTATTACAATGAAATTAGTTTGTTTTCATGTGCAAATGAAGTTTTGCAGTCTTCTTTTTTTCTTTTCTTTTTTTACTTACCTTTGAGCAGACTGACTATGATAAATAAAGCCTCATCACAAATGGTGATAAGGAATGCAAGTCCAAACAAATGAATTTTCTAAGTCATGTTTACCTCTGTGAAAGCTTCAACCTTTACTTTTGGTGCTGTTTTTTTATTTGTATATCCTCGTCAAGTTTCTGTAACTCAGTTTTTCCTGTGTTTTTTTTATAAATCTCCTTAGCAAGAAAAATAGGAAATAAATTTGTTGTTTATATATCTAGTGATGTAGGAGAAGCCCGCCCAACTTGGTTGAACCAACACAAGAGGCTTTGGAAGCCTATACCAAATAGCAGATTATTCTAGAATTTAAATTGCCGTAGATTATTATTAGGATTTTGTATCCTTGTCTTGTTTAGTTTCCTTAGTCTCCAAGAATTAGGTTTTACAATTTTCCAATATAAACTCATGTAATCCTTCATTATAGATTACGTTAAGATTAATTTTTATATATTATGTTTTAAAGCTATATAGCTTTGTTATCTTTCTTCTTATTTTCCCCCAATTTCTTCTCCATCTTTAAACCCTAATTCTAAACCTTCCCCATTCCGCATTATTTAGCCTACCAAAATCCTAGGCATTCAGCAGCCTGGAGAAAGTTCTACACAGTATAAGTTTCACCATCAAATGGCATTAACAGTTGGACAGACACAAATATGCTTAATAGAGAATGAAGAAAACTCAAAACCGACATATTGTAAATTTAAAGAGCTTTGAGACAATACTTCTGAGTCCACAAAATATAAGCAATCCTCGGAAGTATGATAAAAGGAAGCTGCGGGGCGCATTAACTTGGCGTACTGAAACTCGCCATCCTCAAAACCAGGAGAAGAACCTATCTGGGATAGAAACAGTAATAGACTGAATAAAGCTTTCTTTCCATCACATATTAAATTTTGTAATTGATAATTAACAAACCAAAACAATATGCACGAACTAAGATAAATCATAAGACAAGTCTCATACATACACAGTCTAAAATCGCTCCATTGCCATCAGATACCATAATGCGATGGTGATTGATGTCGGAAAGAAAAAAGCGTTCATTACTTTCATCAACCGCAATGCAGGCTGCAATTACGCAAAGCACATTTTAAGAGAACTGTAAGATAAATGTATAATACCACGTAAGCTAAAAGTACTGATTGCAAAACTTAATGATACAAAGAAATTATGACAAGAAAACCAGTACCTGGAAAGTAAAGAAGTAAGTTCCGCAAAGAAGAACAATGATATGGTTCCATAATGACTTGAACTGGCTTTACCCAAGTGCTTTCCAATGTATGTACCAACCCAGGCTTCTCATTGTGTTGTTGCACATTTAACTTTTTGATGGCTGCAGACACCAAGGCTAGAAAAGTATGAGAAGCCACTAACAAAATATAATATTTATTGTAATCGAGTCAAGGACAATAAGACATAGGAAAATTTCAAAAGAAGAGTACCAACGGAAGTAAGACAATGCCAAAATAAAAGGATGTCAAAGATTCTTGTCCAGGCTCACTGGACACGTTTGCGGTTATTTTGGATACACTACTAGAGGATCAAGATAGTTCGCTATTGTGTATGTTTCATGTCTAAAGAATCCCTTCCACGGTTTCATATCCACTTTTGATTATCAAAGGTATTGTGTTAAGTAACAAAGATGGTAAGCCAACACCTAGATTATACAATTATATATTTGAAAAGCCTACTTCTAGACCCTACTGTTTAATGGCAATGGCGGAGGTTGATAACATCATGTTATAATATTGCTAATAGAACTTTATTGAAAAAATGATAAATCAAAATGAAAAAAGTGACGTGGGTATACCTTTATCAATAACTCCAAGATCTGCGTTCTTCTCATACAAGATTTGAGGATCTTTGAAACCTTCAAATATGATGTAACATGCCCCATCTATCAGCTAAATACAACAAATAATATTGATTTGCGTTAGAATTGCATAACAGTTTTTTTGGAAAGTTAAAACTGCCAAACAACTAATTACATTCTTTCTACAGAAACAACGAGCAACAAATAAATGAATAGTGAAATGCAAACTTCAATAAATTATGCAACCATTCGGAGATTTCAAAATAATATACAAATATACAACAGTATTATTGTTTTAAGTTAATATAAAAAGTTACTGTTAGAAATGCATGTTTTTAATTTGATGATGTGATTATAATGTATAATTGTTCAGTAGTTTCTGTAAAGTCCTTAAATGAGATATATGTGTACAAGGACTTAGAATAGTACGATCAAACTTGTTGGGTAGATCCTTTGAGTTGATTCATTATGTAATAGAATAGGATCAAATCGATCGTAGAGTTACTTTGCCTTGTTCTTAATGTAAATGTCATAAGCAGAGTAATTTATGTGATCGTAAAGCATCAGTTGGATGTTCACAGAGCTGTAAAGTTATCTTAGAACTGAAGTCGGAATTACTGAGTCAACAATGAAGATCGTAGAGCTGCCTTCGGAGACGTAAAGTGCAAAGCTGATATCACAGTGTGAAAAACTGCTCCAGCATCGTAAGAGAGCTTTTCGTAGAGCACTTCTCCAGTTCGTAGAGCAACTTCGTAGAGTACAGAAACGTTGAGTATCCCAAGTCAAGACTACATTTCTCACCAAACTCTACAACAAGTCATTTTCGTAGAGATTGTCAGAACTGACATATAGCTGACAAATTGCAGAGCAAAGATTTCAATATATATTTCTCACCATCTTCAAATTCAAATATGAAGATCAGATAGTGGTATGTCTAAACCGCTAGATTGGGGATTTGTCACTTCTCAAAAGTGGTAGGTGAACTGCAGACTGATGAGACTGCCAAGAGCCGAAAGTAACTCTAGTATCTACCCTATAAGTCAACATCAGAGAACATCTTGTAGCATAGCATTAAATGCACCAATGGGAACTCTCCAACGGGACAATTTCTAAAGGTCTATAAAAGCGTATGAGGATTCAAATCCAAGTACGAATCACATAACACAAAGGCCAAAGCTGAACCTCTGCCGAAAGCATTCAACCTCTACTCTACAACTCAATACGTGTTCAAAGCTGCTAAGTACTTGAAGGCCTCATTGCAAAGCTTAGCAGAACCTCAACCAATCAACATTCAATTATAATTCACTTGGTCTTAGTGACCATTATACCGAGACTAAGCGACTTAGAGGACTAAGTGTCCTGGTTTAAGTGAGCATTGTTGAGACTAAGTGACTCGAAGGAATCTAAGTGATTCAGAGGACTAAGTGTCCTGGTCTGAGTGACCATTGCCGAGACTAAGTGACTCGAAGGAATCTAAATGATTCAATTGTAATAGATCTTAATGATCTGATATGTGTGAACCATCCTTAGTGAATTTCCTACTTGTTGCAGTAGAAGAGTGGACTAGAAGTTGTCTGTATTTCGAACCACTTAAACATCTTGTGTCATTTACTTTACGTAGTTACATTCTGTCATTAACTGCTATATCGTAGAGTGACTGATTTTCATATATTAAAGTTGGAACTGAGATTTCATTGACTCTTTAAGGGGTTTTTCTAAACTAATATTCCGTTGTACTAGATTAATTGAACAAATTAATTATCTGGTAATTGATCTTTAAAATAAGTAAAAAGTTTTAAAGAATCTATTCAATCCCCCTCCTAGATCTTTTTTATGCCTCTGGGAAACAACAATTACTACTCAAAAAGCCTTGTACACAGTAAAATGGCAAGTTTTATGAAAGGAAAAATAAAAGTGCCAATCTTTTTTAGCATTATGAATATTTTCTAAAGAACTAAAAATAAAAGCAATAGAGTAAAAATCACAATGTTCCTTGTTCATGTGTTCTTATATTCATGTGAGTGAGTGCTATATATATATATATATACACCCAGTATTAACACTATTATTGTTTTTTATATTAAAGCTTCCAGAGGAAGAGTATTTCTTAGAATAGATAGTAGACAGAAATAAACTAAAATTTATGAGAACATATGAAGTGCCATGAATTATAAGGTGTGAGAAGCATACAGTATCACAACTTTTTGGAAATGATTCGTATTTCAGGTGGAAATGTAAATTCAAAAAAAAAAGGTGTGGTAGTATGCCAGGTGGAAATTTGAACATAATGCATGGCACAAGCGATTATTTATTATTATTATTATCTCACATAAAATGACAAATGATTTATAACTCACCTCAGAAAAATTATTAGTCGACAATAAAATGGGAAATGAGATGAATTCTCTCATAATAATCCGGTGTAGTTGCACATTGATAGCATCAGAGAAAATGGACTTGCTAGACTGGAAACCCATAACGTGGACTGTAGGATACCTGCATCACCAAGTATCAGAAGCAGAGTGATCTACTTGTTTAGATAAAATTAACACTTATTCAGATCTAAGAAGCTAATAGCAACCTGTATATGATATTCCTCTACCTCAGCTGAAGTGATTTTACTTTTTCAAACATGATGGTAGATTCATTTCCTGGTTCCTCGAGGAATGCACCAGCAAGAACTAAGAACACTCCATCTCTTCTCGAGAATTCCTTGCTATCCTCGACTTTATTCAACCAATAATGGGAAGGGCCTATATTTCATTTCCAAATGTTAAAAGAAAGGTATTTGGAGTGGAAGCAGGACTTACTCGCATATGTATACTGATCTATATCATAATTGATTATGAAGTGGCGCTTATAATTTTCTCATGAAATCAGCGAGTGAAACTAGGAAAAAAACAGGATAAGAATCGGTGATCAATTCAAATATTTGCATCAGTTTCAGAAAGAAGTAACGGTCCATCCTCATTTATTATCAAGAAATATCTGAAATCTATGGCAATTACACAAAAATACTTAACAGTAAGATAGCCAGCTTCTCATCGTTGATTTATTGTTTAATTTTTATTTTGGATAAAATAAGTTTTATGAGATAGAAGAGAAAGTACAGAAAGGGAGGTTAAGGAGTCCTCCAAAGAAATACAAGTGGTAAATTTTTATAACATTAATAATTCTCATCAATCTCATTTGTCAAGTAGTGGTCCTACTGGACTTTTAGAAGAGTCAATTATGACAGAAGTTTTTATCTCAACCATGGATTATAATGTGAAACATACAAGCAGGAGCAGTATGGGACACAAATTCATCAATGCTATTTCATGAAATCAAAAAAGTTCTGTCTTTCTAAATTATAGTCAGAAGAGACAATTACACCTCTGTTGAGAAGCCAGAATTTCTCAATTCTGACACAAGGTACTTCTTTTGGTAACTTTTTATCTTTCTATTTCTATTTGCTCACGCAAGGAAACATAAGGAGTGGAATTGTATCCCCTATAAATTTGAACACCGTGCGAATTATTGAAATATGCTCTTTGAGTTCAAGTGTCAGTTTTCTCATAAAATAGAACTGAGAAAGAACACAAGGAGAAAAATTAGGAGCAACAGATACGATCTTTTTATTCAAACATTCTGCTATCATCAACTCTATGAGCCTCAAAAATTCAAACTGAGGTTCCAATAGCAGAAGTATGCACTGGTTAGTGGAAAGACAGGTTCGCAGAGGAAGATGAATGTGAAGGGGTAAGTCAACTAGCATAAATATGCACAAGCCGGAAAAGAATGCAACAAGGATTTGTTGATGACTTTGGGAAGAACCATTTCCGACGCTATCTTTCATTGAGCCCAATGCACTAAAATCACATAAAAGGTTTTACAATGACAGGTAATGATGCAACCGTGGTCAAGTTTTTATATAAAAAATATTGTACGTAGGGTGTATATTGCGTGAAAGACTAGCAATTGAAACTTTTGTATGAGCACCAAGTTAAGTAGTTCAAAATCTTATGAAAACATTCTACCTAAACAATTCTTTTAATGGTGGATTTGTGTAGAACGATTCACTTGTTTTCAACAGAGAAGGTGAATTATGTTTAACAACAGTGAGGACATACATTCACAAATAATACAGTTACCCAGTCGTCCCTCCTTTTAACTAGATTCTTTAAAGAGTTGGGTTTAATTTACCTTCAACCTTGTCTAAAGTAGATTTGATAAAAGATAAAAGATCCACTTGAGACAGAGATTGTTGTGATGTTTGAGATATAGTTGAGAACCTGAAAAAGACTGCCATATGTAAGTTAGAAGTGTCAACCCAAAAGTAATACTCCCTTTTGTTCCACAAAAAGAGTTCTCTTTCGATTAATGATAGTATATAATGATATAAAAAGTATAACTCGTTTCACTATCTGCCACCACTACTAAACACCCATTCTATTAGGATAAACATGACAGAAAAATGTATCCTTAGATTTGTAAATTTTGCAAAAGGACTCTTTTTATGGGACAGAGGGAGTAGGTAACATACTCCTTCTATCCAAAATTGAAAAATACAACCACCATATTTGCATATTTGTATATGTTAGAATGTGTAAACTTTAACATTGGCTAAAACAACAGAAACTACAATCCGAAACAGATAACCAAAAATGAGACCCATTACCCATTACCTTCTCGAATACAAATCTATCTTTCCAGAACATGTATTGATGTTCGGACATAATCCATGAAGAAATGAATTCCATTGCAAAGCAAGTAAACTGTTGTTCCGTCTTGATAGTTGATAACAATTACCTACAAATGATATGACATAACTTGTCAATCCTACAAGCTAACCAAAATTGAGCTCCATTTGGCTGATTATAAAATTTAAGAGAGCTTAAATAAATCAAACAACAACAAAATTCCAACAAAAAAACACTATCAAACAACAGTTTAAAGCTCATCAATGTGTGTGTTTCGTATGTCAGAGAGAAAAGCAGGAGTATGAGATATTGAAGATGAGTGGGTTCACCTGGGGAACTGTGCGGCAACAGTAGAGAAATCTGCCAGAAACGTCGGAATCTAAGAGCCATTTTCTCCGGTAGAGAACTGGAGAGTGTTTATTCGGGGTTTATTTCCCGGTGTTCAACGTCGGCGGTGGTTAAAATGCAAAACCTACTATTGTTGAAAAACTAGTTTTTATAAATGAACATTTGCAATAGATCCGCAGTAGCACCCGGCAATTGTTTATTTGTTACGGTTAATGATGAAAATCCCGGCTGCGGAATAAAACTTCCTAAAAATATGAAAATAATCATAATAACTAGGACTGAGTAAGTAACCGAATTGGAATCGAAATCGCACTAAAAATCGCACGAACCTGCACCAACGATTTCGGCATATGTGGCGATTTTAGATAGGTTGAATAATCAAATTTACGATTCCGGTTTGGTTACTAGTCAAAATCGCACGCATAAAATCGAAAACCGCACCATGTGTGTGTATGTATGTATTATCTCTAGTAAATTCTAAAGTTACTTTTCAATTGAAGATATGATTTCTCATTTACTGTGATTGTCTACAGTAGTGTGAACATTTATAGGTTACTTCTTTTTTTAACATTCAAATTTCACTTGTTTTTCAATTTTTTTATAAGAGAGATCCGGGATCTCTATACGTTAATGATTTCTTATGGCTCAAGTTCAAGACTAAGCTGAGCTATTGGTATATAAGTCTTGAACATTTCTGATTCATCAAAAGTAATCAATGGAGTAGTTAAATAGCGACGAGTCAATAATTTATCTTTTACGGTACAACTGTTACTCTTCGAGCACTTGATGCATTGTTACCCTTTTGTTGTTTCAATTGATTTTGGAATCGAAACCGCACTAATTGAAATCGCACCGCACATTTTAAAACCGCACCGCACCAATCACAAGCTGTTTCATGTGCGATTTTGAATTTATCAAACCGCACCTAAGCGGTTTCTAAGCGGTTTCAAATGCGATTTGGACTTTAAACCGCACCATGCTCATCCCTGATAATAACATTCAACACCCCCCTCTAATTTTTAAAATAACAATTAGTACTCCTTTACTCTATAATATATAACATTCATTACCCCTAATGTAATTGACCAACTAATATCTAAAAATATTTTTAATATAATGTCTAATATACCTTTCAAGTTATAATGTTTAATATATCTACTAAATATAAATTAGTATATTATGATTTTTACTTAACTTGATCTAATTAATTAAATTATAAACTTGAGCAATAAATACAATAAATGTCAAAAAATAATAAATATTTATTTTATCGGAAAAATAAAGTATACACTTTTTGCTAATTAAATTTCACAAAGATTAAAATTTACATAATACACATTCAAATATATATTTTTTTGTAATTAAAAAATAAAATTTTAATAGCCATAAAAGTACAAATTAACGCAAGAAAAGTTATAATTATTTTTCTCAAATATTAAAATTTACACAAAACAAAATTATTATTACAAAATGAATATTATTATTCATATAAAAAAGTATTAAAAATTATATTAATTATTTTTCTCAAATATTAAACTAAACATAAGTCACACTTGGGCATAATTATTTACAGTAAAAATGACAAATGTTATTACTCAAGAAAATAAAAATAAATATTAAGAGAAAAATCTGTTTACAACATATCGGTAGTAATAAATATTATTATATTTTTTAATTTAACATTGCATAAAAATAACATCAACTGTATAATATAAAATGTAATCAAAATCATAAACATCCTAAATTTTGACATATACTCAAGAACATTTAACATATAAAAATCATATATGAAAATAAAAATTCAAATAATAATTTTTTTTGTTAAATACCAAAAACTAAACTATCAACATACTCAATCACTCTAATTAGAACAAATCCATTAATAATATTTTAATTTAAAATTCTTAATATTTGTATCACTTATATGTGTTAATTAAACTAAATTATTTGAATGAGATAGTCTTAATTACAAATAAAATTATAATTAAAATATAATGATTAAACATATATATATATATATATATTATGCAAGAATTAAAATTTGATAGCATACAATGGTAAATATGTAACTTTATCTATTTAGTAAACCTTAAAAACTTATAGAGGTACAAACTCTATTTAAAAAACTAGAGGGGATGGGAGTGTTATTATGGTTATTTAGAGGGAGTATTACTATATTTTACTAAAAAAAATTGCAAATTGGCAATTCTAAATGTTAATGATGAATTTGGGCTTAACTCTCGTATGCGGAATAAAATTTTGCAACATTATTTGGATAATTGGACTAAGAAAAACAAGTTTATATAAAAATAAATATTTACATTAGGTAACAAATAGCTTTGCATAGGGATGCACAAAAGGCCTGTGGTCCGCGGCCTAGCCTTAGTTCGGTCTAGGCTCGACCTAATCAAAGCCCAGGTTAGGTCAAGGCCTGAACCGGTTAGGCTCAACTTGGAAGGACTTGAAAAAACTGCCCTTTTGATAAATTTAGTTAAAGCAGTTTCCCCAAATTAAGTAGGCGTAAATTCAAATTAAGGAAAAGAGTCATGTAGTTGGTGATGGTCCTGGTGGTGATGGAGTAGATTCAAAGGAACTATGGAAGATAGAGAATTTCAAAAATGGGATTCAACGGAACGTAAAGAAGACTAGTAGGATTTAAAATGTGAACTATTTTGCAAAAATCAAAAATTCATTCATGAAGAAGATGATGTTGATGATGATTTTAAATCTGAGATTTAATTCTGAGCTATTTTGGGAAACATAAAGATTCATTAATGAAAAAAATAGGGAGGAGAAGAGATGGGGAATGTGGGAGGGGATAGAAAAATGAAGAAGAAGACGAGGAGGAGAGACAAGACTCTACAATCTAAAGTAAAGACTGAAATCACTCTAAACTCTACGATCGTTGAGTCATTTTTTTACAATCGTTTAGTCATGACTCTTCAATCGTTAAGTTATTATTCTACGATCGTTGATGAATGGGTTTTATACCCGCTTATCGACTACTTTTATACTTAAGAAAATGCTTGTTCTTATTACTTTTTATTGATTTTATGTTGCTTTGTATTATTTTGTTTAATATATGCTTTGTAGATGTTTACAGGTCATTTTCAGCTTTCAGGGGCATAAAGGCCATTTTTATGTCACCGGTGTCGTAGCGCCGCTTCTCAGTATTAAACTGGCACCGCAGTGCCCTTGCCTGTCTAATTTGCTACATAAGTAGCGCTGCAGCACCCCAAGCCTTCATAAACTGGCGCCGCAACGCCAACTTAAAAACGGTGCCCTTGACCTAGCGCTGCAGCACCGCTCCAAGGCTAAATCCTGGCGCCGCAGCGCCAGACCCTGTTTTTAGATAGCAACTTAGGGAAATGACCTTGCAGCTGGAAATTTGGATATAAAAAGCAGGGGGCTGCCTCTTTTAGAGATATATCTAATTTTAGATCTGATTTCTTAGCTTAGAAAGGAGCTTCACTCCACATTATCTCTTCTCATCTTCTCTTTAGCTCAACTTAGTTTGTACATATAGAGTAGGATTAGACTAGGGATAGATGAGAATTTTTTGGATCTCAAGAGCGACATAGCGACACGGATCGGAAGGCGATTCGAACAAAGTTCTTGAAGATTGAAGAAAGCTTCGACATAATTTATTCTTCTCTAGTTTTCCTTTGATTCTGTATTTATGAATGTTGTTATTGTTGCTACTTATGTCTAGTTTACTAGCTATGAACTAAATATTGGCTCTAAGATTATAATGGAACCCTTTGTTTATTTGAATTAATTATCTTGTCTCTTTGGTTGGCACCATATGGTTTGGTTCAATATATTCATGCTTAATGTATTAATTGCTAAGGAATTAGTGATTTTGGCAATCTATGAGAAATTGGGAAATGGACTATAGATTGAGACCATAATATATTGGCATGTGTTTATGATTTGTCTATAATAATGGACTGCATGATTTGCCTATAAGATAGGAATATATATGTATGCCACGTGTGACTTATTAAGAACCTTTGCTTAATTCCTTGTTAGGGTTAATTCGCATAGGAATGTGTTGGATTATCGCCTATCTTGGATGTTCCTTTCTGTCTATTGACGTTTGGGTGAATTAGAGAGGATACGCTTGTACATACCTCGAAAGAGGCGTATGAGTAATTATGAGTTCTCAGTCGACACTTTTCGTGACCATTAAGACCAAAGAGAGATGGTTAGAATATTTGATGAAACAAAGCACACCAAGTGTTCGACAGAATGCTAGTGTGGGGTGAAGTTATGATCTTAGCTTGTAGCGCCGTAGATACCTATCATTTACCATTTACTTGCTTTGATAATTAGATTTAATTAGATTAATTACACACCCTTCAATTTATTCTGTTCAAATCTGACTTAAAGCGATATAAAGTCGATGCTTGGTATATTTTAGGAAGTAGTTCCTCGTGGGTTCGACAACTTTGTATCACTGTAGTACTTGTTAGACCGCGTATACTTGGGCGTGTTTAGTGATCGATTTTCCAACCAACAATCGTTAAATTATTATTCTACGATCATGACTCTACAATAGTTTAGTTATGACTCAACGATCGTAGAGTTCATATATCATATGAGGTAAAGTATTGGATTGGCCTGACCTGACCTGACCTGACCTATGGTTCTTAACATGTCATCTTTTGTGGGAGATGCCTGGCCTAACAGGTTCAAAGTCAAGGTCTGTCCTGGCCTGGTCAACAGGTCCAAGGCGGACTAAACCAGGCCGCCCTATTGTGCACCTCTAGCTCCGCAATAGTAATCGACAATTCTCACAAATAATGATGAATATGAGTTCTACTCACAATTGCAAAATAAAAGTTTTTAAATAAATTTCTCAACATTATTTTGATAATTGGGCTGACAAAACTAGTTTATATAAATAAATTGTTACATTAATTATCAAATAGCTTTGCAATAGCAATTGGCAACTCTCAAAGATAATGATAATTTTGGGTTCAAATATTAGTTTTGAATAAATTTTTATAATGTTATTTGGATAATTGGGCCTATAAAAACTTAGTAGTAGCAATTGGCAATTCTCAAAGATGACAAATCTGGAATTATTTTTGCCAATAAAATTTTGATACATTATTTGGATAATTGGGCTGACAAAGAGGCCCTTAATTTTCTTAAAATTTTGGGTTATTTACGCTTCGTAGTACATTTTTAGAAAAAACCACAACAAACGTGCATCCAGAATTTTTTTATAAAATCAATATATTTTCAATATTTTATTTACAAAATTAATGCGTTTGGTATCCCTTTAATAGTGCATTTGGTATCCCTTTAATAGAGCAATTCTGCATCTAGGAAAGCTTCAAATCCTGGCTCGGGAGCTTCTCGTTCCAGTAATGGAATTTATGCTCCACAATCATCCAACACCACCCTTAAGTCAAATCAAGAAATCACGAAAATGATAGCTGCAAATATGTTCCAAGTCTTTCCATCTAATCATGAGAACAAACTACCGGATATGTTTGACCCAGAGGATGATGAACCAACTATGGAACCATCATGGCCTCATCTTCAAATCGTGTACGAATTTTTTTGAGATTTGTTGCTTCATCAGAGACAGATGCAAAACTTGCTAAAAGATACATTGACCATTCTTTTGTGTTGAGATTACTTGACCTCTTTGACTCAGATGATCAACGAGAGAGGGAGTACTTGAAGACAATCCTTCACCGCATTTATGGCAAATTCATGGTGCATCGGTCGTTTATCAGGAAAGCCATCAACATCTTCTACCATTTTATTTTTGAGACGCAGCGTCACTATGGGATTGCAGAATTGCTTGAAATCTTGGGTAGTATAATTAATGCGTTTGCGCTGCCTTTACAGAATTAATATATTTTTTTATAGTGCAATTGGTAGCCAAACCTTCATACAAAGATAACCAATTCAGTTTTATTAGGTTACCAATTAATTATAAAAAATTTAAGAACAATTTTCAAGTGTTATCTGGATTTGTTTTATTCAACATGTGTAACCATGAATAGTTTTATCAGTTTCTGTTATGGTCGTCGTCAGTACAATTTTTTTTCATAGTGCAATTAGTAGTCAAACCTTCATACAAAGGTAATCAATTCAATTTTGTTTGGTTACCAATTAAATATAAACAATTTAAGAATAGTTTTCAAGTGTTACCTGTATTTTGTTTTCTTCAACATGTGCAACCATGAACAGTTTTATTGGGTTCTGCAATGGTCGTCGTCGGTACATTTTTTTTCATAGTGCAGTTAGTAGCCAAACTTTTATACAAATGTAACCAATTTAGTTTTATTGGGTTATCAATTAATTATAAAATATTTCAGAATAGTTTCCAAGTGTTACTTGGATTTGTTTTCTTCAACATGGGACACCCCCAAATCCGAGTTCTCTAACCCCAATTCGGTCGTCACGATACAGTATAAACATTAACCTCTAAACAACATACACTAACTAAATGCGGAATATAATAAACGTATGTCGTTCATTCAAAAGGTGTTACTAGTCCCAAGATTCGATAACCTTAATACAATCATACAAACATACTCTAGAATAATCATTAGGGTTCATATTACATAACAGTAATTAAACTAATCATAAAGTAAAGTCTGCTCCTTGCAAACTAATCCTACATCTTTCCTTTACCCTTGTCCTTCCCTAAAGTTTCGGACTTAACTACAATAGAAGTCATGATATAGCAAGAATGAGAAACAAGTTTGCTCAGCAAGTTTAAATACAACAATAAAGGATATATCATGATGAACGGAATATATCTGACAATGAATTCAACAATATGAATATCAGAAGCAAGGATAATAATTGCTTTTAGAATAACTGATAGTCAAGTAAACTTTGAACTCTAAAACTCTAATGGAATCAATAGCTGATTGACCCTTTGGTTACTGGCTACAGAATAAGTACTTGAGGGGATCAGCCTCGCGTACGCCATGTATATGCATAACATTCAACTCTGCTACTTGTATCTTATATTAGATACCTGGGGTACTCCCCTATAATATCAGGGGTGTTCTCTTCAGTCTAATAATCCCTACTATCAATTGGTCTGGATAGCTTTTATAAAAATTTCATACAATTGTTTGACCGAACAAGGGTTCAGACTCTATCTGACGCAGTTTAAGAATTATAGAACTTTAAATGATGTACAAGTCCAAGACTTGTACGAACTCAAGTGCACCAAGTATGAATATCAATAAGATCGATGTGGAATAATTATAAAGTAATTAAATCACCTAGAGCATGATTGGAAATACAGTTCAAGCTTAAATAAATAACTTTCAATACAATAATAACCTGCTCAATACAATATGAGAAGGATAAAAAACTTGCACAATCATAGATTGAAGTTCAGAAACTTGCTTTCAATATAACAATCAAATGAAGTTAGGAAACTCGCACATTATACGAGTTTATGTAAGTTAGAGAATTGCATGTTTGCTCAACTACAAATAGTCTAGCTTTAATTAAATTGCGTTGAAACAACCTAACATTAACAAGTCGGTCTTTCAATTAGCATGTGTAAACTAATATGAGTCTACACTTGCAAGCATCTAATCATCATGCTGTATTGTCATGTAATCATATACCAATAGTGATCAGACTCTGCTTAGCGGTCTAAGTAACCTTACAAATCAATTAGCAAAACAGAACACAAGCAAACTGCACCAATCCTGAAAACAGACTGGCGCAGCTGCGCTGGTCTTTGCCTTAGGAGTGGCGCAGCTCACTGGTCAGACCAAGAATGAGATTTCATGTTGCTGGAAAACCCGAGCTCAATCTCTAGCATACGGGTTATTGATATTCATCACATACATATGTTTATAAGGTCATTAACTCAAATTTGAAACCTAGCATGCACATTCTATATCTACTTATAGGTTATATGTTTTCATGCCGGACATTCTTATACCTTAAACAAATCAAGTCCATGCTTCAAGGTCAGCTACTAAAGTCCTGTTATCACATAACGAGACTAAACAATACTAAGTAGGCATGCTCATGCGTACACTTCATATGTATACATTAACCACATAGTTCACCATGAGATTTCCTTTTTATGAACATGCGTGCATATGTGATATTTATGTTTCATCACATGATACTTATGTCAACATGTCTATAGGCATAATGAAATCCTAATCTTCATGCTTACATGATCATAACATAATTCACACAGTGTTTGATGATATTACCTTTCACATTCTAAGTTTTCATCGAAAAGTACCCTAAGTCAACTTAGGTAATTTAGTATATGCAAAGTGCCTTGAAATCATAACTCACATGCCTTTGAATACATAACTAAGCCACATAAACGTATTCAAATGATCAAAATTTAAAAGGCACAAGTCTTGATCAAGTTTACTTCAAAGTTCTTAAGTTTTTCTTTGAAAACCTCTTATACTTCAATCATGTATGCTAGTGTGTGCTCACACTTTAGACTTGTACTTCGTGCCTATTTAGACCATGCGATCATGCTTACTAAATCAGAATACACACATGATACACATATGTCAAAGTTCATATTTAAAACTATAAGTTTCATTTCAAAACATACGTTTTTCTTCCATAACATATACTAATATGGTTATACATGCATCATGCTACGCCAAGATACTCATATATGCATGTCAATCTAGTTCACATGCTTGCTCTAAGTGATGTCCACATGCTAGCACATAACAGAATCTATAATAGAAACAGAAAACTAATTTACAAGACCCTGCGCAGCTGCACTGCGCTCAAGTATAAACCTAGCGCAGCTGCGCCGGTGTCCGGCCAGACCAGAAACTGCCTTCTGCTCGGCAGAACTGTAAACCCAAATCAAGATTTCTTTACCAAATCGATTCCTATACCAGCCACATTACAGTTTAATCAAGCTTACTAACTTACATAACACTTAACAAGAATTTTTCAATTCAAATATCAATCAATACATGTTTAATTCAAGAATCAAGGATTTAAAAATTTGAACGTAGTTATGGGAGTATACCTTTGTTAAAGAATTGAGCTGCTAAAGCAATTTCTTCCTCACTGATATCTCTCTCAATAAACTTACTATCAATTCTATACTTAGTGAAAATCTCAACAATTGAATGTGAATGATATGAGTTATATTTATAGACAAATGGATACCCGTACAATGTGATTATCTTTCAATTTAAATCAATGGAATGAAGAATTGTTTGTTGGCTAATGAAGAGTTGCTAATTAGTAGGTGAAATCCATCATGAATTTCACATCCCTTATATACTCATTAGCTACATTTGCTAAAATTGAGAAGGAGATAGAGTAGACTAGGCTTCACGTGAGAAAGAAATGAAGAGGGACTCTCATATTAAGACAAGCAAATATAACTCAGCAATAGCAACTAGCAAGTGTAGTATATATAAACACTTAGGTTATATAATATATGTACACATTTCATTTCATTTACTTAGGTTATAAATGAATTACAAATATAATTTATAATTACAATGTATCAAGTAGGGGTACATGTATATTCACATATAATTCATGTACATTTTATTAACACCGAATATAAAATAATTGGGTATTATTATTACTCATTATCACAACGGTTATTATTATAATAACTTATTGAAATCATTATCAATTATCAATTATTTATTGATATTAATATAAGGTAATAGGGTATACATTAAGGTTTACCCACACCCCTTGTTACATACGCACTAATATTATGTAACTCACATAGTGCAATTAATCTTACTATATTGTCTATATATAATATATAGCCATATTAATGCGTCACCTTGCACTTTATATAATATAGATAACTACCATATATTAAAGGTTTAATTATCGCATGCTTGCACAACATAATTAATCGAAGTAAATATAATCTTATTATATTTATTAATCCTTTGCTCATTAATTTACTATTTATTCACAATAATAATTAATCAACACGTTTTAAATTCCTTCAATATATTCAAGTAAATTGAATATTTAATTTCTAACGCTTCTATCAATACTCTGATATAAGAGTCTTAGGGCTAATCTACTAATTTAAATAAATTATTAGTGACTCCTTTAATTATTTCTAGCAATTATTCGCATAGGCATAAACTCACATAACCACACAAGGTTTAAATAAGCTCACAAAACTAACTAATAAAAATTAAATTATATATTTAATTAATTATGGAGTTTAAAAATTTTACGGTCCTTACATCTTCTCTCCACATTTTACTACCACTTTATCTCTCTAAATTCCTCCTCTCTTTATATATCCTTTGTTTTATTCTTCATTTCTTTCCCAATTTGTTAGATTTTGATTGTGGGCATGCATCACTATGAAGAAGAGCCCCAACCCTGATACTTCATTTTTTCTCCCCAGGTGTCTAATTGTCCAATATGTAGTGACCAATAAATCTGATTAAGCTATCCCAAATGATCAATTTTATAGTGATGGTAATGTATGTATGATTAATTTTTTTTAACAGAAGGTATAGATGGTATTCGAAATACCATGTAAGAGTTCCCATTTATGTAGCTGCTGGTTACTTATAAATAACCTTTTAAAAATAAAATTATTTTGAATATGGTGCGGTTGGTAACCAAACCTTCATACAAAGGTAACCATTTTAATTTTTGTGGGTAACCAAATAGTCATAAAAAAAATTCAGAACAGTTACCAAGTGTTACATGTATTTGTTTTCTTTATCTTGTTAAACCATGATAGAATCAGAGAGTAGTCGTGTAATTTTTTTCTTACTTAATGCAAGAAGAAAAAAATACAAAATATTATTCAATATTATGTAACACAATATCGGTTACCTTACATCCATAAAAAAGTTACCATGTGTCTGGTTATTGGTTACTCACAGTAAACATTCATTGTTTATTGTGACAACTGAAGCATTAAAAATAATACACTATTGTAAATGGTAACCAAATCAACATTATACAGTAACAAAAATATATCTAGTTAGTAACCATAAATCTGAAACACATTATTTGTACTCTTTTTGTAATTAATTTGTGGATGCACTAAAGTTAGAGTAGCATTTTTCCTCATCACTCTCAGTCTCCGCGGAGCCCACTACAGACTCAACGGGTGAACTCAGATCCGAGTTAGGCCAGTACGACCCAAACGCATATGGGAAATCGTAGCCGCCATTGTTTTTCCCAAAATGCTTTCCATTGTTGTTCTTCTTCTCTGTGATTTTACTAAATTCCATGAGTAAGTTGTCTTCAGAAAGAAATTTAGGGGGAAGTCAAAACTCTCTGTCGTCCAAATCCTCTGCAATTTGAAGAAATCACGGAAAGTAAATATAAACACAAAGAATTAAAAATAAAATTTGATATACAATTAAAAGTAAAAGCTTTGATTACCATGTGTGATGGGGTGGTTGTTGCTTCTTTAAGGTTGAATTATTATTATTATTAACCCCCACCACCTCTGCTTTTATCAGGGCCCAAGAAGAAGATAGTGAGGAGGAGGAAGAGAAGAAGAACACAGAGGTGCATATAGTTGGTTTAAAGATTTTAGAGTGATGATAGAGCAAAATCGAGGGAGTCAGAGAGTGTATATATAAAGAGAAGGGATGGAACCCTAGGTTGAAGATTTTTTTATGTCGCGCTCCATAATTGAATGTGAGAAACAAGCGGCGCCTTTTTTTGTAATTATTTTGTAGATGCACTAATTTTGTAATTATTTTCTAATTATTGTATAGTAGTGTGAAGAATCCAAAATTTTTACAATCTATATGTAGAATAATTGGGCTCAAGGAATGCCAGGCCTTCTATGGAGAATTCATCAGTTGGTGCTTTCGTTGTTTTTGTAATGTTTTTTTGGTGTAATGATAATTAACTCTTGCAAAATCTCACGATGTATTGAAATTCATGATTATGAATAGCAATTCCATTTTAAAATTATTTTTAATGTCATTCTATGATCGATAGGGTCGAGATGCCCTCAACGATTGTGGGCATTGGAGCCAAGAATAAATAAATTTAATAAATGGTGATAAACTCCGAGTATCATCTTTGTTCATGGAAAAAAGATAAATGTCCTCATTTGAGAGCTTAGATGTTGAGCCAACCTCAATGTAAACACCCCTTACTTCTCCTTCTATTTAGACAAACTAACCTAAAGAAGAGTTTTATTTATAAATTTTAAGAAGTTCAATAATATATTTTGGGGAATACTATTTTCACTCGTGTTTTTTATATTTTTATATGGTTCTTTCTCACAAGAAGGTAGAATCCACTGTATGCTCATGTGAGAGAAGATCATCTGAAAATATTAAAAATACATATGAAAATATCAGTTCTTTATATTTTTGTTTCACATTGCTATGTGTTAATTTTTTTATTGCTTTGTCAATGATGATTTCTTTTATTTATTACTTTGATTTCCAAAATTTAAATTTTAATATAGCTTCTTATATTTTCAAAATGACAATGTTGTGGCTAGTATTCATTTTTAAATAGTTTATAATATTAATTATTTTAAAATAAAATAAATTTAGATCAATTTTAAAATTTAAGATTTTATAAATTAATTAAGAAAAAAATCAAACGTAACAATGAAGGGAGTGGAAATAACTTGTCAACCCTACATAGGACTGATCAAAACACAGATATAACCGAATAACAGAAGCGAACTGAAATAATTTAATTGAAATTTCATGATAATTCGAGTATTTTTTACAATTCGATTATATTCAAAAAAAAATTATAATTTACGGTTTCGGGTGCGGATTTCAATTTTGAGTTATTCGGTCTTACCGAATAACCGAATAACATCTTACAAAAAAAGGGAAAAGATGAGTTGGCAACTCCATATATTTCTCTCCATTTCTCTTACATCAGAGACCATCAGATTTGTTGCTAAGCTACGATTGATTCGGACCTGGTTTGCCTTTCTTTATAAGACATCATCAATTCATCACAATCTCATTCACATAGTTATAAGTTTAAAGAGAGAGAACAACTGAAAGTTGAGCTCCGGGAGGAGGAGGAAAAAGGGTTGTTGACTGAATAAAGGCATGAAAGGAAGATCATCGGCTTTAATGGAGTAATGACAGAGAGGGACAACCATCTTTAGACACGTCATTTCTCTCTTCGTCCAATTTCAGCCACATTATTCATACTTAAACTAATGAGATTGGTTTGGCTGATCTTGATTTTCAGCCACATTATTCATACTTAAACTAATGAGATTGGTTTGGCTGATCTTGATTCAGTTGATTGTTGCTGCAGTGCTGTTAATTTAGGCAAAGTTGCAACTATTAAATTCGATTATTAACCGAATAATCGAATAACTAATTCGGTTGTTCGGTTATCATATATTTCGAATTAGTAATTCAGATATTCAAAACAGTAAAATTTTGATTTTAGATTATAACCGAAAAATTTATTTGGTTCGGGTAATAACCGAATTATCACCCCTAACCCTATAAGTTAACTAAATTTGGGATTTATGGAGGCTTTTTCCCATCGGTTTTTAAAATTGGTTGTGTTATGGAAAGTTTATAAATACAAATAATAACAACGCCTTTCAGCAAGATCCGCAGTAGCACTTTGGTAATTCCTCAGTTCATTTGAAGAATCCGGGTTCGAACCCCGGCTGCGGAGTAGTTTTTGTTTTGCTACATTTATTTTTATATTGGGCTGAGAACCCGATTGAGCTTATAGAAGGCCCACATTTTTGTAACTTGATTCTCTTACTCCTATCTAATTTAGTTTTATAGCATTGGAATCAAAACTTTGACCCCATTTATTGTGTTTAACCTAAATAATTATTTTTCGTAATATTAAATATTAATTTCGTTTTCTGGCATTGGACTTAAAACTTTGAGCCCATTTAAATTGTGTTTAGCCTCAATAATTACTTTTTGTGTGTAATATTAAATATTAGTCGTACTACCCGTGCCTCCGACACTACGTACGAATGGGAAGGGGAAGAGAGATTGTCGACGCTAGAGAATGGAGGAGGCAGAGGGCTCGGGAGGAGGAAGAACGGAGGTAGATCTGAGAGTGAGAGAGAGAGAGCAATTTTTTTTTCTTTGAAATTAAAGAGGATATAATGGACGGTGAGATTTATCTCAAACTCTAGACTGTTCTGATCGTTTATTAGGGCGAGCGAAAAATTCAAAATCAGTTGTATTTTGTTAATTAAATTAATTGGTAACTTCTAGAAGATTTCGTGAACAATTTTTTTAACGAAAAATGATATATCATACTACTTAATTTGTCAAGTTTTTGTTGTATGTTATGTGAATTTTACGTTATCGTAAGTTGATAAAAAAACTTTCACAATACATAATAAGTTTTTTTATTCAAAGTGAAATGATCTTTGACATGAAAAAGGCAAAAAAGTGTTTACATTATCGTTGAAGCCTTCGTATCTTGATGCACATAATTTACTAATTCAAAATTATTAGAGTGGGACCCGGGTGCCACATTTATGGATAAATTCAATCAAATTAGTGCTTTTTTATGTGCACAAAAAAATATTCTATTTGTATTTTTACCTTCTATCGGGGTTAAAACACAAATAAATAAAATTCAAATACACTAATATCTAATATTATTGTCTATATAGAGTTTTTGATCAAATACATGGTGATTCTGAAACTCCACTAGGATAATACTCTTGACGAGATGAAAGCTATGATTTTGAAATATATATATATATATAGAAGGTCCGTCTCTCCAGTGAACCATAGGCAACGAATTAAAAACGAACCGGCTATAGCGACGGTTTTTTCCGTTGCTATAGCATAGAAAGTCGGTTTTTATACTATAGCGACGGAAAAAACCGTCCCTATAGCCGATTCATTTTTAGATCACTCCCTATAATTCGTTGAAGAGTCTTACCGTATATATATATATATATATATGGATAGAGCTCACCATTTTAACCAAACTAAAGTAAACAAATTAAAGAACCTCTTAGTATATATTCATCCTATTTAGACAAACAATCAAAAGATAAAAAAAGAATGTTGGAAAAGTGATACTATTATACAACAACTATATATAGTTGCTATATATATATATATATATATATATATATATGTGTGTGTGTTCAAATGTTTTGCTATTAATTAGTTTATAATTTTTCCTTAAATTTAACGAAGAGAGTTCTATTTATAGATTTTGTGAAGTTCAATATCTATTTGTTACATGTTGCCACGTGTCTAAATATTCATTCCTTTTACAGCGATGCTTATTAGATATTCAATCAGGATTCTAGCTAGAGTAATTATCATATGTATAAAGTATTGCATATAAAATTAATAACTTAGAAACTCATATATATATATATATATATATATATATTATTACTCTATAAAATAAATTTTATTGTTCCAAAATTAGAGATAAAATTTTAAAATAAATAATTTTTTTGTTGGACTCGAAAAAATATTTTTATATGACATTATAGTCTAAAATAAAAAAAAATACTTTTTTTTTATGAATTAAAGAAGCAACAAATATGGTGATGGTAATTAAATTTTTTTAATTAGTCTTGTGTAAAGGGATTCGATTACCATGAATTCATGGTAAGTTGATCAATTGATTAATACAGTGCTGACACGTAAAGAGAGATCACCTTCTGGCCTACGTGTCAATACTGTATTAGTCAATTGATCAAAGTTAACTTCATGCTAACCACTCCCTCATTCTCCCTGTATATAAGCAAATAAAAAAGTACTACAATTTTATACGACACTAATAATTAAAGGGCAACACCGATCAGACCATATTTTAGTCACCTGGAGCTAGCTATTATTGGCAACAATTTATATTAACAGTGTCGGCAGGGAAGAAGCTCTCAAAATAATTAAAGTACATCTCAATTTACATATTGCACAGAGTTTAAAGCAGTTAGTGCTGAGTTAACGGTCTCATTCTCTACCATCATAAGCCCCCATCGTTATATAGAACAAAATAGAAATTTAAAGAGGTCAATTTCAGAACACCACATTTATAATTTGAAATTCAAACAAGCTTAAGAATGTTATTTCTTTAACAATAATTTATTTTAAATACAATTTATTAATTTAACTTATAAAGCAATTGAAGTATTTGGCCGCGGTCGTGTTGAGAATTCAAGAAACAAAAAAATAATGTGGACATGAAAATTGAACACGAGTGTATTTAAATTCACTTATTTGTATTTTGACCCCCAATGGTGGGTATAAATATAAATATGTGAAGTTCAAATGCACTCATGTCCAATTTTAATGTCCACCTAGAAGAGCTCAGGAACAAAATGATAATGGGAATCTTATTTTGGGATGAAAGAGAGATTTCCTATCCACAAACAATGTCACGATCCAAAATTCTATATCAGCATGAAATTAAGAAGCTGAATTATCTAATATAAAGCTAGACTATTTAATTTGGTGTAAACAAACTTTTGAAAATGCACTTCAACTTTTAAGTAATTTCTATTTTGTCTTTTTTTATATTTATTTTATTTTATCTTTCTATTTAATTAGTCCTTTAAATTTTATAAAATTTCTATTATACCCAATATAATTTACAGGCAATGCAATACGTATACGTATGCCATGCACCTCCTACTAGTATGTAATAAGTTGCACATGAATTTAAGCTCCCTGAAAACTTGAGGCATTTGTACTGTAGATGTTATTCGTATCTGATTGCATAAAATGACATTCATTTGTACTAACCCATGCATGAATAAGCTTATGTTTATTAATTTGCATCTAAGTGCTATTTTCATATGTCATGCCCACCTATATATATATATATATATATATATATATATATATATATATATATATATATAAGAATAAAAAATATGTTGGCCTTCCTTTCTTGAGAGAATTGGCGAGTTAAAGGCCTCATCAACAAATGTAACAAATATAAGAATAAAATAATAATTTAATCATTAAAAGATCATAAAATTAATATACTAAAAAAAATCGCAAATAAAAATATGTCAATTTTTGTTGTGTATGAACATATCAATCAGTTATATTCATATATATGTTCATATTAATTTATATACTATGTCATTGTGTTTACTCCTCCGAACGAACAAGAGAAAAATATTTTTTATTATAATATAGAAAGATTCAAATGCATTACTTCTACTTCTTATAATATAGTATATTGGTTGAAGCTCATGGATAAAATTTATATGTTTTCTAATACCTAATTGGGCAGGCATGTTTCACAAAATATTCTCATTTATATTGTTAATGGTATAAAATGACGTAATATCCTTAAGTATATCATTACAATTACATTATTATATGATCACTATAAAGTTGAACACTTCAAAATTTATTTATTTTTAAAAATAATACAAAATGAAATATATCCTTAAAATTGGTAAATTTTTAACAGAAACTAGATTTATAGAACGAATTGAAGGGAGTATCAGTGGAGTTTCGTTCTTTTTTCCTTTGGTAATCATGTTGAGGATCTAATTAAGCTACTACTATTACATTGGCGTATATGTAGGAGATGAGAGACTCGAGTGGAATTTCTAAAGTCAATTAAAATTAATGATGTATGTTTTGTATTTTGTAACAAATATATATATATATATGTAGAAACATATATTTCAGAAGTTACGATGATTCAAGAAACAAAATCCAAGAAAAAATCCAAAGTACAATGATGGTGCTTGCTACAATATATGATTGGCAAAAGATATATATATATATATATATATATAGATTGTTGAATAAAAGGGAAGGGAACGAAACTGTACGTTCCTCATGTATTATTGTTATTATTATGAAAAAATGATGATGATGCATTATATAGTAGTACTATATATGTTGGGCTATGAATCAACTTTATCGAATACTGTGTTTGATTGAGAAGACTCAAAAGCAAAGTCCAAACCCCTTTCTTTCTAATAAGGCAGCCAAAACAAAAGGTGCATTATTATACTACTCTTTTACTGTTACCACTTACCGCCAGCACTAGTATCAGATCTGACTGTTACCTGACTCAACACCCCCAACCCTACCTCTAGGCCGCCCTGTTTCTCATCAAATATATTCCTTGCTTAGCTACCATTCCTTTCCCTCTACTTTGAAATCCTTCATGTTCACTCCCTCAATCTCTTAATTTAATAAATTCAAGAAGCGTTCACTCAAAATGCATAGGCTAATGCTATGAAGGAATAGCTCACTTGTTTTTTTTACTTTTCTCTTCTTTCTTTTTTTGGAGGGACTAACCCTTTATGTTTTAATGGTAATTATTTGATGTTGTCGAACGTAATTTATATACAATACAAGTAACTTGAAATAATTATCTTCTCAAGAGATATATCATATATACATATATAAATTTTGCGAATTAAACAAAGTAACCACCGAGACAGCTAGATATATTATTGTCCACAATTACATTCAACAAAACATTCATGTATATAATGGAGTTAAAGAAACATATATATATATGGATCAACCCCCTCTCTCAAAACTCTCTCTCTCTATATATATAAAAGAACACCCCCCAATATATATAAAATCAATATTATCATGATCATGCTGCATGCATCTATATATGTCTTCGCCTGGAACAGAACATATATCTATCTATATCTATATATATATATATAGATAGATTATCATGCGCTATAACATACAAATATATAAAATTAATTAATAGCTAGATCAGTATCGTTTGCTGTACAATATTTCTAGTCGTCGATAAAAAAAGAAAAGAAAAAAGTGATGCTAAGAATGACGAAGGCTGAAAAACAAACTTGTGACTGAGGACAAGTAGAGTATTTAATGGCTGCCAACTGATCGATGGAGCATTTAATTGAAAAGGTGACAACAATTAATAATTTATATATAATTAACTCGATCGCCGCAACTGCTAGCTCTAATAAATCATACCACATATACCATATACCATATCCTCTTATCTTCTCTTCTCTTTGATCCAACAAAGAAAGAATACATGCAGTAATTCTTAATTACCTGTTGGATATAGGGTTTGGTCCACTTGGAACTTCATGAGCGTCACCTTCAAATTTAGCTTTACCATTTGAAGAAGAAGAAGATGAATCATGACGATCATGTGAATTTCTTGTCGTCTGAAAATTATTCATGCCAGTAGTTGTTGTAGAGTCATCATGATCATGAACTGCTGCTGCTGCTGCTGCTGATGACGATAGAAGTTTCCTTTGGGTAATAATTATATGGGAAGAAGAATCTGCATATTGAACATCGGAGGGAAGGAGGATGAGGAAGATGATGAAGAGGAGGAGGAGGCCAAGAAAAGGAAGAAGAAAAGTAGTAGGTTTTGTTGCCATGCAATTAATCTGATGCTGGAGTAGGAACTAAAAGAAGAAGAAGAAGAGGAAGAAGGAATTATACTTGTAGAAATTGTAATAATAATAATAATAAACCAGTTGCACCCCCCAAGAGCCTGAAGGAGATCAATATCCATTAACCAATTTACGCCACCAATTAGTTAGTTAGTCTAACAACTATGATCGATGAAGAAGAAGAAGAAGAATTAAGAAGAAGAAATAGATATATATTCTAGAGAGAGAAATACCAGTTCAAAAGTGATGGGAGTTGGGAGCTCTAAAAGAAGGTTCAACAACAAATTAAGGAGGTGGGGGTTTGAAAATTTCCATACACATTGAGAGAGAGAGGACCAAATAAATTCAATAATGTATCTATCATGAATGAATTGGAAGGTGCTGATTTGGGTGGTGAAATTATTGGAATACCCTCCGTGTTTTTTTTGTCATGGGGAACAACTATAACCGGCTACCAGCTAAGTTTAATTTAATTCCATACCCTAGACTAGATCGATTTTTAAAAACTACTACTAGTGTATTTGTAGAAGGAACAGATACCTTCATATATTTCTGAAAGCATAAGGACAAGATATTATCTTTATACACACCAATCTTCTGTTGTTTTCAACTTTAATTTTATTGTATTTTTTTTATTATTGCAGTCATTCGCCCGTACGTACTCATGCGCGCGCTCAAATGAAAAATCTATTGTCATATCGTTTTCCTATTCTTTTTTATTAATTGTACACTAATTACCAATTAATTGTGTAAAAAGTAATAATTTAAAACTAAAAAACTCAAATTATTCTACGTAAAACTATATATATATAGATACTACTTGATCTTTCTGTGCTAATATATTCCCACAAAATGAAGCAAAAAAGTAGAAAGGACAAAAAAAATTCAAGGAAGGGGTAGGGGTATTATAGTCATGTCAACGAAGCCTTATGAGAAAATTCTCTAATTAAACTTTACATTAATAAAGAATCTTGGAAGGAAATTAAAGAGACAAAGACACGAGAAAGAAAGAAAAGAAAACAGAGAGGGAAGTGGTGGAAGGAAGGCTAGGGGAATGGTGTGGCTTTTTATTGCTTGGCCGGTTGCCCAAGAAAGCTTTATTTGACTTGGAGCGGAGGAACCCTAAGTCTAAAAAAGTATAAAAACTAGCAATTAATTTTATTAATTCTATATATATATATATATGCTTTTCTTTGCTTTATCAAATTGAATTAGTTTTATTTTATGTACTTTCACACCCCATCTTTAGAGCATATTACTTTATTTATAAACCTCAACTATTGACCATAACCAAATTTGTATAAGTAATTAAGAAAGCTCATAATCATTATTCCCCTCTAGAATTAACTTAAAAGGTACCTTGACCAAGATATTCGATCGATGTTTTATAAAACTCGCATTAATTCCAATATTATAATTAAGATTGTGGTTAAGGAGAGAAAGTAATATATGTAACATTAATTCAAATTAAAACATAAAAAATAACATATTCAAAGTTGTAGTTTTAAATTGTAATCACGTATATCTAGTATGATGTGGTGATCATCTCATAACTCTAATATAGGCGTGTGTTCCGAATCAGTATTTAGTGTATCCATGTATGTATGTATATATACATATTTATTGAGGCTATATATATAAAGAAAGGCACATACACTGAAAGCAAAGCAAAGCATCGTATTCTCTCAACCACACAGTGCAGAGAGCAGCTTATCTCTCTTTCATGAAATATTTGTGAAAGGCAAGTCGATGATGGACTTGCCTTGTCTCCATGATGGGTGCTGCATGGGTCCCTATAAACCTACTCACCTCGCTATTCATACGTACGCACACTATATATACATCTATCTATCTATCTATCTATCTATATATATATATATATATATATAGAGAGGGCCGTCTTAATATGTATCCTAAATATCCTAAGGGTATATACTAAGCACACAGTTTAAAAGAATATTTTTTTGAATTGTGTGTATATTCTCTTGATTTCTGTATTTACACCAAGTTCAAAGAAATATGCACACAATTCAAAAGAATATTTTTTTGAACTGTGTGCTTAACGTATGCCATAAGGACACATGTTAAGAAATTCAATATTAATTATATATAATTAAGTAGATCAGATACATATGCATGTTCAATTACTACCAATTATTAACAAAGATATATGGTACGATAAGGTCAACTGTGTAATTTCACCACATGAATGGAGGAAATCCTCCTTTTAACGAGAGTCATGAGTGCCTCATCATCAAGCTTTACATCTTCTAGATCACTTAATTATATATATTCTTGATTCTACCTGGCCTGAGCAGGTAATAATATTGCCCAAAAGATCTCCAATAATTCTAGCTAGTAATAATATATAGACCAAATCTTGATATCCAACTCATATGTATGTATATATGTAGCATGATCGAGAGTAGAGTTGTAAATGATAATCGGAAAATTTATATTCGTCCGTATCTGTATTCGAAAAAAAATAAATATTATTCGTATTCGAAAAAAAATAGATATATCCGTATTCGGTTTAAATATATCCGCAAATAAACAGATACGAATACGAATATAGGCGTATTCGTTTAACATCCGTCTGTAAATGTATCCGGCGGATAGCGAATATCTGGATTCGAATCCGTATCCGAAATTCGTATGTAAATAACTTATATATTATATAATAAGCAAAATAAATTTTTTTAAAAGTGACATTCCTTATATAATAATTAGTTTTCACTATCATACCAAAATTATTTTAAAAATATATCATTTTACTTCTAAAAAGTAGAAAATAACACTTTTATTTTAATATTAATAAACTGAAATAAATTAATTTAAATATAGTTAATAGATTTTTACTATTATAAAGTGAAAATATCTAAAATGTATCATTTACCAAGAAAATTATATACTAAAAGAACAAAATTATAGTTATTATTTTATTATAAGTTTTTTACTTTCAAAACTTACTTGCAATATTGGGAGACGGGAACAATGAACAATATAATTTTATTGTTAAAATATGTTAAGTCCGAATTAATTTAGAAGGGAGTTGAATAAACATTTATGAATTTTCGGATGGAGGGAGTATTTACCACTTTCATTTGCCCAATTATTTAAAAATTAGAAGTCCAAATCTTTAAAGCAAGTACAAAGTAAATTTTGGATGAAGTCGTATTAACTAATTGCCAGTTGTCACATATACATTATAACTCGCACTCTCCATAAATATAATAAAATAAAATAAACTTTTTATAACTATGTAAATTGTAATCTATGTATTGCGGATAACTTATAAATAAAAGTTCCCATAAGCATATTATTAAAATTTTAATCAAGTATTTGAGAAAAAATAATTAGATATTTAATGTAAACTTTTGAATCTAATTATAAATTATAAATATTCATACGCACTACAATATTGGACATCTAAAAATTAATAAGTAGTATTGAAATTTAGGATTTCAAAAATGATAAAAATTTATTTAAATTGTAATTAAGAACATTGATTATTGTATTTAAATATTTATTATAAATAAATAAATTAACATTAATTCATTAATAAACTATATTTTAAAACTCATTTTTTTTTTTATTATAGTTATAGTTAGGACTATAAATGGTAACCGGAAAATCCGTATTCGTCCGCATTCGTATTCGAAAAAAGCGAATATTATTCGTATTCGAAAAAAATGGATATTATCCGTATTCGGTTTAAAGATATCCGTCAATAAACGAATACGAATACTACTGTATCCGAATCATTATATATCCGTTTAGACCTCGAATCGAGAGAGACGGCAAGAAAAAAAACACAGGTCTAAGTTTTGCATGGACAAATTAATTACAGTACTCCATATAACAGCCAACTCTCTCATGTCTGCTGCTTTAATTACTTGCTTCCATTAGATTTTAGCGATACAAGTCAATGGAGTGACCTCATTCATAAATATTAATTACTACTACTATTCAAATTTATGACTATATCGTCCACCAATAAGTGCCGTATATATATATATATATATATATATATAAGACTACTCGACGGTTTACTTTACCATAAATACAAGCAACCTAAAACAAAGTCTAGTTATTATAGGAAACGCAAGTTAATTAAGAAGACTATATATATAAATATAAACAAATATTTCTTCCGTCTTTTAATATATGTTGTTTTAGATATTTTTTTTTAATTATTTGTTATTTTATATAATTTAGGAAAATTAACTATAATTTTTTAAAATTATTCCTCATGAGAAAATATTACAGACGAGAGAGAGAGTATGAGATACTTATTATAATTATGAGAATTTTAAGGATACTATAAATAATTAATATTATAAAATTATTTTTTTAAAGCATAACTCTAAAATAACATATATTAAGGGACAGCGGATCGTAATCGACATGAGAGGTGGTTGGATGTGGACTTGTAGAAATTAGTACTCCTAGTACATCTGCACCAACGTTGCGCACAAACAGTTTGATCCACATGAATGAATTACACACAATTCATTCACATCCTATGGTTTTGATGCTCGTACTCTTAGTTTAAGTTTGTGGCAAAAAAGAATTAAAGAATAGATGCCATTCCCCATGTTATATATATATATATATAACCCTCTCTTTTATAAAAAGTGATCATTGAAATATTAAAGAATTAAAAAAATTGTTTCGTAAAAGATATTTTCCATTACTTTTTTTTAATATACATGCGTGGGATACTACATTAATTGTGAATAAAATAAGAATTCCATAGAAGATTGGTGTTTTTGTTACACTTTTTAAAATTTTCTTTTTTACCACCTTCTACTTTAGCTACATTAATATTGTCTTTTAGATTTTTTTATATCTTTCTATTTAGTACTCTATATTTTATAAAATTTCTATTTTACCTCACATAATTTACATATGCAACGCGTGTGGCACCGATTGCTAGTATAAATAAAGAGTAATGCTGGAGACACCAACTATACACAAAAAATTGTGTACACACACTATAAAAAAGAGAAAATAGGTGGGGGGGGGGGGTAAGACATACAATTGAATGTTTTACACATTTTTATCGGTAAACAATACATGAATATACACAAAAAATTGTGTACATACACTATAAAAAAGAGAAAATAGCGGGGGGAGTAAGATATACAATTGAATGTTTTACACATTTTTATCGGTAAAGAATACATGAATCCTACTCTTGGTGCACAATTTTTTGTGTAGTAGACAATGTATTATTATCCATAAATAAAATATAGCTAGCTTAATACATCTTTAATTTATGGGACGGACCTTAATTTGACACCACTTTCAATGTGGGCCGGGGGAGAAGAAATTTAAATTTAGCATAAAAATCACTGCCCCAAAAGCATTAATTAAAAAAAACAAAATATAGCTACCATTCCCACTAATTAACCATCTACTATAATTTTCCTCATATTCATATTCGTTTCACATGCACCTATTTTTCGATGACTTGAAAAGTTGATTTAGCATATACTTTTTTTTTAACATTTTCCATATTAATTAAGGAAAGGACATGCATGTAAAGTCTATTGAATGGGAGGCCAGGCCGGTCTAGTGATCTATTTAAATATTAAAATAAAAGTCCAAAGTCCAAAGTCCAAAATTATTGCTCAAACTTCTAACTGTTTCATATGACTTTTTTGGCAAATGAATAATTCGAATCAGATCAAAGAGTCAAAGATCAATGCCATGAACACAACTAACAAGTAGCCCAATTTTTAGGCTGAATTTCAGTAATTTTCTAAACAAGAGGCCCCCACCTTGCTGCTTTAATTAGCCGTATGAATAGTCAAACGTCCAACATGGCAGATATATATACATATACATATATAATAACACAATTGCCACCACCCAACACCCACTTATAGCTTGTATTATACTAATTCGGAGATCGACTATAAAGAACCACATGCACGTAAGTATGGTCAATGGTGCTAGCTAGCTACCTATATATTATGTGATATATAGCTTTTGATTAGTTATATATATATATATATTCTATTAGCCTTGTATGCGTGTTTGTGTGTCTATATATATATTATTGATGTGTAGTGGAAATTAAGATAAAAATGATTCAGAATGTATACTCCCTTGTCCCAAAATGAGAATGCAATTTTTATTAAAGAAAAGTTCTTAATTGCTTCTCATTTTTATTGTTATATTAATCAATTCAATTTAAATAATAACAATAAGATTCCAAAACAGCCTAGTTTAACATCTCTTCATGTATGAATGGCAAATTTGATACCTACCACTTTTTAGTTTGATTTTAATAGGGGTGACTAGTTTTAGAGGCACGAAAATAAAAATGGATTTGAACTTCGTGAAGTGGTCAATCAATCAAGCTTTTAGTTAAAATTGTACATTTGGATTGGCGGAACTAGGAATGTTAAAATTGTACATTCACTATTAGAAAAATAAGAATACATGACGGAACTTTGTGACAGTTTTTAAAAACAATCACATAAGATAGTATTTTGTGATGGACTTTTTAAGCAATCACAAAATAATAATATATATGATGGCTCTTAGTGATGACTAATTTTGCCATCACTGTATTATAATTGTGATGGTCATGTCAATCACCAAATTTTTCACGCAAAATAAATTTTCTTTTTGTGACGCACTAAGTCATCACTTATAGATATACCCTTTTTGTGATTGCATTTAAGCTATCACTAATATTTTAATGTAAAAAATAATCAAAACAATATTTTATGATGACCATGACAATCATTAAAAAAGATAGATTTTTGTGACGACTTTTATTTACAATTACAAAAAGAAGCTATTTTGTGATGGATTTTTCAAGCCATCACAAAATAATAAAATATATGATGGCTCTCAGTGATGACTAATTTTACCATCATTATAACGTATTTGTGACTGCCGTTGCAATCACTAAATCTTATGTGGAAGTAATTTTGTTTAGTAAGCCAACTCACATATGTTTCCTTTTATATTTTGTTTTAAAATTTTAATCATGATCTGGGGCTTTGGTGTAGTGGTAATACTCGTTATTTAGTTTGCAAATGGGGAGAGGGTTCGAATCCTACAAGTATCATTAGATACAATTATTATAGTTAAATAAATTGTCCGTAAATAGAGATTCACGTTCTTAGCTTTAATCCCTAAAATCGTGTTTTTTTGTGATGACTTTGACAATCACAATAGATTACATGTTAATGTGATTGTATTAATCATCACAAAAGAACTAAGTGTTTGCATGATTGCCAAAACCATCACGTAAAATCTTTCATGATGGGCGTATATAAGACGGCCATTGTGATGCTTAAAGCCATCACGTAAACCTTTTGTGATGGTTTTTCTAGTTTTTGTGATGGTTTTTGGCTATCACAAATGACTATTTTTTTAGTAGTGATTTGGACTGGGCTGACCAAGATTATTCTAACTTTTTTTACATAATTATATAGTATATCTAGTAAAAAAAAAAATTTAAGCCGGACTATAACCCGAAAAACCGACCTATAATTCCGTCACTATTATCAAGCTTTTAGTCGAGACATAATATAAAGTTTGCATCCATGGTGATAAGAGTGGTATTGAAAAGTTTTATTTTATATTACTACCGTACGGATGCAACTTTTAATATACACATGCAGCTTTTTTTATGCATTCCCTCGACAAAAAACTTGATTAATTATCAGTTAATTTTTCATATATACATATATATATATATACACACATCCTCAATAATTTGTTAATTATTTGCTGTAATGTATAGAATCTACATTCTACCCTCATGTTGGCAATAAGTTGGTGAAACACCTGCAGTATGACGTCCCTTTCACCAGCCAAAACTTGCAGTCTTGCAATAATAAAGGTTCGAAGAAAAATGGCCAACCTGCATAATAGCTAGCATATATGGTCCACAAATGACAGATCTAATCTTTCTTCATTTATAATTGTACAATGATTGCATGTAAAATAGATAGCTAGGAGTCTACCTATAGGACTACATATTAATCAAGCATAGATAATATAGTGCATGATATCTGTGTTACTATATATATATATATATATATATATATAGGATTCGTTCTTAGTTGCGAGCACTATTCCAGCAAACAGATCTCTATCCGTGTTTAGTTCTCCTGCCCAAAGTCCGCGCGGACCACAAGTGTTGAGCACATTCAGATTATCTTATAATTTATATTAGTTTTGCTTTTTAGTTATTGCTTTTAATTGGCCGATTTGGGATATTTGTACTAACTCTTAAATTCTTTTTTAATTATAATATTTATTATTCAATTATACCCTTCATTTCACAAAAATATTATTATTTAATTTTTATTCTAAATAATTTGTGAAACTTTAAAATTTAAATTGTGATGTGAATTTATTTTAAATTAAAAATAATATTTTTTCACTTATTTTTTCAATCATTATAAAAACTGACCGAACCGTCGCTAAAGGTGGTGAACATGATATGTAAAATAAAGGAGTATGCCTTTGAAATAGTCTATTTATATATATATTTGAAATTTGAATAGAGATGATGATGAGACAGATAACGATACCTTATCAAACTTTTAATTGTCTTTTTTTTTATCTTCTACTTCTTGCTTGCTAGCTTCTGTTCTTCAATTGTCTAATTTGGCCGTATTGTCAAAGTTTGATCCCTTCAAATCAAAAAGCTTCCCTTCTTAATGATCAATTGTGCACGTAAACCATATACAAGTTTTAAATTTTTTCCCCCAAGTTCTTCCCAACCACAAAAGAAATAGCTTATTACCCAAAAATAGAATCATTTAGTTGACATTTTAAAGTTAATATGTTAAATTTAAAATGGAATAAATTTATTTATGTTTTGATCAATACAACGTTGAATAGCAAATAACAATACTACTCTTCATAAAATTTATTATTTTTCAAAAATTTTGACTTTGAAAATGACAAAAATGGAACACTTTGTAGAATGAACATTTTGCTTATTCACTACTCAAATCTAGCTAGGTATTGTTTTCCTTCCTTGGTAACTACAAGTCTATATATATATATATATATATATATATATATATATATATATATATATATATATATATATATATATATACGGTCCGGATCTTAAGTTCATCTTTTATCCAACATACTTTGCTCACCCCCCTTTAGCGACGGACCAAGCGACGGTTCGGTCCGTCGCTATATATACAACCGTCGTCTATATGTTGTCCGTCGCTATATGTTATTCGTCGCTAAAAGCTAAGACGACGGTTGTATATACGTCCGGTCCGTCGCTAAAAGGGGTGAGCAAGGTATGTTGGATAAAGGATGAGCTTAAGATCCGGACCGTATATATATATATATATATAGACTTGTAGTTAACAATACCTAGCTAGATTTGAGTAGTGAATAAGCAAAATTTAATTATCTAGGTGAAATAGCTTTATAAAAAGGTATGAATTGATTAATAAGAAGTTTGTTATCAAGAAGATTGCCTTGTAAAGATGGTAGGGCACAAGATAATCTTCTTAAATGTCCTTTTTTGCTTTCGGGATCTTTTGAATCGCCTAATAATGTGGCTGCCTATCATTTTCGCCTTATTATTTTGTAGTTTACACCATTTCCCCTTCACCAAAACTATTAAGCAACAAACTAACCTAAAGAAGTAATAATCACCCATATTCTGTACAAAAATTAAAAAAATAAACTAATGGTGGGAAATCATTCAGAGAGAGAGAGAGAAAACCACTAGAAAATAATTAAATAACGATAAAACGTAGAACACGAAAATTGTAAATTATACATGCTGAATAAGTTGATCACATTCTTACAAAATTCTGCTACTTTATTCCCAAAGAGGGTATATATCAGTTAGACATCAAGCAGAAAATCTTCTGAATGCACCAAACTGATGTGGGGGTGCGGCCGGGAATGGATTTAGTGCCCTTAAGATCGTCTGACGCATAAACCTGGTCCGAGAATACCCTACTGTTTAACCCCCAAAAAAACAAAGAATTAGTATATTCCATTATGAATTATGACAAATGGTACCATGTAAGCTGATTAGACACAAATGGCACCTTGTAATTATTAATTTCCAACCTCATGGTCTTTCTAGCGTGTCTAGTCCATTGTATGTCAACTCAGGCAGGATAATTTATAGAACTCACATGAAAGGTGGGACCCTGTTATTCTCATGTGCGAAGAAATCAGTACCTAAAATTAGGACACAACTCAAATTCATAATGTATTACAGCCCGACAAAACTATGTCGTTCTTATTGAACTTTTGCTTAATCAAAGGGAGTTTTCTAGCAACTCATAAATTTGAAAAATGTTTGAACCAAGTTTATAAACGGTCCAACATTCCTCCAAGGAAAAACCAAAGTACGTGAGCATGCCTTAGAGAGGTCAAATCCAAGATGAAGGTTTCCATCTGACTAGTTTACAGCTAATTTCTTCATCAATTGCAGTGAACAAAAGTATACCTTGCGCTTAGTATATCTCACTTCCAACGTAGGGACTGCCTTATCCCAGTGTAGATGAGCCCCAATGACCTTCCAATCAAGGAAACTAGAAAAAATGAGATTGCATCGCTGACTTTGGCAACAATGGTTCTTATCAATGGCATTGAAATATCAGATAATTCGAGGAAGAGACTGTAGTAGTACCTCCTGCAACATAAAAGTAAATAATATCAATATATGAATAATTGGATCATTCTGCAAGTGCAAACCATTAAAAAAATTATACAATGAAAAAAGTGTTGCATTAGACAGTAGTAACCAATTTTCAATTTTGTAACAGAAAGTTTCCAGCAATGGATGCAGCTCAGGAAGAAGCAATAGCAAGATTTTCTATAAAAAGTTATTGAAGATCTGATGCACTTGATTGACAAACAGAACTACTAAACAGTACTTCAAAACCTTAAAAAGCCTTATTAAGATACTGATTCAGGTATCCAAAAAACAGGACAACTAAGGTGAGATATGACCAAACAACAACCACTAGCAGTCGAACTTAATAGGCATTTGTAATTCGGATAATTTCTCTAACACGTATTTCTGACAATCTTGAATCTATTTCCATCAAAATCCGCATGTATACATTACAATTATGTATCAGATGGATGTCACTTTGTCTACCATATTGACGATCTACTTAGTCGGGATGCTTTCTGATTTTCAGAAAATTGAACTTCCCTGGGAATTTAAAACGCTTTAACCTTAAATAAAATAATTGTCGTGAATTTCAGTTCAACCTTCAGCTTCCCTAGTAAGCAAAAAATTTACATTCACTTGGCTTTCATCATAGGAAAACATAATAAAATAAGATCAAATTATAAGAACCTATAAACATAGTCATGTCTACTTGCTGTTTCATACTTTTCCTGCTATCTTGGTTTAAATGCACTGATTCTTTCACCCAAAAGCATTCACTTACATCCTCATACTCCTTATCCTATGTTCAACAGCAACCCCGATTCCTCCAATGTGGTATAATTTATTAACGGTAATATCCTTGAAAGATTATTCCGGTGTGGTTATTTCAATGGGAAAGACCTTAAACTTTTGTGTGGCATGCATTTAACTGTCAGACATATTAGTATGCGTGCAGGTAGTCAGAAAATAAATAAAACGTACCACCCAGTCAGGGCCCTTAACTCCTTGGTCCGTTTAACAGGTACAGAGATGCTATTGATCACAACAAAACGTAATGGAGATAATACAGGTTGAGATTTCATCAAGCCAATATTCTTCCACCAACTAAACTTTTCCGTCTCACTATTTATAGGATTCTGAATGAGTTGGTTCTGAAGTGTCCGAAGATCGAACCGATCCTCGTACATTGATGCAACTGCGTCCATATTTTGGTACAACCACTGGCTCAAAACCACCTGTTAAAATATATATAACCATTTAAGTAAATCCTTAAAATTTCCCATTTCCTCCAATATAGTTAACCACAATTTAAGATAGATTTGCAATATGAATTAGCAGCCTTAAAACTAATGGGGATAACCAGTCCATCATTTTCTCTGGTCAGTAATTCAAAATATTCGATTACATACAAAGAGAAGCTAGATTTATGTACATCAAATCCCCGGGACATGATTTTCTAGCTTCATCCAAGGAGAAAGGAAGAAAAAATAACTGGATCAAAGGCAATTAATGGAGTGAGATAAATGGAGTCCAAATAACAAACTAATTACATAAATTAAAACTTGTGGAACAACTATATAATTTTAGAATACAGCAGTAAACTAAATGTACCTCATTGCGTAATCTTTGAAGTGCTCTGGTTGATAAAGTACACAAATTCAAACCAAGACTATTCATTTCATTTGACATGTTGCCATCAACAGAAATAAGCTCCAAATACATACTTGCAATCCCATCTGCTAGTGAAATCACCAGATCTTCTAATACAGAAATCCCGTGAAGGGTAAAGAAATTATAAACATAACAGCTGTCCTTCCTGTTACAAACACATATATAGGTAGACTGATAGAGTAAGAAGTCTTTACTAACCAAATTTAGAGTAAAAGAACAAATAAATCTTATCTTCCAGAGCTTTAGCAAACTAAAAATAAATAAATCTAATGGAACCACCATATCTACGTACTCAAAGAACAAGGTTTAATTCAAAAAAAACATGTAGCACTTAATAAAGAATTAGTTACATAGCATGTATCTGAAGGGTAAGAACTACTATGTGCTTTTAAGAATAATCTACACATAATCAAATAAGACATACTTCAGAGAACAAAACCGGAGGGCTTATTGTTTTAAAATCTACATATACATAGATACACTCTCCATATCTATTTCCCAATCCTGACTTACTTAAATGAATACTCCACAACAAATATGCTGGAAGAACTCTGTTGAAAGACCCTTTCTTCCCTCTTGGGCTCTGATCTAGTTAGTTACTATTTCTGACAGTTGACAGGCTCTACCTGTTTCAAGATATTTTAGCAATAACACTTGTAAATTAGTTAGGATTGGTATTCGCATCCAGCATGAATAAGCCCTCATTCATGCTTCAACTCCTTAAAAATTTTACTAGTGAAATCCTTAGATACTCATCAATCAGCTTTCCTATCTTGTTGAGTTCAGCAAGAGAGGGACCCTAATGCCATGCATTTAGGAATCTAATGTCATTCTAGAAGGGCATATGCTATTTTAACAAATCTATTTCCTAGAAGACCAACTTTGTACAAAATCAAAATAAAGCTAAGAAATTAGTTAAATTATACGTAAACCTCACGAGGCATCAAACCAGTCCATGGCAATATAACATCTTCATAAAAGGACTAGGGCTGTAACTGGTAAAATCAGAATATACAGATGAAAATAATGGGTCCGGGAATAGAATTCAATTATTTGTCAGGATTACCCAGAAAGTTTCTTCTTGGACTTCCATTGCCCTTGCCTACTCGGGCAGATTGCAGCTTATCTCCTCGGTTCTCTTCTCTATTCAATTCTTTTGGAGTAAACACTTTATTCTTCCTAAAAGAGTCACTAGAGATATCCAGTTCATTCTTTGCAGATTCTTATGGAAGGGCCCATCGCTAGCTAAATTTGGTGCAAAGGTTGCTTGGCATAATATTACTCTCCCCATGGCTGAAGGTGGTCTGGGCCTTAAGAGCCTCATTGACTGGAACAAAGACCTCATTTTTCAACACCTAATCAGAATCATTCAGTTCCACTCAAAATCAGTATGGGCAAACTGGATAAAGACTTCAGTGCTTATGGGTAAAAATTACAGTGCATATTCCATCTCCAACAGACTTCTCATGGATCTGGAAACAGGTCCCGCTATGCAGTTCATTCATTATCATGTTGGTAGAGGGTCCCAAATCAATCTCTGGTATAACCCTTGGCTGCACAGAAAACCCATAAACCCAAGCCCCTCGTTGATATCCAATTTGAGACTGCCTTCCACAGCAACTGTTAGTGAAATAGTCAGGGATCTCAACTGGAATCTACCTCATGGGTTTAATCGTGAAGCTATAATCCTTAGAAGGCTAATTGAGTCTCTTCTTGCTCCAACTAGTTCTGATGATTACATTACTTAGAACAATGTGGATATCAAGAACATTAAAGTTTCAACCATTTGGGATAGTATCCGTGCTAGCAAACCTCAGGTCAGTTGGCATAAGATCTTATGGAATAAAATTCATGTGATACTCATTCACGCTTTGGCTGGGTCTGTTAAGGAAGCTACCTACTAATGATATTACTAGACACTACACCAATGGCAGGCCTCTTACTTGTGTGCTATGTCACAAGCAGCTGGAGACTTTTGAGCATTTGTTCTTTCTTTGTGATTACTCTGCTATTGTCCTATCTGCTACTTTTGGCTTGGGCAACTGGAACAACTTCCCATCCGACTGGACTGCTTTAATTGACTCTATCACTCAGTATCAGGGAAGAAAGCTATTTAAATATATCCTATATTTATCCTTAGCTGCCACTTTCTACAAGATCTAGGAAGCTTGCAATATGAAACTGCACCGGGATCAATTCATTCCTCCTAGGCAACTTGCTAATGACACTGTTCATATTATTAAGTCCAGACTTTCTCAGTCTAATATGTTTACTATGGCTACAAACTTTTGTCAATCTTACTGTAATTGACTGTTATAATCTTTTGTTTTTGATTTGTGTTCTATCACTACTCCTATAGTTGTTTCATCTTTTGGCTTGTCTCTAGATGACCCAACTATAGATCGGGGGTATGCCCATTAGACAAAGTACATTCGGTTTCCTTTCAATTCATACAAACAAATTGTAATACCTGGGAATTTAAATAAATGACATTTTTTTTAAAATTATGTTTTAAATATTTTAATTGGGCTTTTCTTATGTTTGGGTCAAATATTGTATTTAATTTATGTGGACTATAATAAGTAAAGAATTTCATTAATTTGGGCTTTTAATTTTATTGGGTCTAATTTATATTTGTTTAATATTAAAATCCTTTTAGAATTAGGAGAATTAAAGAGATCTTTTAATAAATAACTAAACCTAATTTTATTTCATTATACGAACTAAAAGAAAGAGGAAGGGAGAAGTGAAGGCTGAAGAGGGAAGAGGCTGCAGCTTAAAGAGAGAAAGAGAATTGTGATTATAGCAGCAGGTACTTCTCTTTTTGTGTTTACTGATTATGAGATTGAGAACATGTATATATATATATATATATATATATATATATGATTAGAATTTGAAGAAAAAAAAATTGATGTTGTAACAAAACAGTAAAAATATTAATAGTATGTATATATATATGTTAAGCATAATGATTGATATATATATATATTCTCCGGCGAGTTCCTGTTGGAACAGAGGTACAGTATTCTATTATATATATATATATATATATATATACATATATATAAAGAGATTTTGTCAAAATTAAACATTTAATTCAAATTTTTAATAAGGCTATAACTAGAAGTTTATTTGTTATAATAATTATTATGATATTATATAAAATTATTTGGAAGTTTAAATTGGAAATTTATAGGAGCATAATAATAATAATAATAATAATAAAATGAGTTTATTAACGGGTTAAAGATGGAAGAAATATGTTGCAAACTATTTATATTTATGCATTCTTTTAATTAGTTCGGACGGAAAGAATTTAGCGAGTCAAGTTCGGAATATAAATTTGGGTATTACATTGTTTAATCCAGGTACGGATTTCGTACTCCTTCAGCGATAATCCTTTATTTTTATTTGTTCGTTTTGCTTTTCATTTAGAAGTTAGTTATCGTTTCGCATGATTGTTCGTTCTCAAATTCATGTGATAGTTTCGTTTTAATATTGATCCTTGGAACTAGTGTTTATACTCTTTGATCTAGTATATCATCTTTAGTATTTATTTTGATATTTATAGAAAGTACATGTTAATATTTTTGGAGACTCGTGTTGATTCGTTTGATTTAACATGTACATATTTGAACCCTTTGTGTTGATATTGTGTCGCATGTGTTGTGACATAGTATTTTTGTTAGAATATACCTTAGGGTATACCTGAGCTATAACCACTTGTGGGGGTACCACAGGCATGTCGTCTTGGCACGATAGGCATGACACTTTCCGTGGCGGTGTGATCAGTCCACGGCGTCTCTGTTTTGTGCTCCGGTGGGAGTTGGCCATTTAGTGTTTTGTTGTGGGAGGCGTATTGGTTCGACCCTAGTTTTCTGTTCTGTTCTGCGGATTGGCGATGTTTGTGCCAAACACGCCTTCCGATTTGCATACATCTGGATCCGGCCGGTCCGATGTATGTTATGCCTGTGTGACACTATTTTGAATTGCCTGTGTGGCATTATTTGACTTGTCTGTGTGACAAGATATATTTCTGTGAGCTCGGTATGAAATAACACCCAGCCTATTGTTTCGTTGTATTAGTTTTGTTCGTTACAGTTCACATCATTTATTTGAGTTAGTTACTTTCGTTTCATTATTCTTGTATTCTATATCCGTACTGGGCATTTGGCTTATGCTGTGTTTTTCTTCCGGCAGATAAACAGGGAGATCAAGGGTAAGTGTGATGAGAGCTCCCTTCATTCCAATGGTTTAGAAATATTTTGTTTAGGCTTGATAGATTGATTTATTTGGAGTTGTAATAATTACCTTAGATTGTGGTTTAGGCCAGTTTGGCATTTATTCTGGATTGTCTTTTGATATTTATTGGTTTTGAAGACTATTCCTTTATGGTTTAGAGCCTTACTATAAATTCATCAGTTTTGTTGTGTTTTAAGTAACCTCTCTTTCTATTTCGGAAAGGGGGTGTTACACAAATTTAGCAAAAAAAATTTTAATGCCTGTTGTACAACTCCTATAAATTCCACATTTTGAAATTCTTTAATACCACAAAAAAACATGGAAATTAACAAGAGTTTCTTTCTTAACTTTTTCGGAAAAATGATAAGTTGTTTGCGGTGTTTTAATTTACAATCATCCCATAGCTGAAATCGAGAAATAATTTCCGACGAAACATTTATTCATCAAAACTCCAGAATATAGGGCAAGAAAATGATGCAGGTTGAATGTACACATCCTCGCAAAGACAAACTCATAGTGGAAAGAATGGTGGCACATGTTTGAATGGTCAAACATGTGAAGATGCATTAGACAAAATCTTGTCAACAATGAGGTAGAACATGGATGAATGTTTGATTGATCAAAATTCCTCATTAGGTATGGACGCCGCAACACATGCACAACCAATAAAATAAAAAATCACAAGTATTTTACCCAAGAGAACCAATTCTAAGAATGCAAATTAATTCAGCATAAAGATCCTTCTTTCCCGAGTTTTGAATGCTCTGTGTAATGGAGTCATATCCATTTAACTTCTCACCCATCTCAGAAAGAAGTCCCTGAGAAATGGAGAAAAATTCATTCTCAAAATGGTTACAGCAGAGTACCTTTAATATCACTTTTTTTTCAGGCAAAAAAAAAATATCATAAATTTCTTTTTTAAAAAAGTGCTAGTAGCAGCAATGTTGAGGAGGTAATATGCTTAGTTTCAAAAGTACCTCAGCTGCTTTGCTATGTTTCAAGCATAGCTCCTCCACTAACCAAGCAATGCATAGAGGCTCACAAGACCTCTGAATAATTTGAGAGAAAACAACCAGCGGCTCAGCCATGCTTAAAGTAGAAGAGTTTCCCGAAACATTATCCACCTGTAAAACCAAGGAATGATGCAAGGATGAAAATTCAAGATCTATAGACATATCAAAAAAACGAGAAAAAAAGAAGCTCCTATATGAAGCTTGTTTCTGAAACAAAGAACACAAATAATGAATCACGTATCGACAAAGTAATACATTTCTTTAAGGATACAGATATTTTCTGAATGATTTTAATACCAGGTTTATGACAGATTTTTGACATGCTTTAAAGTTTAAACATAACTAAAGGGTCGACACGCACCACACACTTGGTCAACTTCAAACAAACCGGACCGTAACAGTAATTATCTTTCAAAAAATCCTCTCTTTACATATATTTACCTCTCGAATCATTAAGTGGAACAAATTTAGGCCTCTTGGAAAAAGCACACATGAGACATCCTATTTCCTTTATATCAAATATATAGTCTATAAAGTTATAGAAATATTTCAACTTCCTTAAGATATAATTAGGATATATAATGTTATACAGAGCAAGGAGATGATGAAGACAGTGCCTGCCTCTTTCTTGAGCCAATGAAAAGAAGCCAACAGCAACCGGAACCTGGGAGCCTCAGCAATGGCAAACAAACTTGAAGGTCGTTGTTGTCTATTTTCAATAACCCCGTTTCCCAAATTACCTATGTTTTCAATGGCATTCAAGGAATCCATAAGTTTGTTTCTAACAATATCCCATGCAAACTTCAAGTAAACTTCATCATCATTATCCACTGCACTGCAAGTTGAAAGGAAAAAAAACACTACAATTAGGAAAAATATCTCAGGGACCAATGCAATGAATATCACTCTTACAAAAAGTAAATAAAAGACTGCATTCATATCTTCAGCTAAACTACAGAACAATCTAAATTAGAACAATCATCCAACTAATTACCTTCCTTACCTACCAGAAAAGGAAGTGTCTTCAGGGACCATATGATCATTCGAGATGCTCTTTTGAGAATTTAAAAGAGACTTCTCAGCAGGTATTACCCCAGCCATATATGTAAGAAATACACTTGTCATTAGAAGCACTTGGTCGACGACAGGAATCCAATCAAAAGTTGTTGCACCATCAGAATTTATCAAAGTCCCCAAGCAATGACACTTCATGAAACTCTCCTTGTTATATGGTCCTGCCTTTAAATTTGAGACGTGAAGAGCACTGAGCTTGCATACGCTTCTTGATGACAAAGGGTTAACTTTAGAAGAAGCAATGTAAGACTTCCTAAAGCCACACAAACAAAAATGTAAAACAAAAAACAAAAAAACAAGTATTAGTGAACCAATGATAGACTTTTAGTTATTAAACTAACAGAAAAAAGTTAGAAAGGAATGAAAGAAAATGGACACTCCTTCATTCAAAGAAAAAAATTCCAGACTACAAGGTCATATAGGATTATAAACCTTGCATTTTTAAAACTAATTCTTAAATGACCAAGATCTAAAGTATAGCACTGAAAGTGGAGCCGAACACATTAAGTTAAAGAATGAGACCTTGACATTTCAATGTGTGCATGTTTAGGACCAATGTGCTGCTCAGTAACACAATGTCTGTGTACATGCAGCTTGATATGTGATGGAACAGCAACATAGTCTGCCATTAGTAATATTTTATGCCCCTTGATCAGTTCATACTGTCTTCTACGGATGTGAATATACTGAGAAGTGTCCAAAACACCTCAGCTACACTATCAACTACAACAAAACACCAACAAATAAATCAGCTTCATTTTCTATTCTTTTGGTCTGGAAACAAGTAATGCAGTTCAAGAATCCCAAACAAGTGAAGCCACTTCCGATATGATGTCAGTTCTGAAAGGATGGGTTTCACTAACCACTACTGACATCATAACAGAAGTTAAAGAATTTTTAAACTAGGGGACCACAGGTAAATCAACCACATTACTGGTCAATGTAATCGGCACTTTACAAAAAATTAAAAAAATAGATCAATATTAGACGCGTCGCATGAATGCTGACAACATTTTAAGCTTTGCCAGATTCATGAAGCACGTCGATATAAAAACAATGCAAAAAATGTAATCCATATATATTATTCCCATTTATTTATATAATCAAGTAAATGAAAACAAAGTCTCTAATTGACTTGGTATTAATTAGTATTTACACAGTTAATTTAGTTATTTTCTTTCCACAGCGATACCCCGTAATCCAGAATTTAAATATTAAGCTACCCATATATCACAATCCACTAAATGTCAACATTTTTTCCGGTGAAAAAATACACCCCCAGAAAAAAAGTATCCTTGAAGCTCTGGAAGTGCAATTCAGTAGTACTAAAATGTTTCTCCACAGTTCAGTCCTGTAATTGACAAGTGAGCTTGATTTAAAAAATTAAGTCAATTTCTACAGAACATTGCAATAGCAACTTCATTCTAATTTACGCAACCAATAAACAAATCAAACCTTAACAAACAAATAACTGATTTTCTTGAGCTAGCAGGCAGAATAAATTATATATACATATAGCGGAACAGCACTTACCATCTGAAGTAACAATGTGGGCGAGTGAGGAGATTAAACCCTAGATTAGGGATTAGGAAAGTGTGAGCTTTTGGGTGGTCACCGGTGACGATAAGGATTGGATATATGCGTACCTAGTTTTTTCTATAGGTCAAGAAATTGTGGCCTCTCTCTCTCTCCCTACGGAAGATTACAACGGCCAACAAAATTACAAAAACCAACCAGCTCAATTGCATTCAAAAATGAGTACGAGTAAATATTAGTTGAAGCCACCAAAAAACATGTAAATATTTAGTCAGTCTGTGGTTATAATTTTTTTTTTTTATAATTCAGGAGTGGTAAGTATTATTATTATTATTAAAAAGTAATTATTTATTATCTCTCTCTCTTTTTCTTAGAATTATTTTTTGTTGTCAATTTGTGAACTTTTTGAATTGAAAATTAATATAAATTTATCTATTTTTGATGATTGTGAATATCATAACTTCTTTTAAAAATATATGCGACAACAATTTTAGCATAAAAAAAATTTCAATTAATTCCTTTCTCAATCATCTTTCTAAGTTGTTGAGTCTAAGATTTAAAAAATATGCTATAAATACTCAAATAAAATAAATTATATAAAGATGATTTGTAAAATTAATATTTTACATAATCTGATAGTAACATGTTATGAAGGTAAGTTTAAGAGAAAATACATGTTAAACAAGAAACTCAAATCCAATATGACTCATTAAATAGTTTATCATGAAAATAATAATTATATAATTTTATTTTTTAATTATTTATTGATTATGTTATTATTGAATGATATAAAACACTAAATTTTATGAGATCCTTTACAATTTATTCTCATATCTAAAAATTAAAATAGCTCTTAGTTTTCATTTGAATAAATATTAAAACTAAATAGAAAAAGTTTACTAATAAAATACTTTATAAGGCTGTAAATTATCTCTCAAAATTAACTATACAAAATAGAATGTCTCCATGGTATTGGTAGATTATTTAAAGCCCAATTGTGATGGGCCACATGCAGTACGCACAAAACGTTTTGTTATCGACCTAACAATTACCTATTTAAATCCGACCCGTAACCGTTCACTCCTCCTCTACATCTTCGAAACCCTAAACCCTAACCACACTCCCTGTTTCTGTCCTCAAAAAAAACCACTCTCTCTCTCTCTCTCTCTCTCTCTCTCTCTCTCTCTCTCTCGTGTGTGTGTGATTAACAACAACTGAGATAACTCAATAGCAATCGAAGATGGTGAAGAGAAGCAAGAGTAAGTAAATCTTTCATATTTATCAAACATTCATACATGTTTATATATACTTCATGTTATATATTGGATGAAGTTGTTATTTAGAGATATTTATGTACGTCTGTTTGCAGAGAGTAAGAGCAAGAGAGTGTCGTTGAAACAAAAGTACAAGGTCATAAGGAAAGTGAAGGAACACCATAAAAAGAAGGCCAAAGATGCCAAGAAAAAGGGCATCAACCGAAAGCCCAAAACAGAGAAGGACCCAGGTATTCCAAACGACTGGCCTTTTAAGGAACAGGAGCTCAAAGCTCTTGAAGCTCGCCGTGCTCGTGCTATTGAGGATTTGGAGCAGAAAAAAGCTGCCCGCAAGGAGAGGGTACAGTTATTTCTATTTAACCCTATAAAGTTTTCAGCTTTTTGGTATTTAGATCACTGGATTGGGGAATAATTAATTTTATTATTGTGGGTAGTGTTGGTGTAAAAGCATTTGCTAGAAGATTTATTATGAGAACTTTCTTATGGTGTAGTTTTTTCTATTTCAGCTAACAAAAGGTTTGGTCTTCAGGATAAGTATCTGTATGTCAATTTGCATGTGTATGGTTATCTTTAAATTTGTGTTAGCATTGAAGTGGGAAACAAATTTTATTGCACTTAGTAAAGATTTTAGTTTTGGTTTAGAACGGTTAATATGTACATTGATGATTTGAGTGAGTAAGTCAGCAATGAAGTGGGAAATGGATCATTTCACCTAAATTAGCTATAGACTTAGGCTCACATTTTGGGACTGCTCTCTATTGTTTCAGTATATTGACCATTTCATCTACTCTGCAACAATGGATCTATTTACATGAACCCTATGTTTCTTCAGGCCAAAAAGAGAAAGTTGGGGATTTTAGAGGATGATGACCTGAATCCCTCTAAAGAACAGAATGTGGTTAAGGAGAGGGTTGTTGCAAAATCCGCTGCAAATGTTAAAACTCGGGGTATGCTGAATTAATTGATGTGAAGAACTTGTTTCTGATGGAGATTAGCATTTTCGTCTATTTAATGTGTTATTCTTTGTTTTTCTATTTGTTTTGTTTTCTCACTTTTCTTGGTTTTTCACAGATAACTCGGACCGGGCTTTCTACAAGGAGCTGGCCAAAGTTATTGAAGCATCAGATGTTATTTTGGAAGTGCTTGATGCACGCGATCCCCTTGGTACACGGTGCGCTGATATGGAAAAGATGGTGCTAAGAGCAGGTCCTGAGAAGCATCTTGTTTTGCTTCTCAATAAGATAGGTATGATCTTTCTTTATATCTGTATATATCTATCGCCCTTTCTTTTCACTTTCTGTTTTGTGTTTTTGATAGCATCCAAGATATTTCTGATGAACATTGCTTCAAATTTCACACATGAAAGGCGACATTTTTTGATTTATCATATGAGAAATACAATGCCCTTAATCCCTTATGTAATACAAGTACTCGACAATCGACATTGCATTATTGATAAGCATGCCTATGCACTGCTTTAAAATAATCAGGTTATCTAAAATCTAGTATCTTAACTTCGGACAATGCTAATAACAATTATTTGCATCTGGGTCTTTGATAAAACTAATAAAAATGTGTGGCAGCTTAGTTTGAATTAGGATTTGCTTATATTTTTGCTTCTCCGCTGTTCAAATTCAGTTCATACTTGCATTGCAGATCTTGTCCCACGGGAGGCTGCTGAAAAGTGGCTCAAGTATCTTAGGGAGGAACTACCAGCAGTTGCTTTCAAGTGCAGCACCCAAGAGCAGAGGTCAAACCTGGGGTGGAAATCTGCGCCAAAGGCTGCCAAAAAGGCTGCAAAACCAAGCAATCTTCTGCAAACTAGTGACTGCCTTGGTGCTGAAACTCTTATAAAATTGCTCAAGAATTACTCAAGAAGCCACGAGGTATGGTTAGAATGTTAGATACTTTTTCTCTTTCTTCCATTTACTTTTCATCAAAAGATAAGATGCAACTTTGCTATGAAACTTGGTCATCGTCTTTTTAGTAAAATTGCATCATAATCATGGTTGAAGTTCTTCTTGCAAAAGTGATGTATATATAAGACACGTCCCTTGCCTGACCTTATCCCTCCAAGGAAAAACAAAAAAAACCAAAAAAATAAGGAGAGAAGAAAAAAAGAAGATGCAGTCTCTTACCTGGTGTGAACTTGAGCTTCCCGTGTAAGCATACGATGATAGCACATGAATTGAAAGTTTTTGCTCTAGCTTTTTGGGTTGGTTTACATTTTAAAGAAATTGTCATATTCGCCTTCGTTTGTTTTATTCTAATTCATGTTTTCATTCGTATTGCATGTTTTTCTTTTTTGAATCATATCCTGACCTCTTACTTTTCCTACGATTGAGATAATTATAAATATTCAGTATGTGTTCTATGAGAAGTTTTTCGTCATTAGATTGTTTTATAAGCATGGCAATGTAGAATGATTGGTGTTGTACTATCCATAGTTATCAAGTCATCGCCTAGTCGACGACTAGTCGGCAAGTCGCTCAGAAAAATCAAGTCGTCCTACCGATTTGGTGGCAGCGCACATAGTCGACCGACCAGACGACGAGTTGGACGACTAGTAGTGAAACCGGACGACTTGGACGACTAACATGGAAATCGGGCGACTTGCCAAATTGGGTTTGACCCGACCTAGTTCAGAATTGGGCAAAAAAAAGGAGCCTTATTTCGACTACTGCCCTATTCGATCTTCGACGACTACAGAACTTCGACAAGAAGCGAATAAGAGAGGGAGAAACGAAAGAGAAGCGAAGCGAATAGAGCATACCCAACCTAATCGATTCGCTCAAACCCTCACAAACTCGATCGGTCCTTCAGAAAATTGTACCAGAGAGGAGAAACGACTTACAGAGTTCGGCGACTACTACCCTTAACGATCGGTCCTTCGGCGACCCTTTCCGGCGGACTTACAGAGTTCGGCGACTTACAGAGTTGTGTCGTCGTCGCGTCTTCTTCTTCTTCTTCCTTCGTCGCATCTTCTTCTTGAGTCATCTTGAGCTTCTTCTTCTTCCTTCGACAGTTGCGTGACTCGCGTCTTTTGTTGCTGTGATTGTGAAAAAATTTGGGTACATATATTTGGGTAATAAGTAATAACAATATATTAACATATATTTAGTATATGTTCTTATTAACATATATTTGTTTTGTCCATTATTATTTGGTTAATTCTATATTTAATTTCGTTTTTATTTCGTACATATTCTGTTAATATTTGTACATATTCTGTTAATATTTGTTAATTCTTTTAACATATTCTGTTAATTCTATATTTAATTTTGTACATATTCTATTAATATTTGTACCTTCGTTTTTATTTGTTAATTCTTTTAATTAACTAAAACGTATTTTGATCACTTGATGTATTGATGTTTGTGTTTTCATTAATTTCTTTTTGAACAAAGATAGCATATGATCCATCAAATTGGTTTTTTTAGGCTTATAACATATCAAATCACAAGAAGGCTAAATGTTGAGGAAGGATCATTAAGTTTGTGATATGGAAAATCATTAGAAATATAAATATATAAATATTCATATAAATGGTAAATATATATAATTTTATACGCATAAAATTTACATTATTAACGACTTGTCGACTTGCGGACGACTAGTCGGGCGCTTTGTCGACTAAGCGCTTAAGCTCCCGGCTACCGCTTTGCTTCGACTTGACGACTTGATAACTATGGTACTATCTTGTTATTGCCCAATTAAATTTGAACAAGAGAAGATTATATGTGGTCTTGGAGTGTGCTTGACCTTGTCACATAACCCAAACCTAGCATCACAAAAAATGAAGGTGTCTGCATCTTATAGCGTAGTTCTATAAGTTGCAGGCAATGGGAACATTTAGATTCAACAAAAACATGAGGAAGAAATGCAAATTGGTTTTTCAATGCTTCTTTAGGGTTATTTGGATAGAGGGTAACAGGAGGAAATTGGATAACTGTTGAGAGTACAGTGGTGAAACAGTAGTTTCTGGTTCTGAGTTTGTTGCATTTGTTATTCAAGAAATGTTTCTGGGCTTTCAGGTTGCTTTTTTGGATTTTCTGTGTTCAATTGCATTAGATTAGGCTGGTGTATATGTTTTTTGGGGATGTAGCTTTGGCTTTGGAGTGCTGAACAGGGTGCTATGGTGCTTTGAATTAGCTTGGCCTCTTGGGTGTTTTTCTTCTGTCTTATATCTCTTGATACTTCATGTGTACATTGGATTTCCCCCCTCTAGGCATTTAACACTTTCTAGTAGAAAAAGTGTCGCTGTATGGTATATTTATTTTTCATATTGAATTTATACGTGGGTATATTTTCTTTTTTCTGTGCTGTGCAACATGCTTCCGTCAATTTTATTACTGCTCAATTGTCCATACAAGGAAACTTTAGTTTGTGAAATATCTATTTTGACGATGATATTGACTTGAAAACTTCTGGGGTTGAAACCTTTGGATTTAGGGTCTATGTTTCAGTAATTGCCCCCACCCAGTTTCATAACTTTCGTTTCTAGCTCATGTACAGTTGTTTGATTGATGTCTTTGTTTTTTTGGTGTATTCATTGTCATTATTGTCCCATTAATACCGTGTTATTGGTGCAGATTAAGAAATCGATCACAGTGGGTGTTGTAGGCCTTCCTAATGTTGGTAAGAGTAGTCTTATCAACAGCTTGAAGAGGAGTCATGTTGTCAATGTTGGCGCTACTCCAGGATTGACAAGATCTATGCAAGAAGTTCAATTAGACAAGAATGTTAAATTGTTGGACTGCCCTGGGGTTGTTATGGTTAGATCCGGGGAGAGTGATGCATCTATTGCTCTTCGAAATTGCAAGAGAATTGAGAAACTAGATGATCCAACCAGTCCAGGTAATAATGTTCTGTACCTTTTTCCAGTAATCTACCTAATACGTACAGTACCGTCAGTGAAATAAATACGTTACCTCTCCTATATATACACACACACAACTAGACGTATAGTTTATTACTAAAATTTGGAAATCACTTTGTTTTGTTAATCATGGTTGCTTACTCAGTGATGTGCATGTATTCTGCTACTTCTGGTAGGGTCTCGTGCAATTTAAGTGTCAGTTAGTACTCATTTCTTAGTTACCATTTGTGCCTCATATTTGATTTTTGTAGGCCACTTAATTGGAAAAGTTGAGTTTGATTTATGCATTGAGATATTACACTTTATAGGGGGTGAATGTTACTTATGTACCTGCTGTGTGTTGGTGGCCTAAATCAAAATAATGCTTTGTAAACTATGATTTGGGTAGAGCATTTCCGAGGTGTAGAAGAATATGCTTAAACACGAATTGTATCATATCAATCCATCATTAATTTTGTGTTTTTGATTTTTTTTCTCCCTTATAATCAGTTCCTTATCAGTTCATGTTGTAGCTCCTGGTTTAGTTGCGTAACTGATACTTTGTTTGCCCAATCTGAACTGTGCAGTGAAGGAAATTCTCAAGCTATGTCCGGCCAAAACGTTGGTAATGCTATACAAGATTCCTAGTTTTGATTCAGTTGATGAGTTTCTTCAGAATGTAGCAACTGCTAGGGGTAAGCTAAAAAAGGGTGGGATTATAGACGTCGATGCTGCTGCAAGAATTGTTTTGCACGACTGGAATGAGGGTATGCATTATTAGCACCTACTGTAGTTTATATGATAGTATACACTTGCGCATAATGGGAAAGATTAGGAAGGAAGATGTGGACATATGAATACTAAAGTATTAATTTTGCCTGCAACCGTTTTTTTCAGGTAAAATTCCATACTATACAATGCCTCCAACTAGGGATGCGGGAGAGCCTTTGGAGGCAAAGATTATTTCAGAACTTGGAAAAGAGTTCAACGTGGATGAAGTATATGGTACAGAGTCCTCATTTATTGGCAGCCTTAAATCCGCAGATGAGTTTCAACCTGTTGAAATTCCGCCGAATGGACCTCTTAATTTTGATGAGAAGATGCTTGAGGTTTGTATATTATCATCAATCTTTTTTATGTACACTGAATAGTTGTTGGCCCTTAAGGGTATTCATTTATTATACTTGTACATAGGAAATAAGGGGTTTGCATTGTTCAAGTTCCATCAATCATTTGTATTTAAACATGTGTTGCACGAATTTAGCATCTCTATGCAATAAGCATCTTCCATTGCTGCAGGATGAATTGCAGCCACAATCAACGACTCAAGGTAAAGATTCAGCTGATAGTGAAAATGATGATTGTGATGACGAGTCCATGGCAGAAGAAGAAGATGGTGCAGGTGAGAAAAAGGTCAAAACTGCCAGTAGCAGACAGAATGAAAAACTATATGATGTAGTAGGAGTGCTTAACAACAAATTAAGGAAAGCAGAGAAGAAGAGGAGGAAAAAAGCCGTTAAATCATCTGCAATGGGAGATGATATGGAAGGTGATTATGACTTCAAGGAGGATTATGTCAAGGGAGATTCTGCTATGAATGATGCTGGTGACCATGAGGATGGATTGGCTAGCATTCCCAGTAAGAACAGATTTGAAATGCCAGTGGAGGTTGATGAGTGATGACAGCAGACTGTCAGGTCATGAATGCTGAAGATTGGAGCATTGTCTTGTATTTAGCATCATATTATTTCAAAATGAGTTGAGCATTTTGTGTACTAAAAGATTTTAAAATTTTGTGAACTAAAGTTTTCTAAATGATTTAATTACGGTTAATAATACTTTAGCTCCGAATTTTATAGGCTGTAGGAACCTCCTACCAAATCACGTTATTTGTTGTAACTGAAAATCATGAAATCAAGCGATTGGCATATGTGATACGTTATTCTCTCTTCTTGTAGAATGCAATTAAATATCTGAGTAGTATTTTTAGTTTCAACCTTTTCTTTTATACTTTTTGCTATAAAAACCAAGAAAAAGTCGCTCATAATATGAAACATATGATAGGATGAACATCATAACTTAATTATTTAAGAGCGATCCATTCCAGGTTCTCATCATCTACTCCCTCCAGGATCAAATACATCTGAAAATGAGGTAATAGGGGGTATATTTGTGCAAATTGGGAACTAATCAATCTTCGGTTGATCCCTCCAAACGTGGGCTTGTGCTTGTGGGGTTGTGATTCTTATCAGAAGTTGGGGCACTCGAGTTAGGAGTGGCAGCCGATAATGCAGGTGATTCACTAGCTGATGATACAGTCGTCGTTTTAACTGATGACTTGGGAATGAGCCCTTGTACTTCCATGGCTTCACGTGCTGCTTTCTCCTTGGATTTCTTAGCTCTTTCCAACACCTCCTCCTGCATATGCATCAACTTATTTCAGGACCTTCTTCAGTAGACAGCATTTGCAAAATATAAACCAGTGGTGTGAACATAACAATAAAAAAAAAAAAGAGTACAAAGCCAAATGGTTTTCCTGGCATTTCTTCAAAAAATGAAGGTTTATTATCCTTCGTTGTTGCGTTTATCCAGAGCAAAACCTCAACTCAAAATGAGGTCAGCAAAAGAAATGTTTGATTTGGAACATTAAGAGGCGAGCTCATAGATGCTAAATTCCTAATAAATTTGAATAAGCTATACGTTTTCCCTTAAATATTATGAGTCCATAGCTTTAGATAAGCTATACGATTGATGTGCACCTCCAACCAACATGGAACATTTATTTTGGAAACCAACTCCTTGATTGCTGATACTTGTCAGAACTAATCAACTAACAAAGCTATATTTTCCCAATTATTCTACTTGAACAGCATAGTACCTGGAAGTCCTGAACTTGCTTTTGTTGCTCAGCTTGTAACCTACCAATCGTGCTCAAAAACTCCCCCACAGTTGACTCAATACGCTCATTAAGTGATTCTGCTAGAGCCTTCCCCAAGAAAAAAGCATCCAGAATGGTCCTATTTTCATTTTCACCTGTAAATAAAGCAAAAGACACAACTTTCACAAGCCTCACACATCTTTCCTTCCCACTTATCTTTGAAACATTTTTTAAATTATTAAATTTTTAAGAAACAATACACCGAAACTGTAGATACGAGTCTTAAAGATTTATGGAAAATTAAAAGAAAATAATCATAAAGTAGTAAGTACGAACCACATAAGAAAATAGTACCAAACCTTGAGTATGAAAAAGAAACAAAAACCATTATGTTTTATTGCTTATATTAAAAGAATGAGTCTGAAAAAACTTCTAGGCACAAAACTTCTGGGCGCAAAATTTATTTACTAGCTACTCTAATAGGAGCATGCTGTCATCAACTTTTCACAGATCTTAACTAGACACTTTTACCTCTAAGAATACTGAACATATGGACCTCTCTAATCCCTACAAATTGATTATCCAGACATAGCCTGTGCCTACCACCCACTTTTAAGACATCAAAAATCAGTTTCAGCAACAAATTTACAAACGTGCTTTCAGCTCAGTAATCAAACAATTGGTGATTGGTCATTAGTTGTTTTGGAGGTTAATCATAGTCAAATTCTGAATTCCCAGTAAAAGACATCCGGCAACTTTTAATTTTATTCTTTAAGAATGGATTTTGGGCATATGAAGCTAAATCGGTTATGATGTATATTCCAGATGTATAAATAGAAGCAATACCATGTCTTCATGCTTGAAGGCATCAAAAAGCGGTCATAACTTGTAAGATAGCAGCAGAAGATATATATAAATGTGTATGTGTTTATAAATTTATGTGCTGAGGTGAAATATCCTAGAAATAGATAATATAGAATGAGATACGTGTACACCCACATATATAAAAGCGACATTGTTTGGGGCAGTAGTAAGAACTTGGGTTGACACCGCATCAGTAGATATTTATTTTATTTTATTTTTATGAAACATCGAAAGTGTTTAAGGGCTGTCACTTTGTGCAAATTATGGTAGAGTTTAATACTGTATGCAACCCATCATGCACAACACAGCAAGACTTCCCGTATAGCACAACGTGAATAGCAAATTCAAGAATAAAATATCCCAACATACATTCTAGATGTACTTTGTTAGGCCATTCTTTGACTACTCAATCTTCTTAGGAAATTTTTAATAACCTTTTCCTAAAGTGTTGGTCCAGATTACAGTAAATGAAATTTGGTATGAGAATACTCAACTAACTCAGCAAGGCCATTTATCTCAAGTGTTGAGGTAGGCTGAAAATGACTACAAATTTACATCCCTCATTTCAATAGCCAAATATAACATCTTAATATATGCTCCCTCCGTACCACAATTAGGGATGTTTTTTTCTTTTTAGTCCGTTTCAAAATCACATATACATTTTTAATTTTAGAATATACAGAGGCGGAAGGAGGGGGGCCGAGGGGGGTCATCTGACCCTGGTATCTCCGGCCCTCCGGTGATGTTTCAAGCGATCTTTCCATTTATGACCCTCCAATCTCCATGATTCTATGACCCTCCAATCTCAGTTCTCGGCAGACGACAAGGAAGATAAGCAATTGGGTTTTTTTTTAAACTTACTAAATGAAACGACGTCGTTTCATTTAGTAAGTTTAAAGAAAAAACCAATTACTTATCTTCTTTCGCACAGCAGAGCAGGGTGTGTGACGAATGAGAATTTTGTAATTTAATCTTAATATTTATTGAATAAAATAAATATTTTTTGGATGATTTATTTATTGAGTTAAATAATTATTTGATGGAATTGTGATAGATTAATTTAATTATATGTGTTACATTGATTAAATTAATGTGGAGAATTTTTATAGTTCAAAGTATGTATTTAATTGAGTTTATTCGATTAAATGAATTATTTAATAAGCATAATGTTATTCTAATTAATTTAATAATTAATTAGAGATTTAAAGATTTTACATAATTAATAAATGAGAATTTTAATTATGTGATAATGTGATTTATTGTGGATTATGGCATTTTATTTAATTGAATTTAAATAAGAATATTTAATTAATTGAGTGTGACAATTAAAACTATGTAATAAACATTTAATTAAATAAAAGGGAAAGGAGAATGAATCAGAGCCAACCAAACAAGGCCCTAAGGGGAGTTGGGGTAGTTAATCCATTATAGAATTAACTGACCATTAACTCATCAGTTATGTTATATACGTATTATATATTATATCAGGTAAGTTATATTCATATTCATATAACGTATATTTCATCAGAGAAAGGCTAGAGAGAGTTTGAGAGAGAAATTGTGAGGGAATTAGTGAATTGAAGAAGAATTAGTGAGGAATTATCATCTTTGAATCATCTTAACAAATAGCAAGGGTAAATTCTTCAAACTAAACTTTTAATTTCACATTCATATATTTTTTCCATGAAAATTATTTCAAAGTCTCTGTAACTAAAGTTATGGATGATTGTTGTATATATAATGATATATATATTAATATGTGTTCATAATATGTTTTATACCATGTATGCATGATTTAAAGTAATTAAATTCATATAATTATGTTTAAATTGGATTTTCAGAAGTTACAGAGTATGAAGAACACGTATTTGGCCAAATGTACAAATTGTATGCTTTGAATTGTTTGTTTAACTTAAAATTGATAGTAGATTATGATTATGCATGTTTAAATGAACAAAACGAAATTTAAACTGACAGATTCAGAGTTGTAACGAATCTGTAACGTTGAATTTCATGTTTTTCCTCAAAACTTTACAAAAAATCAAAAACAGTAAATTATATGTTTTAATTTGAGTAATTATGTGATATTAAGTGTTAGAAATATGCTAGAAACGTCGTATCATGTTTCTGTGAAGTTTATTAGTTCATGAGTAACAGTAATTTTGCTGTGTTAGTTTAATTTGGGATTTATTTAGCCTTTTCTGTGTTCTTCGCGAACACTGTCAGACCATTCTGCGACATTGAGAAATTGTCATGTGATCTAAATTGGAGAAATTATATGATCTAAATTGTTAAAAACATGCGAGAAACGTTATATGATGTTTCTGTTAAGATTATAAATCATGGGTAACAATAAATGGTTATGTTAGTTTAATTTGTCATTTATTTGACTTTTTCTGTATTCTTCGTGAACACTGTCAGACCATTCTGCGACTTTGAAAATTTGTTATGTGATCTAAATTGGAGTAATTATGTGATCTAAATTGTTAAAAACATGATAGAAACGTTATATGATGTTTCTATTAAGATTATAAATCATGGGTAACATTAAAATTGTTGTGAGTTTAATTTGGCATCTATTTGGCTTTTCTGTGTTCTCCGCGAACACTGTCAGACCAGCAGAATAAAATTAATGAAAATTTTATTAAGTGTTCAAAAGTCAGAAATGTATTTAAAACCTAATCTAATAAGCATGATGACATGTTAAGCATATATGGAGATATTAAAACAGAATTAATAACTTGTTTATGTGATTAATTGATAAGTTAAATACGTTATGTAAACTCGTTAGTCGTGAAGTCTAATAACGTGTTCAAGAATCGATGTTTGTGATTCGATGAGTATAATCAGACTTAGAATTAATTGATATTGTGAATGTAATGATATGTAAGATTAATTGAGGATCATGAATTATAATTGTAGCTTGTGCACGAGGCAAATTTTCTAACTATACTCTTTAAATTAAGCTAGTTTTCTAAACCTTACTTTAATTGAACAAGTATTCATATCCTATTTTGATTTCAATTATGCAAGTCTTGAATCGTATTCTAAGATCGATTAAGTTTTTATTATTATTTGTTCAAGTTATGATTCCATTTGATATGCATTATTTCTTTTGAAGTTATACTTCAGTTATACAATAATTATTCTATTGTATACCCTTGAGATACATTATTCAATTTAAGCATCATTTATTTTGAATCTTATAAGACTAGCGAACCCTTATTGATTCGACTAGTCCATAGTTGATGAGCGTTCTCAATTCTAGAACTGTAATTGAGTTTATCCAAACCAAACTTCCTTTGGTGCGGACTACTGAGATGAACAACCCTTTATAGGGGATTATGTACGCGTTAGCGTTGAGATGATGTACACATTCATGGTACTAAGGGTTGATCCCCCTAAGTACGAGTAGTAGAGTCCATATAGTCTTATGACTGTTAAAGGTTTAAAGTAGAAATACTTGACAACCTGGACATAGTTCTTGGTCTTATGACCCTCAGATATACTTTTGATTCTTGTATTCATTTCTTGATTCAAAAGTCGAGCTTTCTATTATTCAGAACTCTTTGATTTCTCGCATGTTATTATTACTGTTTTATTGTTATACTTGTGGGCAATCGTGCTCACTTTTGCATAATAATATTGCAGCTAAGATTGAAAGGACCGACGTGCCTTCCACTAGCAAAGGCAAGGGCAAAGCTAACAAGTGTTGAAGACTTGTTATTTTATTTGAGAATGTTATGGTTAAAACTTATGATGTTATTTAAGACTTATTTGTTTATTTACGTTTCCGCATTTGATGTTTAAAGTTAGTTCAACCTGGGATTTATTTTATTCAGATGTTGTAACCCCTTAAGGGGAGGATTTCTATTTATTTCATGAGTTGCTTTATTTATGGGTAGATAGATATGTGATATTTGTACAGTGAACACCAAATTCTGTGAAAATGAAGTACTCGGATTTGGGGGTGTCACAAGATGTTCATTTGTTTTCCCCTTAGACAATTAGATCGTCCGCCTCTCAGGCCTCAGGCTCAGCCTCTGCCAAGTGCCACCAGCAGCTCCTCGCCTCCAGGCACCAACAGCTCCTCGCCGACGCCGTCGATCTCCTCTCCCCTCCTTCGCCATTTAATTGAATATTTGATTTAGGGTTTTAAAAAATTAAGGATTTGTAGTTATTGTTGCCATTAGTTAAAATTGATACAAATAAGGAATTTTGTGCTTAATGTTGCCATTAAATTAGAGATTTAAAGTTTGTTATGCCATGAATTAAAGATTATGTGTTATTATCATTGAATTGATATTGTATATTTATGGTATATTTATATTATGGTATATTGTTTGTGAAATAATTGAATTAGGTTAGTTGATGAAATTATGATGAAATGATTGAAACTTTGAATTGATGAAATTATTATGAAATGTTTAAATTGATGAAATTATTGTGAAATGTTATAATTGGACAAAATGAATTTGAATATAAATTTGAGAAATGGTATATTTATGGTATAATGATGGTATATTGCTGATATAATGATGGTATATTTATGATTTGGTAATTGATTAGCAATTAATGTTTTTTTTTATTCAAGATTATGGATAAATACTTGATTGGGCGACCAAGAACTGTTGATTCTTCTAATAGTCAATTACAAGTTCCGAAGCCAGTGGTGGTATAAAAAAATCACGCGTGGAGTTTAATCCGAATGATATTGTTAGTGATCCGAATGATATTTTTACTGATGTATTTTGATCCCCTCTAATATTGTCCTAGTTCCGCCACTGAAACTATAGATTGCGTTCCTACCAGGCCATTACTTAAATTAATTTAGATGGATAAACTACAATTATGCCACCACTGCTACATTTCTAATTTCTATCAAATGTTAGGATAAATTTAGAAAAATAAAGTTCAAGTATTGTAGTATCTCCAATTGTGGAAGTAGTAAACCAAACCAACACATAGTACGAAACTATGAGAAAAATACTCATCAAGTATAGGTAGACCTGGCAAACGGGCGGGCTCGGCCCAAACGGGCAGAGCGAGTGGCGGGCCGAGCCAGGTAAAAAATGAGCTGGCCAAAAAGGCCCGGGTTTTACTGGGCTAAAAAATTGCAGCCCAAAGCCCGGTCATGATGCCTTGGATCAATTTATGCCTGTTTTTTGCTATTTTTTGAAATTGGACCAAATGGACCGGACAAGGGCGGGCCGGGCCAAAAACGGGAGGGCCAAAAAATTCCGAGTTTTGCTGGGCTAAAAATATGCAGCCCAAAGCCTGGCCCATGGCGGGCGGGGCGGCCCAGCCCGCGGGCTTGGACCAAGTTTTGCCGGGTGCTGTATAGGGAGAGTCCACTTCTAAACAACCCATTAACAAAAAAAATTGCAATTGAATCTACAATTTGAACCCAATTGAATTGGAAAGATTTAGGCATATCTATAGAGAGGAGAGAGAAACAAAGAATAAAAGAAATGGGGAAATGATTTATACCGGGAGGAGAAGGGCCACCTGGTCTGGTGCTGCTATTGCACCTCAAACTAGTAATTCTTGGTTTCAAATTCACACCATAGGTAAGAGGAAGAACAGAAGTAGCCGCTGCTTGGGAGCTGCATGATAGATTGCAGCAACTCCTTGTAATAATTATTTGGGTTTTTGATGAAATACAAACAGAAGAAGAAGAAGAAGAAGAAGAAGAATATAATGGCGGGGATGAAGCAGATAATCCCCCACTCATCTTTTTGTCTCTCTACTCTCTTCTTGAAATTGGGTTGAGAATCTGAGCTCCAATTGAATCAATGGTGATGAATTTACAATAAAAAATGTGGGCACTGTTGTATCGGTTCATCTTAAGCATTAAGGCCCTAGTTTGGGCTTTAGCCCCAAAAAAAAAAGATCAGAAGAAATTTAAAAAGCCTATATTGTTCATGAGTTCCAATTTTATTTATATCTTGTAAATAAGAGTTCAATTTTTTTATGGATTGTAATATAAATATAATAATAATTTCAAGTTTATAATTACAATAGTATTGTCATGCAGCCATCAATGTTGAATTAAACATCAATTATATTTTGGGGTAATTAGAAATAAAAAAATTATCATTAAAGCTTGAAAAATATGTAAAAAAGACTTTTTTGTAATATAAAAAATGAGATTATTACTTAAATGTGTTGATATGGAGATTGGTTGTTGCTCAAATAATTTAATGCTTGATGTGATTAAGAGAATTTTACCAATTTTAAAATAATTAACTAATAATTGTATAACTTAGTTGATATGATGAAAATAGTATAGAATAAAAGTGTCATTAACTATCTATCTTCTAGCACACAAGGCATTGCCAAGCTATATCCCAAAAGTTAACTAATATTTGTTGTACTTGTATTCATTGATTACTACTTGTGGATCACACATTTGTTTAAAAAAAAAAAAAACTTGTTGGAATAAAACAACGACCTGGTGAATTGATATTCTTACGAATAAAATTTAATATTTTTACAATTTTTTTAGTCTCATTTACTATATATATATATACACACATGTGACACTATGTCGTAGAATTATCATTTTTGGTTTTGAAAATATTAATTATCTTTTAGTACAAATTAAGACACGTTTTGAAATTAAACAAATGATTTTCTTAACATGTGTCCTAAGCAACAAAATAAGTGTTGGACACTGAATTCAAGGGATGGGGTCCATTAAAATAATATTTCAGTGGAGCCATATATATTTAAAAATTATATTTTAATGGGACCCATCCTTTTAATTCAGTGTTCAACATTTGATTTCCGTACTTAGCATGTGTCTTAAGGGCACATAGACCCTTAAACAAAAGGTCCAATATGAGAATACATGAAATTGACATAATACATGATGCAAGTGCATTTGTCACTTCTAAATAGAATTCTGGTGGTACGGATGGATATTTTGAAAAAGAAGAAAAATGAAGAGGATGAATTGAAAAATCTTGTGTTGTTTCAATACGCGCGTACTTCCAGATGTCCATGGTCTCATTTATGCGTAGACTTGTCCATTCTTAGTTAAAAATATTGCTCTTCATAGGTCAGCCTGGTCAGGTCAGCTGGAAGGATTATTATTATTAAAAATAATAATTTGATTTCACCTTAAACGTGAGCCCCAGGTGGGTAGGCATCATCCATCATTCACCTGCGATCCATTGGTAGCCACCGCAAGCACTAGTTAAAGCCATACTTGTACCAAGTCCCAATATTTATTATTGTCGAAGCTTTAAAACAAGAACAATGCTATTATAACATAAAAAAGAGTCATATAATATTTACATACATATACATGCATATTGTGAGTTCTGTTTGACATATGAAATCTACAAATATGCATGTTGTGTGTATGCGAGTATTATATGACATTTTTTTATATTATAATAACATTATTTTTAAAACAAATCACTAAGCTACCTACTTATCCACCCATCACTATCTACGTCATCAATTTATGACGCAACAACTTTTATTGAATTAAAGTGTAAACAATTAATAGTTTAATCAATCAATTGAAAAAAATTGAAAGATCGATCATCAAAGTAAAAAAAGGTTCATAGTTCAATGTAGTAATTTATATTTAAGATTAATTTTTAATTACACGCAGGTATTGATTAGCCTAGTCAGTGGGTCACATCATCAATTTATGACGTGACGGGTTTAATTGAACGATTGTTGAAAAAATTAATAGTTCAATGACCTTATTGAAAAAATTAGTGATCACCAAAGTGAAAAAAGTTAATAATTTAATCTAGTTATTTATATTTAAGCAAAAAAAACTACAAACTTTTGAAAAAAGTTATTATTAATTTTATCGTTTCATTAATTTGAAAAAAAACTATAATAAATTACAATAATATTCTCTCTTTTTTTTCTCTCTCTCTCTCTCTCTCTCTCTCTCTCTCTCTCTATATATATATATATATATATATATATATATATCAGTCCATTTCAAGGGCACCCCCCCTTATTTTACATACCATGCTCACCTCCTTTAAGGATGGATTGGGCGACGGTTCGGTCTGTTGATTTAGCGACGGGCAACATATAGCGACGAACTGAACCGTCATCCGATCCGTCACTAAAGAGGGTATGTAAAGTATGTAGAATCAAGGGATATACCCTTGATTCTTTCTGATATAGGATAGGGTTCTGGAACGAACAGTTCGTTTACGAACATATGTAGCGCCAAGTGTTGAAGGTTGTTGATTGGATGAGAATATTTAACACTAATTACGAATATATGATGGTAAATAATTGGGCCAAGCAACAATCTTCAACACTTGGCCTTACATATGTTCGTAAACGAACTGTTCGTTCTAGAGCCTTATCCTTTTGATATATATATATATATATATATATATATATATATATATATATATATATATAAGCAATACTCGATAGATTCAACTAATGACCAAATGTGGTTGATATGCTATGTTCCTACATCTATATATTCTTGTAGCCACACCCATTTTATTATGATGATTATACAGGACCAGGTCCAACCAAAACTAAAGTCCTAAATGTTTGCTTAGAATAAATAATAAACATAATAATAAAGATTAAAAAAATAGTCCATGACTCCATGCGGCCGAAAATCTAAAATATAAAGCGGCTCCCCCGCCAGCCACTGACGTAAACGGTAGCTTTTTTTATTTTTTTATTTTCAAATTATATAATTTAAATCTTGTTATTATGAGATTAAGTTCATAATAAATTGGTCAATTAATCAATACAGTGCTGACACGTAAAGAGAGATCACCTCTCCGCCTTCATGTTGACACTATATTGATCAATTGACCAAATTAAATCAGTCTTATATAATTTATACATTGAAAATTAATAAAAATAAATAAAGCTAAATTTTGGTCTTTTACTATAATTGACTATCATAAGAATTCAATTAAGTCATGAACAATACCAAAAAATCATAGTAGTAAAACAGTTGAAAGAAATAAAAAAAAGTAGGATTGAAAAAAAAATCATAATAATTAATAACAACATAGCAATATCAATTAGAATGTGATGAAAATAGGGTGAACAATAGAAGTTTTAGAGCCATTATAAAAGGTTTTACTTATGAAACATCTCCTAATACAAATTTAAAATATAATTATTTATGCATATGCAATACTTTTTTACATATAGAATCATACACTTTACATAAAATATACTCAATAATCAACAATCTTATACTTTATAGCTACCAATCTTAAGTATATATTTATCAACATATTTTGTAAACCAAATTATTATTTTTCTCATTAATTCTAAATTTAGAGATACATTTTTTTCAAAGTGTTATAAAATTAGAAATATATTTCTAAATTTAACTGAAAATTTTAATATGCCACTACCTATATTTTAGGTAATATCATGCCATCGTTATTATATTTTATTTAGAGTTGGACATGTTTTTTTTTTTAATATATAGAAAAATTCTTAAATAATTAAAAATAAATAAGTAAATAATAAATAGAATCCAGGATGTCGTATCATATCACATTAGTGTCCAAAACAACTCAAAACAGCCAGCGTGGCATTTCCGTTATTTCCAAAGAGGAAGAAGGGTTGTTAAACAACTCAAAAGAGTCGCACACTACCTAGCTTCCCATCTACGAAATTAGGAATTACCCCCCAGTTCTCTCTCTCTCTCTCTCTGCAAAAATCAAATTCATCGTTACCTCCATCAACACGCTTCCTTTCTCTCTCTATACATTTTATATATATATATATATATATATATATATTCGATCTCTCCCTTCACTTTCTCTCTCTATACGGAGCTAGGGTTTCTGTGGGAAGAAGAAGAGGAGAGAGAGAAAAGAAACGATGGGGCAACAGTCGCTGATCTACAGCTTTGTAGCGAGAGGAACGGTGATCCTATCAGAATACACTGAATTCACCGGAAATTTCACCAGCATCGCATCGCAGTGCCTTCAAAAACTCCCCTCCACTAACAACAAGTTCACTTACAACTGCGATGGTCACACCTTCAACTACCTCGTTGAAGACGGCTTCAGTAACTACTCTCTTTCTCTCTATAGCCGAATCGATCTTTTGCCTCTGTTCTAGATACCATCTTGTTTTGATCTGATCTATTTGTCCTTTTGGCTTTTAGTTTTTGTTTGATTGTTTCAATCCCTAAATTAACTGAGCTTACTAAAGCATTCGATTGTTTCAATCCCTAAATTAGGATTATTCGTTGTGATGAAGTTGTGGGGATGTCAGATAATGTAACACATGTTGTTTGGAACACTGGGAACTAGCCTCTGATATTTATCAATTACTTAATTTCATTTGGCTGAAGTACTTGATAATGAAGGTTTAATAATATATCAAGATGTGTCAAATAAATAGGAGATTTCTCTTATGCAACAGTTTTAACTTCCATGTTAGGATCTGAAGACAAATTTCAGTCTCAGCCTCTTGTATATTGTGATTTCAGAAGTTGAAGCGGACACTTTTTAGATATTTTCATGACAAACTTACTTGGCTACTTGTAAATTAATTTGCTCGTTCTGACCCTATTGATCAATTTGAAAAGCTTTTTGTGTTTGACATGTTTCATCAATCACATTCGCTTTAAATCACATTACGTCATTGTTGAACTCCTTGCACTGGGGATAATACACTTTTTGGTCACTGTACTAGGGCTCGATTTTCATTGTGGTTACCGAAACTTTTTTGTTACAATCACATAACTGTACTCTCAAAAATTACAAAATGGTCATTACTTTTAATTTCCGTCCAAAAAACAGACGGAAATCGTGAGTGTGCAGCTCACATGATTATTTTTGCTGATGTGTACAATGCCTTTGCCATGTGTATATCATGTGCCAAGCACATGCTCAATATTACAAATCACAGCAACGACTTCTTCATTTCAGATTGGGAGTTGGATTGGTTCGGATCTGAGGCTTCATTCATCAGATCTTGAACTGATTTAGCCGAAATATGGTTTCGCCTGTTCTTTGGTCCTATGTTCTGGTGGCTTCGCCTTGACTGTTTGTTATCCGTGTGTTTTCTGATCGAGATTTCATTCTATATTTTTGCTTATGTTATGATTTGAAATCCTTGATTGTGCAGTCATTGACGGTTCCGTGTATTGTCGTTTCCTCTCTAAATTTTATGTTTTATTGCTTATATTTTTAAGGTTCAGATTTGGATGTTCATCATTGTTGGTTCTGCTATGGTCCATTGCCGGTTTCCATGGTTGGATCTGCTGGTTACACTTCAGTTCCATTTTGTTCGATTTGGGGTTTCTAATCTTTGAAGTCGAATGATTTGTTGTTTTGCCTTTTAGGTTTGGACTAATGTTTTGGTAATGCATCTTGTTCCGTTCTTTATTTGAGCAGATCTGGTTTCTAATTCATTCATGCTTCTTGATTTGTTCGGAAAATGGGTGTGCTTAGTTTCCTAAAATCCATTTCCGGTGGGTTTCTAATTCATTCATGCTTATTATTATTTTGTAATTATTATTATTATTTAAAAATTATTATTATTATTATTATTTAAAAAATATTATTATTGTTATTATTATTATTTTAATTTTTTTTTTTTAAAAATTATTATAATTATTTTACTAATGATAGTATATTGTATATTATTATTATTGTTATTATTATTATTATTATTTTGATTTTTTTTTACAAATGTATTTATATAAAATTAATGAATTTATATTATTATTTAAAAATTATTATTATTATTATTTAAAAAGTATTATTGTTATTATTTAAAAATTATTATTATTGTTATTATTATTATTACTATTATTATTATTATTATTATTATTATTTTGAAATTATTATTATTATTATTTTGAAACTATTATTATTATTAGAAAATTATTATTATTGTTATTATTATTATTTTGAATTAACTAAATATATTATTAGCATTTTAAAATTCCATGTACACATCAGCATTCCAAATGTTTGGACTAGCAAGTGCCATGGACATATCAGCAATCGAAATCACGTGAGCTGCACACTCACGATTTCCGTCCGTTTTTTGGACGGAAATTAAAAGTAATGATCATTTTGTAATTTTTGAGAGTACAGTAATACGATTGTAACAAAAAAAAAGTTTCGGTAACCACAATGAAAATCGGGCCCTAATACAGTGACCAAAAAGTGTATTATCCCCCTTGCACTGATAGTTTCTTAGGCATATTCTTATTTTTGTTTTGTATTACAATTAGTTACGTTAAAGCCCTGGATTTTTTAAAAATTTTTGATCTTTTCTTTGAAACTGTACAAGTTGATCAAAACATCCGTTATTAAGTAGAAAAGGAGAGATAGAAACGAGTGAAGAGACCTTTATAATGACAAGGTAACATTAAGTGCTTAGTTTATTGATGCTGTTGCTGATATATTGTGCTTTTGAGTAACTAATATGAATTTTTGGTTATTCATTCATTTTACTTACCTTGTTGCGCTAACTTCATCTGATGTATGATGCAGCATATTGTGTCGTTGCTGTTGAATCTGCTGGCAGACAGGTGCCAATGGCATTTCTTGAAAGAATCAAGGAGGACTTCACCAAGAGATATGGTGGGGGCAAAGCTGCAACAGCAGTTGCTAATAGTCTCAACAAAGAGTTTGGGTAATTTACCTCTGCATTCTGGCTGGTATTTCTTGTTTATAGTTTTTTGAGGTAACCTGTGGAAGATATGTTCTTTAATATAGGCCCAAACAGAAGGAGCAGATGCAATATTGTGTAGATCATCCAGAGGAGATCAGTAAGCTTGCGAAGGTGAAGGCCCAGGTTACAGAGGTCAAAGGGGTGATGATGGAAAATATTGAGAAGGTAAGGCATCATAACTACCTTAGTTGGTTGATTAAATCTTTTGTATTGGCCTGCCAAGTGATTTTATATGCAGTCATCGACTCTGTAGAACCTTGAAAACAGAAACTTAGTGCATGGATTCTTAATATTTTCTGATTTTGTAGGTTCTTGATCGTGGAGAGAAGATTGAGCTACTGGTGGATAAAACCGAGAATCTTCGTTCTCAGGTTAGTGATTAGACAACCATATTTCTCTTTATTAGAGTATGGTGAGCGGCAGACTTGCCATGCCATTAAACCTAATGAAAACAGATATACAAAAATAAACTTGGAAGTAAAAAGATCTTTGTTGAAACATTCTTAATCCAAGTGGATTTTTTATTGCTTTTCAATCCCTGTAGAAAAAGGGTTGTATCCAATTACTGTTTAATATCCAATCAATGAAGGTTTCTAGGTTAACAAATTTATTGGGGTACATTTCCTTCAACAGACAACAGAGTAAGTGTGTACTACCCTTATTTAGTGCTTTTCTCTTTTTGTTTGCTTCCATAGAATTCCTGGTTCTGTGTATTTGCCTTGTATTCCTTTATGCCACTTCATTATTTTCAAACATAATCGTTGTGCTTTTGATAATGAATGATAACCTTTTTGCAGGCTCAAGATTTCAGGACACAAGGAACCAAGATGAGGAGGAAGATGTGGTTGCAGAATATGAAGATAAAGCTGATAGTTCTTGGGATTATTATTGCTCTAATTTTGATCATAGTTCTCTCAGTTTGTGGTGGCTTCAACTGTTCTAAGTGAATGTGTTCTATATGTGCTTGATTAGTGGTCATTACTCGTTTAGTTAAAACTGGTGCTACTTTATTGTTCCAGATATATCTTTGGTGTTTGTTTACCAATTACCATGATCTTTTGGTGGCACGTTTTCTCCTTATGCTATAGTTTATATTGTGGGACGATGTGTAATTTGAATTCTGATTTATTTTTCTTTCATTTTTTTTCTATATACTAGGAAACAAATTTAGGTTCCGTGATGGACATCATGTACTACTCCCATCTTCCTTTTTGTGTCCTTTCCTTTTTACCTTTTTATGTCCTTTTCATTAATACTTCATTTGCAGAATTTTTGCCATTTCATGTTATAGGTTTTTTTTTATTAAGTAATAATAATACCCACTCTCTGTTCTTAGGTTTGCTTTTAGTTCATTTATGAAATCTTAAAATTTAAATTGTGATGCAATTTGATAAATCGTTGATGAATTGAATCTTTTTAAAATATCAATTTTATAGTTGGCAACATTTTTTTGATCAGAATCGGAAAAAATCGGCTTTCACAAATTGACTAATAAAAAAGGTCAGATGATGTATCTTGGAAGCAATGTTTCTCAGTAGCATCCTTTAGAAAAAGTAGCTTGATAAACATGTATAATCTTATAATGCGTGCTTTCCTAATAATCTTATATTTGTGATACATTGAACTAAAATTCGTTGAACGCTTTGGTCTTGAATGACTTGCGTATGAAACTTTGAACTACAACCTTTGGTCAAAAACTCAAATCAATATTTTGTCCTGTTCAAGTACCCACAAAATGCTTGTTACCCGTGTGACAAACCCTCAAAAGATTTATAAAAAAATGTAATGTTAGGATGATAAAAGATGACTATAAAAAAGTGAATATAAAATAATGTGTTGGTTATAATTAGTTAATGTTCAATCATACATGGATGAATACAATATTTATAGACATCATTTGTATGCTATTTCTGTATCCAATCTTCTTTCCATGGTTGTTAAAATCTCGATCCGGATCGTAAGATCGCGATTGCAATTTATGTAAGGAAACAATCCGAATCAGAGTAAGATCGCACATATGCATAGGATCGCATAGTGATCGGTGTGGGATCGTACGATCCTTAACTAAAAATATGTATTTTGACTTTTTTAACTTATACAAGTAGATCAACTAAATCAAAAACTTTTGAAGTCCTGATTTCTAAAGTTTTAAAGAACAAATACAACTCTAAACTTTTAATTAATATGTATAAACTATGGATGAAATGCATTTGATCTTTGAATATTGTTACTAGGCGCTTCTTTCATTAGTTTTACAAGTTTATAGTACATAATAGGTGTTCAAGTTGATTGGTTGATACTTATCACTTAATATATGTGAAATAAGTAATTGATTTTTGCAAAGTATTGAGTTGATTAATGATATATTTGTAAATGTAATAAAACTCTATTTTATGTGAATATTATCGCCGAATTCTACCAAGAAAATTTACATTTTAATCTTCTCTAACAATTTAAAAATGAGAAGATGAAAATATAAAATATTTATATCATTATGATAAGTGTGGCGTATTGAAACTATATTTTCATATTAAGATAATTTATATTTCCTGATTTTATTTTAACAACCTTATTCAAGCTTTAATATGTGTTAACTTAAATAAAATTAGTGAATGTAAATAGATTTTCCTTTTACTTTCTATAAACAAGAAGTATAATACTTTTGACACCCCACCACAAATCAACAAACAAACAAACAAACAAACAAACAAGCAAACAAAAGAAGGTTTAACAACCATTGAAGAATTTCACAAAACCACTCTCTTTTTTTTCTTTACATGGAACTCTTTGTCCATATGACAAGAAAGAACCTACAGAGGATTAAAAACACTCAAAAGTTATAGCAAAGAAATGCGGGGCAATTGAAATAATTTATTCAGCTCTTGCACTAACCATGTGGTGCTTGCAAGCAAGGAAACTGAAGTGTGTATGTGTGTGTGTATTGTAGTTCTCAGTGTAAAAACTGAACTCGGCAATTTAGCCATTGATTTCCATGTTGTCAATTAGCCTGACCTTTCCAAACCACGCAGCAATGCAGAACACAACTGGACTCTTTATTTCTTCCACTGGTTCTAAACTTTCTTGGTCTACAATCTGCTAGCAAAAAAGAAGTAAGAAGAGTCGAGTATATTAAAATCTTTTATTCTTTCAAGTTTTGTACTATTTTTCCTGAATAAAACCAGAAGAAATGCCATGGAAGAAAACGATTCACTCCAGGTATTTATTTTTGTTAATGCACTAACATTGCTAGCATGAGATGAAGATACAGCCCTCGCCTCAATTACTGTAAGCATCAATTGAAAATGACTTTCAGTATCTGGATTCAAGTGGGCGTTTCTTCCTTTCAAAAGTTCTAGCTTTGGATATTAAAAGCCCTTTATAACTCTTCCCATATTGGAAAAGTGCAACAGTAAGTCAAATTTGATGAATATAGCAAATAATGCGACACTTTGGTAATCTCAATGAAATTTACAGGAGTCTACTGCAGAGCGAGAATGTTAGCGAGAAGACGCAACATCTGTAATGCTAAAAGTTCATGGAGGAAAATCGCAATGCCATGTTCCCACCGGGGTTTAGGCTGAGGAAGCAAAACTCCCAGCTTGCTCGATGAAACCAGCATTCAAAATTTTATATTTTTCAAAGGATATTCCATCAAAACGTTATATCCTTGAGTTTAGGAGTTATTCCAATAATAAATACGGACATGAGTTTTAGTCAAATATCAATCAGTTCAAAACAAATACAAAAGGCTGAACAATGTTCCATGTCTCACCTCAGCATAATCAATTCTTCCACCAGCTCCTTGTACAGATTCAATGACTGAATTTATCAACTCTCGGCTCTTAATATGACCCTTCTCTGCAGCAGATTTAGCTTTTGACAGTGACTGATTAATTGATAAGGCCTGCAAGACGTATGAAGAAGACATCCGAATTGTTGTAGAAGGAAATACCAAGGTAATAAGTAAAAGGAGATTTTCTGGGAGCACAAATAAGCTATCACAGTGTATAAATGACCCAGTGTAGAGAGCGTAGCCACAGTAGATGGTATGAATTATATTAAAGCAACAAGGTTTGAGGATGCCGGATCAAACAAAGAGAAAACTGAAAATTTAAAATTTGTTCATATATAAGGCAAAGTTTTTGCAGCACAATGGTAGTAGAAGTTTCGGGGTGACATTCGCTAGGGAGATACGAATTTTAGATTTGATTATCATTTCTATCCTTCAAAATAGTTCCAATTAAATGCCTCTACTAGTTTCATGTGCCTCAAGTCATAAGTAGATGAATAATGAGTAAAATTCACAATCACAATGACAATAAATTAATTAGTAGGAAGGAACCTTATCCCTCTCTGCGGGTGAGAGGTGTACATTGCGGGAGCTCATTGCAAGCCCATCATCTTCTCGCATTATGTCAGAACCGATTACTCTTATGGAAAAATCAAGATCTCGGACCTGAAAGAGGATCAATTGGATAAACAATTAACAATGAAAACAAACGAGAATAAAAGTAACAGAGATTTTCATACTTAGCTCTTAACCAATGCTGAAGAACAATCTCAGTTTCAAATGCATATAAAAATTGACTTGACAGCCAATTTTGATTAAGCTGAACCAAAGGGCAGGATCGGGTCTTGTGGAAACCAAACCAATTCATTGATTCAAATTGCAGAAACCAACTAATCCAAATGCAGTTTCAGCTTTGCTTTATTGAATTGTTTTAGGTTGTGCGGATGATACTAAAGAGGTGTAATATAATTTGTGCATAAAATATATATGCACACAACTTCAACAAAAAAAAGAGAAACTGATTGAATTGTCATTTGCATCAAAATCGCAATCCAATTGGAAAGTCAAAATTTACAATTCAAAAAGAAAAAACATTAAAGGAACATCGTCTACACAATTCACAATTAAATTCAGATGGCACCTACCCAACCACATTATAAAAGCACATAAATCAATTCAACATCTAATAATCTGATTCTTATAAGAACTCACCATTCGCCTAATAATTCGCCACTGCTGATAATCCTTCTTGCCAAAAACTGCAACATCTGGTTCGACTATGTTAAACAACTTGGTGACAATAGTGGCAACCCCTCTAAAGAAAACGGGCCTACTCTTCCCACACAAACCCTTTTCCAACCTTTCAACTCTAACCCAAGTTTCATGCCCCAATCCTCGCTCTTCCACACAAGACACCACTTTTCCCTCTTTCTCTCTCCTAATTTCTCTCTTTACCCCATCCCCAACACTAGTAGTCTCATAGTCGTACAAGTTGTGGGGGTGAAAAACAACATCAACACCTCCAGGAACGGACATGAGCTTCTTGATATCACCATGGAAATCAGATGGGTATGTGGTAAGATCCTCATTTGGAGAGAACTGACCTGGGTTTACATAGATTGAGACCACTGTGACTTGGGTGTGCTTATGGGCTTCTCTGAGAAGAGAGAGATGACCTTCATGGAGGTAACCCATGGTGGGGACTAACCCAATAGTCTTGCCTTGGGCCCTCATGGACCTTGACCACTGCCTCATCTGGTTCTTATCTGTGATGATCTCTGGTTCTTTAACTGCCATTTCAAATTCGAAGTGTTAGGGTTGGGGCTTTTGTGCTCGATGTTAATAACCAAATTTAACAAAAATGGGATCTTGGTATCTTCAGAATGTTCTTAATTGGCTATTGTCCCAAAATGGATGGTGTGTACTTCGAACGGGTAAAGAATGGACAATTTTTTAGGAGTCGTAACCAAAACGAACTTAACAACCCTGCTCATCCATTTGTATGCTCACATTTTTGTTAAAATTTTTAAAGTAATTGAAATAATTTGAAAATTGTTAGATAATTAAAAGAAATTTAGATTGGTCTAATAAATAAGTGGCATGTTTTGTTAAAATCAATTAATGAGATTGAGAATTAAGTGGACACTAATTTGAGTCGATCTTTAGCACATTCTTATTTGCACTACAATTAGTATTTATATAGAAGATTAAATTATTTTTTATAGATGAAATTGTTTGTTTGGGTGTAGTTATTTGCACTACAATGAGTATTTTCAAAGAGGGGAAGTTTCATTTATTTTCATAGATGTGATTGTAAAATTAGGTGAAGTTTATTTTTTTTAAAGAGTTTGTCTTATCTTAGACATAAATAAACACAATCATGTTTAACAATGTAGATGTCATTCATTTGAAGCATTAGGATCTCGTATTTGATTTTTAACCTTGTGTGCAAGTATATTTCTCTTGCTATGTGAAATTTGTTTCAATATATAAATTTCCACCTAAAAAAGATGAATAAAAAAATGGGAATTTTTTGCTATATAAATTAAGATACAACGGTAAAACGGAAAATTAAAACTGGCGACATACTCTTGGCTATATAAAAAAAGCATAGAGGGGAGGGGAGGGGAGGGGAGGGGAGGGGGTAAACAAACCAAAAATGAAGAACCTAGAAAACAATGAAATGGCCAAGGGTATAAAAAGGCTGCTACTACAGAGAAAGGAGCACTTCAAGCATGGATGGATTTGAAGGGGTATAAATAATGTGCATATCGAGAAGAAGAATAGTATATGGGCAGGCCAAGCTCGCCGCCTGATTTTCTAACGAGTACATCAAGTTGTACGTGAAGAAAGTATTTCTTCAATGCATCTATCTATGTATATGAACCCCAGCCAGCCAGCCCAGTTTGCATTGTGAATATTATCTATCCTGCTTGATGAGCAGCTCTGTCAGTAAAACTCATTATCACATGCTATGATGCTAACAACTCTCAACACTAGGCACATTTTTGTATTTTAGTTTAAAACTTCACAAAACTACTTATGGGTACTACTTCATACACATGAAAAGTAGGGGACACACACACACACACACACACATATATATATATATATATATATATATATAAATAATATATTTGGGTTGGGCAGGTCATGCTAATTACATAGAATATTTCACATCTTTGATTGATCTCACATTTAACTCCTTTCATCCGTTACAAAATTAATTTTGAAATGAACCAAACTCATCTGCTGCTAGTAGCTCTTCTAATACCAATGCCTAGTTAAGCACTCGAATTCTACCAATATTAGAGACCACCTTTACATCTAATCTTCAAAGCTCTAGCACCACAACTGTCAAGAAACAGAAATTAAATACATATTATTAACATATAATCCTAAATTCCTAATACTATACATACAAAGTTAGCATAGATATACACCCTATTCCAAAACAAAAAACACCCATTTGCCAATTTTCTTTCTTCCACAAAAAGAATCTATTTTTTAGTGATAATAGTTATCATAATTTGAACAACAGCTTATTATTTTTAAAAGTGCACATGGAACATAAATATGTCTTTAATATTCGTAAAGTTTTCTAATGAAACTCTTCTTGAGTATATACACACATATATATGAACACATACATATATTGAGAGAGAGAGAGAGAGAGAGAGAGATGCCTTACATTCAGAGTCTGTGGTGATCCAATTTCCTGTTCTAGTTGTAGAGGTAGAGTTCACATAAGGATGCATGTTCATATTAGTCTGGTCAATATTCCTTGTGGAAGAAGACGCTGAGAGTGTAGAGAAAACAGAGGAAGAGGTGGTAGAGCAACTCTCCATATCCCTTCTAAAACTCATCTTTGGAGATTCACTGCTTAATTTAACATCATCTGCTACTCCTTTTAAGGTCTCTCTGTTTCGATATTGTAAAACCTGAAGGATAAGAATTAGTTAAACAAAGATTAACTTTCCTAATTTGCATGCAATTTGTTTTAAAATAAAAATAAAAAATTTAGATTTACCTTTGGACGGATAAACTTTCCTCCCTTATCAGCTTTGGTGGTAGCAGCCCATCTTAAAAGCTCCTTCATTTTGGAAAAAGTTTTGGTTTGAATCTTCTGATCGCTCTTTTCCCCATTCATCCCACATTTTGGGCTGGATGATAATGCAATTGCAGCAATATCATTCATAGGTAGAACAGTAGCCAATTCGGGCCCTTTGTTGTTATTCATCTTCATGGTAATTAAGAGTGTCAGAAAAGGTGAACAAATTAAGGTTCTTGCAACCCAATCTAATCTTTTCTATTCTCTTGATCCATCTTTGATTACCGGCCTTGTGGTGATTCAATGAAACCACTTCTTTAGATTCATGAGCTGGAAAAAAAAAGAAACAGATTAACAAGCTAGTTTTGTTACTGATCGAGCATCTATATAATTTGACATTAATTCTCATAAATAATCATGAAATGAAAAAGTTTTTTCTTACCGCTACAACTTTCCTTCTTGGTGGCCGTCGGACTAGAAACAATAGTACTAGTTTCTCTTGGTGGTTCCTGTGCTAACTTGCGGAGCCATTTAATGATCTGTTATATATATATATACATAAAAAGTATAATTTTAGGATCAAGAATGATATATATACATCCAACTTTAATATGCATGCATTATAATGAATCATAATATATATATATATATGTATGTATGTATGTATGTATTACTACAAAAGCTAGGTCACCTTCATATTATATATATATATATGCTTGAAGCTATGAAATATCTGTAACAGTATAGCTATATGTTCTGTCTGTGTGTATGCCTGGATATGGATATTACACTATCAAGCCTTTCGGAAGAAGAAGACAAATAGGAGCAGAGAGACTTGGACTGAATCTAGGCAGTGAATGGGGGCTCGTTGGTTGGCTTTGTGATTCCAATTGCAATGAGGAACTATAGATATATATATATATAGGTAGATAGATAGATAAGGTAATGATGGGATGGTTGGTATTAAGGAATAAGTACACTCAAATATCAAGGATTATATACATATATATATATATGTATCATCAATCTTAAATTTACTTTTAACAGTTTAGCCTTGGTGGAACATCTATTTGCCATACACGGTGTAGGGCTATCGATCTCCAGCGCGGTGGTCCCTAATTCATGGGGGCAATTTTGTTGGTGTGCTGTTTATCCCAAGAGATAGAGAAGGTACAACCTGATGTCAGGGCTGACACTTGGCTTGTACTAAAAAAAACCTGGTAATGAATCTCAAGCTGCTGCTACCCAAGGCAAGCATATCTGTATTAATTAAGTATTAGTATTCATTATTATTCCTTAATAAAGTGCAGTAACATATTTTGTCTACATATATACTGGCAGTGCAGAGAGATGGAAAGTGCAGGAAGGCTGTAGCTAGTTATATTATTGGTCCCCAGCCCTTTCCTTCTCACGTTTTCAATAGATTCAGGTGTGGATGACGTGTGTCACTCCACCCTCCGTATATAACTTTGAGGTTGACGTGGCCTCTTATTAGGAGGATGCTCTCCATTTCAAATGTATTGAGATGTGATGTCATAAAGTACCCTTAAGCAGCTCAACCTCCCAAAACCAATAAAAACAGGGCTCAAAAACAACAAAAATCCTTCTTTGCATTTAGAATTCCCATAACACATCTTTCTATTACATATTTCCATATGCGGACCCACTCACTATTCATATAAGAGAAAACATATGGAAATATCATTTTTTAACCCTTCTATTAACCAACTGTAAAATGAATATTACCCAAAAAGTGCAGCAATATATGGTAACTTCACAGCTACTTTTATGAAAATCATCAATCCAACTAGAGCAGTTTCCCACTGAGATTCACAATTCCCTTATTGTTCCTCCAAGATAAGTGGAGCAACACCTTACACCTTCCTTTTCCAAAATTGAAAATTCATTTTTCCTTTTCAAGTCAATTTGTAAAATTCTAAAATCGACATAGGATTTCATAAATCACTTGAAAAGTCAAAATGTATTCCTAGTTTTGGAAAGGAAGGAGTATTTTTTTCATATAAGCAAACTAAGAGAGAGAGGCAGGTCATAATGGAATATGAATACAAGCAAGAAAACAATTACTACAATGTTGGTGTATTAAGTTATGTAAATTACACTCTTTAAAGTTGACACCCTGATTATACCCAACCCAACCTCTGCTAGAAGACAAATGTGTACAAGTAACATGGCCACGACGCTCATTCTGGATCCGGAGAGCCACCAGGTACCAGCTGCACAAAAGACAAAAAGTTAGGAGTAGCCTAATGAACGGTCAAAATTACATCTAATTTGTCACAGTCTATCTTTATTTTGTCCAGATTAATAACAAAGCTGCTAGGACTATCAATGAAGCTTCAAGCATATAGCTCAAAGTTAGGCACAAACATTCCTTTGTTACATAAAGGAGTTTATTAACTTTATATTCAAAGTCCAAAGCCACAGGCATCATAGGTTGCTGATGACCAGCTTAGTTTAGACTTTAGAGTTGCTAAAAGTACACAAAGTTAACTCGAGTAATCCTACGTGCACTTGTGCACAAACTGTGCACTTGTGCACAAACTGTGCACTTGTGCACGAACTGTGCACAACAGAGAGAAGAGCATGTGGTCCTACTTTCTGAATCAGACTCGTGTATTGTTTTCTCTCCGTTAGTGCACATAGAATTACTCAATTGACTTATTATACAACAAAGAGCCACTCATACACATGACAACTAATAGATAAATTCCTATGTCAAGCACTTACAATTGCAATGTTGTTTCCATTTAGCAAAATCTGATCGAGTTTTGTTATTCTCCGCCCTTCAGCAGTGATTTCACTGTATAACAGAATTAGTAGTAGTAAGAAAACAGGATGGGCCGATGGGTATATAAGCTCAGCAAGTCATTCAGCATCAGCAGATTCACATGACAAAATAGAATAAGGTAAATAACTGATCAACACAAAGGTGAAAGAGCTTATAAGATGTCAGTATCTCCATTTTGAGATACTAATTAAAGTGATAAAAGAAAGTATTCCTATTTTCCGTCTTCTAGAACGAATCAACCAAAATTCTGATATATCATCCAACAAAACTGAAAAAGAATGAACCACAACACTTGGCGAAACGGTAAGGATCGCCCTGGGATGAGCCGTAAACCCGGACATACTGGAATCGAACCCCGCTTGCAACAAGTGTGAGAATTTATATTCATGTGGCCACGGACTGCCAGCGCAAGCTGGTGCGCAAGCCAAAACGGTTGTGTCCGGCCCGGGTGACTAGTCCGACCAGCGGGTTGGGAAACACCATGTTAGCAAAAAAAAAATTGAAAAAGAATGACTCAATCATGATAAGTTTATGGTCTTTCAAAATTATCTTAGCCCTGTGACTTTGTCAAATATCGAATGTTTAACCGGTTGAAAACGAACAAATTCGAAATATAATGTCAAGACCTAGCCATATTAATTTGTCTCCTCGCATGGCAACATAAATACATAAATATAGAGTTCACTTTTACTCTCTGTTTTGCAATATGAGGCTTAACTTATTTGGTACTCCCTCCGTCCCATAATAAGTGATGTTTTAGGTGATTTCATTTGTCCCAAATTATTTGATGTTTTAGAAAATTTAGAAGCATTAATTACAATATTTCCAAAATTACCCCTCATTACTCCTACTTCAATACCCAAATGCTTTTAACACTCTCTCTCTCCTTATTAACACAAAGGGTATTATAGACAAATGATACTATATTTAATGTTAAACAATTATTTCCTTAATGGTTGTGCCTAATTCTAAAACATCACTTATTATGGGACGGAGAGAGTATTTTATACTTATATAGTCAAAGGTATATTATGTTATTTTTTTCCTGTTGTTCCTTTATAAATATATATTACTTCAATAATATTGACTACTAACTAACCCTCTGGTTTAAAGTCTTTAAAAAGAATATCTAAAGTTTTTTCCTAGCCTTTTTTGATTCATTTAACATTAAACTTAAGCTAATGTGCTTTGCATTTTATTTTTTATGTATTTCACTGTATGATACATGATTCGCGATTTGGGGTTTTCGATATGATTCACGATTTGATAAATATTGGTCTATTTGTAATCAGTGTTGATGATGGTGAGAAAATGGCAATGTGTAATTAGCACTGACGATGATGTCAGTGACAGTATGTAATCAATGGAAAAGGTCAATATCTAATTAGCATCGAGTGTAATTGGTGATGAAGATGGAAAAAATGATAATCCCCCCTCTGTACAACTTTCTGTGGACAATTTGTTTGCATGTTTCAGTCACACTAGTGTTAAAATATGGCAAAAATAGTATTAAAGTCATAGTACATATTTTCAATATAGTTACATACTCCCTCCGTTCCAAAATATATGATTATTATTGAATTTTTAAAGTCAACTTGAGACATTTTCAATTGACAAAAATTCATTTAGTATAAGTCACTACGTTGATGATTTTGCAAACTCCGTATATTTTCCAAAATATATTATCATTATAGGTTTTATTATTTCATCATTTTTAATGAATCTTATCAATTTTGAGTTTAAAAATATTTCAAATTGACTTTCAAAATTCAACAATGATCTTATAATTTGGAATGGATGGAGTATATTGTATAAATATTTCGATAATTTGAAAATACATAAGAATATAATGCATAAATGTATATATTGGAATGCCTCAAAATCTGTGTAAAACAAGTTAAAAAACAAGTGGCCACATAAAGCTTGGCGGGGGGACACATGTACAAATATAGAGAAGGGTGAGAGGGGGAATAACACTGTAGGCACATGCACTCCTGAGCACACGTGGGGAGAGAGAGAAGTTTGGGGGCTGTTGTTGTGGTAAGGAATTGAGCTCCTCAGAATGAATGGTAAAGAGAGACTCGCTCAGAAATGGAACCTGAATACTTGTTCCTTTCAAAATTAGGCAGCTCAATGAACCCAAGCGCAAGTTTGTTTTCGAAAAACTAATAGTGGCATATATACCGTAAGACCCTAAAGATTTAATTTTTTTTATATATTATTTTGAAACAGTAAGGTGTTAATTTGATAAATGTAATAAGTTATGGGAGATATGTGCAAATTTTTTAAAATTAACAAGTGGTAATAAAATATTCATTGTTGTCGGGGAATATTCGTTTGGTCGTGAAATATTCTTGTTATAGAAGAATATTCGTACGACGGCGCAGCTATTTGTGGGTCCCACAACGGAATAATTGTCGGATATAAAAAGCGACAGAAATATCCTTTTTATAAAATAACGGTAAAACTGTTACCGTTAAACTGTTGAAATACCCGGTGATAAAAATACAGTAACACGCGGTGTTGCACAGTAGCACGCGGTGTTGCACAGTAGCACACGGTATTGCACAGTAATTCTAATTATTGATTCTTACGTAAGAAGTCACTGCTCAATAATTGTTACAGTAATTACTGTTCAATATTTTATTTTATTGATTCAATAATTGCTACGTTGATATTTTATATTAGTGATTCAATAATTGTCATTGCACGGTATTTCAAATTATCAAATCAATAATTCATATTATTTGAATAATATTACGAGATAGCATTATTGGCAATGTTTAAGGAAGTTCTGTCTAGGAAAGGGGTTAGTTAATTGCGCGCCAGTAGGAGAAAGCCTTATCAGAAGGCCCCCTCTTTCCTGAGAACGACCTGGTTGTCATTATTGTGATTCTGTAATATTATTTGTGAATAATAATTATTGATAAAAATGATAAGTAAATATTTATTTAATGTGAATATAAATGAAGGAATTAGTGTTGATGGTTGTTTTTATCCGTATATGCATTTTGTCGGAATGGAGGTGTAAAAAAATCATCCGTATGTAAATTTGAGTCATTTTTCGTTCAGAATTTGGAAAAAACTTTCTTCTACAAAGTTGTAGAAAATCAAATTTCATATGGAATGGACATAAGGTTCGTATTTTTCTGATAAAAGGGCTATTTATTATGAATTATTGAAGTTTCGGAATAAATATTTTTATTAAAAACATGGGTGGGTCCCACTCTTGTTTTTTTGTGGTGTATAATGCTGAAATTCAAAGTGGTGTGCGTTCAATTTTCAAATAGGTAAAAGCCACCGGTTGCAAGTTTTGTCAGAACTAGCGTTCTGGCATTTTTCTATAAATAGGGTGCTTAAGTTAGAATTGAAAATCACACCAGAATCAGAAAATTTTCTCTCTATAATATCGAGCGTATTTCTTGTGAGTATAAGGATAGTTTGAGTGTGGATTACGGTGCAAGATTTTTCTCAGCATTAGATCCGATATTCCAGTCAAAACTACTCTCCTGTTAAGGTAAAGAATGTTATTTTTCTCGTAAATGATGTTATTTCCTTTTAATATTCATAATGAATATTATTTTCTTTCATATTTCATATTATGGAAGTAATAATATTTCATTTCATATTCCTAAATCTGAACTTACTACGGTAAGTATTGCTTCTATAATTCCTGAAATGATCAGAAATTTCTTGAGTTTTGCGCTTCATCTAGTATCATTTCAGCGGAATAATTTTCTGAACTTTTTATGAAAATTTGCAACTTTTCATGACGAGTTACTATTCACGATAAAAAAAAAAATTATCTTTGATTGGATCCAAGTTTTGATTTTCATTCTTGAATTTTGCTCCACAATTGATTATTACGGAGTATTATTGAACTTGGATAAACTAAATTACGAATCCCTAATTTTTGTCATTTATCTCACTGGATTCGTTATTTATATTGTTTTTCATCATCCTCAGTCCTAAATGATGATATAATTGAATATCTTTGGCCTGTAGTGCAAAGAAGAATGATTACTTGATGAATATCTTTGGCCTGTAGTGCAAAGATGAAAGATTACCTGATGAATATCTTTGACCCGTAGTACAAAGATGAACATGTGTTGAGATGAACATGACCAACTGGTGATACAAATGAATATCTTTGGCCCGTAGTGCAAAGATAAATATTTGGTTCGAGATGTATATTGATTGATGTTACAGGGATAAAATATTGATGATAGACTTTTAAATCATAGAAGATAGTAGACTTCATTCTCTACTTAACTCTTCTAATGAATTATTATTTCCGCTGCAGTTGTTGATCTAAAACTTATTCTGATTTGTTGAAGACTAACGATAATTTATTTTTCATTATTTTAGTCATAATATTATTTACTAGGCTAGTTGAGCTCACCCTTTTCTTCCATTGTTCTTTTCAGGAAATGAGAATATCGCGAAGACTAGTCGGGGAACAGTGTAATGATCAGAGTTAGATCTGTAGAAGTCCTCACTATTCTATAAAATAATGGGACAATAATTGTAATGAATAAAAAATGAATTTGAGTGTTTATATTTCGTATTATATACGATTTGTATTGAAGCTCATAGTTTGTGTGGTCGTATTTTACACGACCGTATGTTATAAAAGATTGTATTCGAATTCTGTACCATGTATTTGGCGACTCAGAATGGGTTGAGTATTGAACCTATTTTGAGGGCGTCACAGTTGGTATCAGAGCTTAGGGATATGATCTCTGACAGAGATCTGAGAATAGAACTAGGAGGAGAGAGACAAGGAAATCTTTCGCTAGTGTGTGTCCTACCTAAGCTTATTTGGTATTTAATTGGTCGTTTAGAACATAGGGTTAATATATTATATGTTAATTTGTTTGTTTAACCCTTGTTTTGTAGCAGTATTTGTGAATGGCAACTGAAAATCTAAATAATGAAGTGAATGAGACCGTTGAGACACTTTTAATCACCAACCAGGAGAACGTGCAACAAGAAGGCAATATTCCTTCTGGAAACGACACCACCGATCAAACGATGAACGATAGGATGTTTAAAAGCTTTTTACAGTTCATGCAAAACCAGACGAGGGAGACTCGTGTTCATAATACAGGTGAAAATAACAACTCGCGGCTTGTCACTGCCAAGCAGTTTAAAGAGTTGAGACCACCAGAGTTTCAGGGAAAGCCAGATCCAATCAAGGCAGAAAATTGGATTAAGAAAATTACCAAGATATTTGATTCCTTGGGATGCACGGAGGAACAGAAGGTTCCATTCGCCACGTTTATGTTCCGTGGAGAGGCAGATTATTGGTGAAAATCTGTGAAGCGTACCCAGCTTGCCGCACTCAATATGTCTTGGGAAGAGTTTCAGAAACTGTTTAATGACAAGTACTTTCCAGAAAGTATTCGTCATATGAAGTAGGTAGAGTTTATTAAACTTGAACAGAACAACATGACTGTGTCCCAATATGAGGCTAAGTTCGCGGAGTTATCCCGGTTCGCATCTCATTTGGTTGATAATGAGAAACGTATGACGTAGATGTTTCTAAGAGGTTTGAAACCCAAAATTCGTGTGTACCTCATTTCTCACAAACTTTCTTTATATTCAGATGTGGTGAAAAGAGCCCAATTGTTAGAACGAGATAATGATTATGTTCAACCAAGGGACAACAACCAAGGTCGTACCGGTGACAGCAGTCATCGAAAAAATAACAACTAGCAGGGAGGAAAGTATCATGACAGAAGCGATAACCACTCCGGTGGTAATCGTGACCATGATAATAGAAGAAATGAGTCAGGGGAAAATTTCAAGAAGAGAAGGTACAACAATGAGAACGTGAAAACATCGACAGCAGCACCAACATCAACGATTTCTAGAGGAGGAAAGCGACTGCCGATCGTATGCTATAAATGCCGACAAGAGGGACACATTAGTCCCAATTGCACACAGCAATCCAAGGTGTGTTATAACTGTGGAAAGGAAATACATATAGCTCGAGTGTATCATGTAGCGAAACTAAGTCCAGCAGGGATGGTGACTCCAAAGGCTGTCCCTGACAAGGCAAAGTCAGTGGTTCCTAGAAAAATTTTTGTCGTAACTGCAAACAAGTGAGGAACACGAATGAGGTTATTACGGGTAAACTAATCATAAACTCTTGCGAAGTCTATACCTTATTAGATACCGGTGTTACCCATTCTTTTATTTCAGCTACTTGTGCTCAACGTTTGAACTTGACTTCTGAGAAATTAGACTTTGACTTATATGTTGAAACTCCGTTAGGAAAAATCTTCGTTACATCTACAGTTTACAAATCTTGCTTGATTCCTACCTGTTGATCTTATATCTTTAAAAATATTTGCATTTGATTTGATTTTAGAAATTGACTGGTTAACCACTTATCATGCCAAAATTGATTATTTTCGTAAAGTTGTTAGTTTTCATATTCCTAACTAACTTGTTGTGCGAATTCAAACCACCAAACCACTAAAATCAGTCAATGTCATTTCAAGTCATAAAGCTATTCGTTTATTGAAAAACGAATGTCAAACTTTCTTAGCCCATGTCACTGATCTAAACCAGAGTACGTTAGGTTTGAATGATATTGATGTTGTTAATGAGTTTCCTGATGTATTTTTCGAAGAACTTTCCGGTCTACCCCCAGAACGTGAAGTTGAATTCTTTATTGACCTTGAACCCGGTACAAAACCCATTTCTAAAACCCCATATCGAATGACTCTTATTGAACTTCAGGAGTTAAAAGTCCAACTACAGGAGTTGTTAGACATCGATTTTATACGTCCTAGTACATCTCCTTGGGGTGCTCCTGTTTTATTCGTAAAGAGGAAAGACGGAGAGTATGCGACTTTATATTGACTATCGAGAGTTGAACCATGTCTAACAAAAATAGGTATCCGTTACCTCGTATTGATGACCTGTTCGACCAGTTACAAGGTGCACAATTCTTTTCAAAGATCGATCTTCGTTCTGGATATCATCAGTTAAAGATTAAAACTGATGATATTCCCAAAACTGCCTTCAGAACTCGGTACGGGCATTATAAATTCTTAGTCATGTCTTTTAGATTGACTAATGCTCCTGCTGTTTTCATGGATATGATGAACCGTGTATTCAAGGAATATTTGGATCAGTTCGTGGTTGTCTTTATTGATGACATCCTCATCTATTCCAAAAGCCGTGAAGATCATGAACACCACCTGAAGCTGGTACTTCAAAGGCTTCGTGATAACAAACTATATGCCAAGTTGAAGAAATGTGAATTCTGGCTTGAGGAGGTAGCATTCCTTGGGCACGTAGTATCAAAACGTGGAGAATCTGTGGAGCCGATGAATATTGAAGCAATACAAAATTGAGAGCAACCAAAGTCGGTGACCGAAGTACGTTGCTTTCTGGGCTTAGCTGGTTATTATCGGAGATTCGTGGAAGAATTTTCTTGAATCGCTACTCCATTAACTCAGCTGACTCGGAAAGATACGAAATTCGTATGGAATGAGGAATGCGAGAAGAGCTTCCAAGAGCTCAAGAGGAGACTCATTTCGGCACCTGTTCTGACGATACCATCTGGTTAGAATGGATTTGTCATTTACAGCGATGCTTCAGGCAAAGAGTTAGGATGTGTTCTCATGCAACATGGGAAAGTCATAGTCTATGCCTCACGACAATTCAAAGAATATGAGAGGAATTATCCTACTCATGATCTAGAGTTGCCAATTGTCATTTTCGCGTTGAAGATCTGGAGACATTACCTGTATGGGAAGAAAGTGGAAATCTATACGGATCATAAGAGCCTTAAATATTTCTTCACACAGAAGGAACTCAACATGCGACAACGACTTTGGCTTGAGCTGTTGAAAGATTACGACCATACCATCTTGAAAAAGCGAACGTGGTAGCAGACGCGTTAAGTAGAAGATCATATGCGGGAATGAATGCGATGCTGTCAACACAAAAACCCATTTTGTATGACTTACAAAGGATAGAGATAGAGTTCAAGACTCCGGGGACCCACATGATGATGTCAAGTATACGCGTAGAACCAGTTTTGATTGATAAAGTTAAAGTTGCTCAAGCTACAGACCCGGAGATGATGAAGATGAAGAAAAAGGTGCAAGAATGTGCTATTCCAGAAACAAGAATCGATAAAGAAGGAATACTTCGAGTCAACTCCAGACTTTGTGTTCCTAACGATTCTGATTTGAAGTATAGAATCATGATGGAGGCACACAACACACCGTTTGCAATCTATCCTGGAAGTACCAAAATTTATCGCGATCTTCAACATACATTTTGGTGGAGCACTATGAAGAGAGAGATCGCGAAGTTTATCTCGAGGTGTTTAACGTGTCAACGTGTCAAGGCGGAGCATCAAGTGCCAAAGGGTCCATTGCAACTACTTGAGATTCCAAAATGAAAGTGGGAACACATTACCATGGATTTCGTTACGGGTCTTCCCAAGGTTTCTCAAGGCATAGATGCGATTTGGGTTATTGTCGATAGATTAACTAAGTCTGCTCATTTCTTGCCTATACGAGAGACTTATTCCCTTGAACGTCTTGCTCGTATGTTCGTGAATGAGATTGTGAGGTTGCATGGCATGCCAGTATCCATAGTTTCGGATCGTGACCCAAGATTCACTTCACGATTTTGGGTCAGTTTGTAGAAAGCTTTGGGCTCGGATTTACGATTCAGTTCGGCTTATCATCCTCAAACAGACGGGCAATCAAAAAAGACTATCCAAACTCTTGAAAATCTATTGAGACTCTGTGTTCTAGACTTCAAAGGGAGTTGGGATAAGTACTTACCATTTGTGGAATTCTTCTACAACAACATTTATCAGGAAAGTATAGACGTGGCTCCATTCGAAGCGTTGTATGGACGAAAGTGTCGTTCTCCAGTATGCTGGATGAGATTGATGAAGCAACATTGTTGGGACCAGAGTTAGTACATATGACTACGAAAAAGATTCAAATGATCCGGCAACGGATACAAACCGCACAAGATCGACAATGCGGATCTTCATCGAAGGGACGTGGAGTTTAATGTCGGAGATCATGTATTGTTACGTGTTGCTCCATGGAAAGAAGTTACGAGATTCGGGAAGAGAGAAAAGCTCAATCCACGATTTATTGGTCCATTTGAGATTCTTGACCGAGTAGGAAATGTGGCCTATAGACTCGCTTTACCACCAAGCATGTCTCGTGTTCATAACGTTTTTCACATATCCGTGCTACGTAAATATTTGAAAGATCCAAACCACATTATTGAGTTAGAACCAGACGAGATAGCCGAAGATTTAACGTACGAGAAGATACCTGTCAAGATCTTAGATAAGAAAGAACATGTCTTACGCTCAAAGATTATACCTCAAGTTAAAGTTTTGTGGAAGAACCATGATATTGAGAAAATGACCTGAGAGTTGGAATCGGAACTGAAAGCGAGGTATCCTCACCTTTTCGACATACCAGGTACGTACGTCAATTTCGAGAACGAAATTTCATAAGAAGGGGAGGTTGTAAGACCCCAAATTTTATGAATAAAGATTTAATTTTCTTTATATATTATTTTGAAATAGTAAGGTGTTAATTTGATAAATGTGATAAGTTATGGGAGATATGTGCAAATTTTTCAAAGTTAGCAAGTGGTAATAAAATATTCATTGTTGTCGGGGAATATTCGTTTGGTCGTGAAATATTCTTGTTATAGAAGAATATTCGTACGACGGCGCAGCCATTTGTGGGCCCCACAACGGAATAATTGTCGGATATAAAAAGCGACAGAAATATCCTTTTTATAAAATAACGGTAAAACTGTTACCGTTAAACTGTTGAAATACCCGGTGATAAAAATACAGTAACACGCGGTGTTGCACAGTAGCACGCGGTGTTGCACAGTAGCACACGGTATTGCACAGTAATTCTAATTATTGATTCTTACGTAAGAAGTCACTACTCAATAATTGTTACAGTAATTACTGTTCAATATTTTATTTTATTGATTCAATAATTGCTACGTTGATATTTTATATTAGTGATTCAATAATTGTCATTGCACGGTATTTCAAATTATCAAATCAATAATTCATATTATTTGAATAATATTACGAGATAGCATTATTGGCAATGTTTAAGGAAGTTCTGTCTAGGAAAGGGGTTAGTTAATTGCGCGCCAGTAGGAGAAAGCCTTATCAGAAGGCCCCCTCTTTCCTGAGAACGACCTGGTTGTCATTATTGTGATTCTGTAATATTATTTGTGAATAATAATTATTGATAAAAATGATAAGTAAATATTTATTTAATGTGAATATAAATGAAGGAATTAGTGTTGATGGTTGTTTTTATCCATATATGCATTTTGTCGGAATGGAGGTGTAAAAAAATCATCCGTATGTAAATTTGAGTCATTTTTCGTTCAGAATTTGGAAAAACTTTCTTCTACAAAGTTGTAGAAAATCAAATTTCATATGGAATGGACATAAGGTTCGTATTTTTCTGATAAAAGGGCTATTTATTATGAATTATTGAAGTTTCGGAATAAATATTTTTATTAAAAACATGGGTGGGTCCCACTCTTGTTTTTTTGTGGTGTATAATGCTGAAATTCAAAGTGGTGTGCGTTCAATTTTCAAATAGGTAAAAGCCACCGGTTGCAAGTTTTGTCAGAACTAGCGTTCTGGCATTTTTCTATAAATAGGGTGCTTAAGTTAGAATTGAAAATCACACCAGAATCAGAAAATTTTCTCTCTATAATATCGAGCGTATTTTTTGTGAGTAGAAGGATAGTTTGAGTGTGAATTACGGTGCAAGATTTTTCTCAGCATTATATCCGATATTTCAGTCAAAACTACTCTCCTGTTAAGGTAAAGAATGTTATTTTTCTCAGAAATGATGTTATTTCCTTTCAATATTCATAATGAATATTATTTTCTTTCATATTTCATATTATGGAATTAATAATATTTCATTTCATATTCCTAAATCTGAACTTACTACGGTAAGTATTGCTTCTATAATTCCTGAAATGATCAAAAATTTCTTGAGTTTTGCGCTCATCTAGTATCATTTCAGCGGAATAATTTTTTGAACTTTTTATGAAAATTTACAACTTTTCATGACGAGTTACTATTCACGGAAAAAAAAATATTTTTTTTATCTTTGATTACATCCAAGTTTTGATCTTCATTCTTGAATTTTGCTCCACAATTGATTATTACGGAGTATTATTGAACTTGGATAAACTAAATTACGAATCCCTAATTTTTTTCATTTATCTCACTGGATTCGTTATTTATATTGTTTTTCATCATCCTCAGTCCTAAATGGTGATATAACTGAATATCTTTGGCCTGTAGTGCAAAGATGAATGATTACTTGATGAATATCTTAGCCTGTAGTGCAAAGATGAATGATTACCTGATGAATATCTTTGGCCCGTAGTGCAAAGATGGATATGTGTTGAGATGAACATGACCAACTGGTGATACAAATGAATATCTTTGACTCGTAGTGCAAAGATGAATATTTGGTTCGAGATGTATATTGATTGATGTTACAGGGATAAAATATTGATGATGGACTTTTAAATCATAGAAGATAGTAGACTTCATTCTCTACTTAACTCTTCTAATAAATTGTTATTTCCGCTGCAGTTGTTAATATAAAACTTATTCTGATTTGTTGAAAACTAACGATAATTTATTTTCCATTATCTTAGTCATAATATTCTTTACTGGGCTAGTTGAGCTCATCCTTTTCTTTCATTGTTCTCTTCAGTAAATGAGAATATCGCGGGGACTAGTCGGGAAACAGTGTGATGATCAGAGTTAGATCTGTAGAAGTTCTCACTATTCTATAAAATAGTGGGACAATAATTGTAATGATTAAGAAATGAATTTGAGTGTTTATATTTCATATTATATACGATTTGTATTGAAGCTCATAGTTTGTGTGGTCGTATTTTACACGACCATATCTTATAAAAGATTGTATTTGAATTCTGTACCATGTATTTGGCGACTCAAAATAGGTTGAGTATTGAATTTATTTTGGGGGCGTCACATATACATTGTGTACCAACAGTCTGAGAGAGAGTCTAAATGTCCAAGTTCAATATCCCAAAGTACCCATGGACATAATTTGGATGTTAGGATTTTCATATACCGTTCTTTGAAAATGTTGAAGCCTTCTAAATCTGATGAGAGGGAGACATGAAAGGTTCTTGCTCCTCTGCTGAATTACATTGCCTGTATACACCATCAATCTAGAAACTGTGTTCTACGCAGTGAAAATACTCTACCTGAAAAAAAGACTTCCATCTCTTCTTTTTGTTTTTATTTGTCATATAATTTTTCTATGCATGATGTATCTGTATTTATTTTGACTACCACAAACATAAGTTTCAATTACTATCTTACAAACAATGGATGCAGAAACAAAGGTGAGAGATGAAGAGTATTCTTATGCTTTTAATTTAAGACGGAGACCTATCAATCACAAATCACCTTCAGCAGAAATTTGATTCCGGGGTAGGATTTGTCTTCAATTTCCTCGGATTTTTCATCACAATTGAAAACAAGCTAAGGTAAGTGAACTCCCAGCTTGGTAGAAATATAATAAACCAAGCTCAGATGACCAAAATTTCTAAGGCTAGCATAGGCAATTTCAAAAGAGATTACTAATACCTTGCTCATTTTAATGATGCAGTATATATTGTTAAATAAGTATCTTCTCATTTGCACCAAAAAATTCATAACAACTACATGTCAACAGTTCAAAACTTTATGAAAGCATGGAAACCTGATCACATAAAAAATGGTAATATCAAGAGTCACAGTCAAATTTTAAATTTTAAATCCACTTTCAGCCAGTTTTATTAAGAAGTGGACCAGGGGCCTTGTTCTTGGAATAATCTAGAGCATAAGAACTAATAGTTTTCAGCACCACAACCCAAAGAAAGATTAGAAGATTCTAGATCTTTGTGAGATAAATAGGAATGATTTTGGGCTGCTTAGGCAAATCCAAGTTTAACTAACCCAATTTGAATGGCCTCACACTAGGTTTATTTTAGGCCGTTGCATACCCAGACTTAATTATTATAAAGAAAATCCTAAAGTTGCAACTCCATTGTCGATCCAATACCAGCACCAGCCCAAAATTTCTCTCTTTTCTTTTTTTTAGTTAGGGGGGGCAGTCAAATTTTGACTGTTCTTTATCCTCTAATGTTTTTTGTAAGTACATTATCTTCTACTTATGCAATGGATAACCAAATTTTGGATAGGTAATTCATTGAAGTTTGAGTAAACATGGAAAAATTAAAAAGTACAACTACACGTTCAATTCCAATCTAACCCAAAAAATTGCAAGATAGACAAGTGTTACTTCCATACAACCAACTTGTTCACAAATTTTCTTAAACTCAAAACAATTAATACTCCTAGAACCATGTACGAACCTCACCATCACCAAATGAGTTAAACCTTCAGCAAAAGTGGAAACAAAAAACCACCCAAATCAAATAAAATTCACATTCATCCTAAAGCATCCAAGTCTTCCTGAACTAAACAGTATCACAGTTACAAGCATAATAAACAAAATATATAATAGCAAAATATAAATACGTACTATTCAGTGACATCTTCGAGGACCATGTTGACATAAACATCAAAACCGCGAAGTGTACCGACTAATTCCTTGTCGCCTTTCATTATCACCCAAATCTTCGACCCTATGCACCGATCTATCAATTCTGCAATCAACGGGAAATAGTTTAGTACTGTAATTTATAGCAAAAAAAATGCAGATATTATAAATAGAGGGAGGGGCTAATAAACCAGAGGGGAGGAGCTGTGAAGGATTGTTGGCCATGGCTGAATTTGAATAATTTGTATGATCTCTCTCTGATACAAAAATATTATACAGGGATGCTGTTTGCTCGATAAGCTTTCGGCGGTACACCTATGAGTTTAAGTAGCAACATTCGGTTGTCCATACTACCCCTTGTGGCCTCCCCAATCTACGGTTCTACCTTTTTTTATTATTGGAGTATTATTTTTATTTAGTATGAAATATATCAAGGAATTTCTTAAAGGCACATGCTAAGCACACTGCATATTCCTTTGAAGTTGGTGCAAATACAAAAATCAAGAGAATATGCACACCGTTCAATAAAATATTCTCTTGAACTGTATGTTTAGCATGTGACCTACAGGCACGTGTTAAGAGGACTAATATATCAAATGTCTCAATCAATAAATTAGTGACAAAAGTAAGGAACTACCTAACCCAAAACCAGTGTTGTAAAACTCGGACGAACCGTCGATCGAATCGGTAAAATTTGGAATCGGTCTGCCTTTCGGTTCGATGGTCCAACCGATAAACACGGTTAATTGACCCGCTTGACTTGTTTATTTTTTTTTTTATAAAAAAAATATTAAAATTAACCATTTTTATTACTATTGTAACTCATTTTTATTATGTTTTAGTTCATAAAAAATAAGATTTTATTTTTTTTATTAATTACTAATAATATATATTTTTATATATTAATGACTTTACTGAGTCAATAATAGTTCGACCACTGGTTGGACCAATGACTCACCACTCGGTATCTTTTTTGGTTCAATGAATGGTCCGGTTTTAAAAACCTTGCCCAAAACAATTAATATTCCTAAGAGCATCTCCAAGAGTAGTAGTAAAAAAAACTCTTCAAATTGAAGTTTGTTGACCTACATGACAATTTAAAGAACATTATTTGTTACTTTCATATTTTGTGTCTCATCAGTCTCTTTAATTTAATAAGCTGTACATCAAACCCATCAAGAGTAATAATTTTTTTTAACCTTTAATTATAGATTTGAAGAGTGAAAAGGAGATTGCAGATTTAATGGCTAAAGTTGAAGAGGCTGTTAGAGAAGATTTTTCTGATGTGACTCGCGTATTTGAGTATCCTAAAGTAATTGAAGAGACTGTTGGAGATGCTTTAACACCATGTATGAACCTCATCTTTGCCAAACTAATTAAACCTTTTATAGCAAACAACTTATGTGTGCAAACGGATTAACTTGTTATGTTTAATATCAAATTGAAAAAACTAACCATGCAGATAAAACAAATATGAAAAATATAGGTGAGTTCTAACGGTTTGAACTATTTTAGAGATATTTTAGTCATAATCTTGCTGCTCAACTAGTGCACACACCATGTGTAATTGATATTTTCATATTATTTTTTTAATATTTTTACACGTATGACTCACATATTAGTTAATAAAAAATAAATGTAACAATTAATATGTGAACCTTATATGTGAAAATATTAAAAAATAATGTGAAAATATCAATTTCCTAACAAATAAATAAAAACGAATAGAGATGTTAGTATAGATAAAATAGAAATTGAGATAGATTAGGAGAGATAAAATATGAGACTAAAATATATCTTGTGACATAAGATTACCAAAGTGACGGTAATAAAAACCTAAGACTTTATTAATAGAGATAATAAAAAAGTCCAATACTTTAAAAACAACAAGTCTTGGGCGACAGTTTTCCACCAACCGGGGTGGCGACAGGTCGGTTTTTTGTTTTTTTTTTTGCTTTTGACTTCTAAATAATTAATGTGATTTATTGGAACTGAAATTTTTATAAAATACAGTAATTTAAGTATCGCTTTGATATACGTAAAAAAAAAGGGTTGTATAGTCTGTACAACCTTGTTTTTACGTGTATCCCTAAATCATTTTATAAAAATTACAGTTCTAATAAATCACATTAATTATTTGAGAGTCAAAAGCAAAATAAATAAATAAATAAATAAATTTCCGACCGGTTGCCATCCCGGTCGGTGGAAAACTGTCGCCCAAAAAGGACTGCTTTGAAAATTGTACTGATTATGTTCTTTTCATTCATACGACTCAAAATTTTCATTTTGCTTTAGAGCATAACAATTTATTCCACTAAACATATAAATTATGAACTAGTTTGTAATCTTCTAAAATTTTATGTCCATAACCTAACCATGTTATTTTCGTCGGGTAAAAAATTAAGAGCAATGCTACTATCACATAAATTATATCACATAACTCTCACATACACACATATACATATTGTGGGTTCCCGCCTGACATGCGAGACCCACAATATGTATGTGTGTGCATGTGAGAGTTATGTAAAAAAATTTATGTGATAGTAGCATTATTTAAAAATTAATGCGACTCAATAGACTACTCTTATCATATATCAGCATCCGTTGAATCTATCCTCTTTAGTGCCCTCCCCACCATTTTTCGGGAGGGTTTGTCTACTTGTATTTTCTTGCACATAAACACTTGTAAATATACTATTAATGTTAGGGTATCAAATCATATAATATTAAATATTTTAATAATAAATTATGACATAATTAATTAGATATAATTTACTCAATTAATATTATGATGACACGTCATTTGAGACGAAAATTTTGAAATTCTTAATATCATCTTTTATATATATATAATAAAAAAATGGGGTATGTGTTTTGGACACACATATTTATACGTGTCTTGTTATTTTAAAATATTTTATTAATGACAATTTAGACATCGTACTATTTTTATTAATAACTATTTTGATATTTCACTATATTATCAATCAAAAATACATAACATTATATGCAAGACACATAAACATATATGTATCTAAGACACATACTCAATTCATATATAAATATATATATATATATATATATGAGAACTGATCCAAGGATAACTTTATTCTTACAACAAATTTCAGTCATTTATCCGCGAATTGAACGGTAAGGAAGATCTTTAATTCGCAGTTTAATATTTAGTTACCCGTAATTTAATATTGTTGACGAAATAATTATCAAAAATACCCCTCATCAATCCGTAGCTTAATATCGTGGATGTTAGGTATGACTTTTTCATCTTCTTTTACCATTTTTTTGTGCACTGAATAGAGGTTAAAAAACGTAATTAGTTTTTTTATTTTACTTAATTAATGTTCATATTCAAATAGATTATATTTAATTTTCTCCCCATTTTGAAGATATAAAAATGGAAGATGAAAATTTTGTGGGATTCAAGTTTGTCAATGGGGCAGAGAGAAATGAGAAATAATTTGTTTGTTGATTTAATTAATTAGTATTTTTGTTAATAAATGAGATAATAAAGCACAGCATGAGATAGATTATCAAATCATGATTAAGGTGGAATTTATTTTTCCTATTCGTAGTTTCGTACGCTAACTCATATTTATATTAAAAATTAAACTAATATAACAGTTTTTGTAACATTTTATTAGAAAATAAAAATTAACAGTAAAAAAATAATAATTAGATATTTGTAAGTTATGAATGATGTAAAACTATATATATATATATAGTAATGACATATATAATAAACATTTTCCCTTTTAACTTAAAAACGTTATTCTCTATTTATTCAACCCTCTCTCATCGGACGCTACCTCAGATTTTCACAAATGTTTATAATTTATTCAGTCAGCAATTCTTCCTCAATCAATCTCGTAGAGACAGAGGGTGAAGAACAAAAATTATTGTAATTTCGTGCCTTCAATTTCTTAATTCTCATATTGGGTTTATGAATATTGTGATATAAAATTCATCTTTATTGATCCAATTGTATTGATTATGACATACGTGAACATGTATATGTAATCATTCATTGATTCCCAAATAAAAGGAATGATCTTTTTGATATTATGTGTGGATAAAGGTAGAACCAGGGTTAGGGTTAGCGGGTAGGTTGAATAATTGTTGTTTGTGTTTATCTGATCTTAGTTTCTATATATTTGTTTGAAGGAACAAAAAGAGCTTTTGAAATTTTAGCATGATTGCAGTCCTTTTATATTTTTCTTTTCAAATAATATTATGATCTTTTTTAAGTCAACATTTTTCACAAAGTTAAATTAAACAGGATAAGATTTGTCCTGATTTTCCTTTTAAGACTTCCAATTTTATTTGTTGTTGTAGAGGTAAGACATCATTGTAGGGTTTTTAATGTGATTGAATTCTAATCACTTGCAAATCAATAGTTGTGTAGTAAAGGTTATTTACTATGTATTTATACACAATTCATTATCCGGTCTGTTAGAACTCAGTACCATTGGTAAAAAGACATAAGCAGAGAACTGTGTAAGCATTTACCATAGTATATGTACCAAATAACTAATTTGTGTCACAGCAGATAGTTTTTGATATTTTACTGTTTTTATGGTTTTTACAAGGGTATTGTACAAGATTAGGAGATTTTGTATCTTCTTTTGGGAATAATATTCTAATAATGAATGTCATTTAAGCGTGTACTTTGATCTTTACTCAGAAATGATTGTATAATATCTGTGTTCCTTCTAATTTGTAGTTTTGAGTGGCTATTTTTTGGGTGGTGACTGACGTCATTTTGTTGCTTTGAATTCTGCTTTTACTTATGCTTATCAAGTCCTAGCTGCAATAATCTTCTCGTAATATATGAACCCTTGCACAACATATCCTTCTGAGATAAAGTCGACTAATTTGAAAAAATTTCTGTGATATATGTAGTAGTGGATTTCTGGATTGAGGTACTATGTGCATGACTATCACTTCTATTCTACGGTACAAGTGCAGGTTTTAAGACTCGGTGGTGACTTTGACAAAAGATAGAATCTATAAATACTTGTTCAAGGCTTTATTCGTTCAAGATTCTAGGACTGTGCTTTACTCGATTGTCTGTTTGATGCTTTGGAGCATTGTGGACTTGCATTTGGATATACTATAAGGTTGCATAAGGATTCTGTTTTTGTTATGTGCTAACCCTGATCAGTGTCATCAAAATTCAGAAGCTCCTAGTTGGAATTATTCTGAGATTGCCTTCTCTTGGTGAGTGTTTGTGTAATTGATTACGCTTATGTGCTTCTAGACTTATCCCTTATATGCGAATGAAAGTTTAATCGAAGTGTTTAGTCTCGCTTTTAGTGAATGATCTATGAGGTCAGTACATGGTTCGTTTTGTGTCTTTTGTGGTGATGATAGGTTAAAACCTATGTTATACGGACTCGGATGAAGTGTCCGGCTGGACACGGTATTTTGAAGAGTTTGACACTGGTACTCATCAATTTTACCAATTTTTAACACTAAAATAAAGTATCCAGTACCCATAAACTTGTCCAGTGTCAAGTGTCGGACATAGGTACTTAGAGCAAAATGAAGAGTCCGTGTAACATAGGTTAAAGCAAGATTTAAAATTGCTGGACATTTAATCAAAGCAGTTGTTATTGAGGCTTTTAGTTTCTTGTTAATTATTAAATGTGACTGCCTTTATTGAATTTTTGGTAGATAAACTGTTCTTTGGTGGTGTAGGTATTGTTTTTCTCATGTTTCCATTGGGTTGCTGAGAGTGCAGGCTGTATAGTCATTTGTTTCTACGTGCTTGTCAGAAAATATGGGTTAACATTAGCCAACAATTTTGAGGAATATTAGGCTATGGTAGCAATGATGATTTATTAGCTGACGTAGCTTCTTGCATCCCTTGTAGATAATGAAGGTAACTCAACTTAACATTATGTCTCTAACATTGAGACTTTGGGCTCTCCTTCACTTGACAGTTAATCCGATGATAAGATTTTGGTTTCTCGAAAGGGTACATTAAACTAGTGAAATATGTTATATGAGGCTATAAATGTTTGATTGTTAAGGCTGTTTCCTTTACTGCATGGTGATAATGGCTTGTGCAATCATTGAGTGATTTAGAAGAAATTATTTGTCGACAGAGATCTTGGAACACAAGAGGTGGTATATGTAGCTTCAACAGTATTGTAGTTTTTGTTGAAAAAAAATTACCGTTACTTTTTTCCCTTCCCAATCTAGAGTTTGTTGATGTGTTTGTATTGTGGAAGTTTTTTCTTGAATTTAGTCTAGAAATATTTGGTTGTCAGAACTCACCTTTTTGGGTGGTAAGGATCCAGTATCATGGGTTCGATTGGTCTTTAGCTGCTGGTGTTACTTTTTTGGTGTGTTCAATCTTCTCGCCTCTGGGTTTTAGTTGGTTTATTTAGAATTAGATTTGTTTGTAGTCTCTATAGGAATAACTTTGCTATACATTTGCATTATACATGTCATTCTCCTTCCCCACCCCACTCCACCCTCTTTTATTAAATTGACTTGCTATTTCTTAAAACTGTGTGTACTCTTTAGGTCTCTATTCATTATCCTTTTCATGCTAACATCATGTCGGCCAGTTATTGAGAAATTTCTTGGATTTTGGTAATTCTAAAGATGAAGCAGTTCTTTTTGAGTGTTCCTTCTTCCCTGTGAATAGTCAACTTTACTTTTTCAGATGTGTGGCATGCACGCATTTCTGTGTTTCATTTCAATATTTAGTTGGAGCATGTGTGAATCTCAGAGTGTTAAATTTCATTTTAAAATAGTTATGGAATTTGGCTGGTAGACGTGTTCAATTAGGAAATATATTCGACTTTGTTAATGAATCTTAGTCTATATGTATGGGGTTCCTTCCTTTACTTTCCTTTCTCCCCCTTCTCTCTCTCTCTCTCTCTCTCTCTCTCTCTCTCTCTCCTCTTTCATTGTTTTCCAATTTCATTTACATGTGCTGGCATGGGCAATTGGGTGGTAGTGATAATTTTTAAGAAACCTGTAGGATTATGGTGTCTTCTGAATAAAATACATTAAATGGATGGTAATTGCAATTGGCCGTGATTGTATTGTACTAATTTAATTATTGTACATTACTCTTTGGAACTTGGTTTAAGGGATAATTACAAAATGAATTGTAATGACATATTTCAGATTATTGATCTTAAAAACGAAACATAGAAAGGAAAAGAAAAGAAAAGACTCACCGACAGACTACATTCCACCTAAATGTCAAATACCCCTTTCTCTCTCACATAAAACAATGTATTAGTGAGATGGTTTTGTAACATTATTCTAAGCATCAGGATGTAGTTAGTTAGTTTGTCTAGACTGTTTGTTCATCGAGTAATTTCGCGTCTCTTTACTCATGGAGAAGCCAGGTTTAATTTGAGGATTCTCCTGTGTCAGTGGTACACTAAAAAGTTATTTTTGAATATTTTAATACGCATTCAGTTCATTGTTCCATGCCCTGCTGGACTAGTACTACTTTTCTGATCATTTTGATATTTGAGTAACATACTACAGTGAACGTAGATGGCTAGTAGAAAACGAAGCTTATCAAATGATGCAGATAATAGCGCCCTCCACAAGGAATGGGATGATGCATCATGCCCCATTTGCATGGACCACCCACACAATGCTGTTCTTCTCTTGTGCAGTTCGCACAATAAGGGGTGCAGATCTTACATTTGTGACACAAGTTACAGGCATTCAAATTGCTTGGACCGTTTCAAAAAACTTAGAGCAGACAACAAAAACAGCCCCTCACCATCCAGATTGTCACCCAGAAGCCAGCACAGATCTTTCATTCCTTCAGAGAGGAACTCTGGTTTTAGAACTACAAGCGATTCTACCGAAGTTCATTTAAACAATCTAATTAGAAATGACACTATGGATTCTGTTGAATTGCCTGGAGGACTGGATGAGAATAGCATCCGTGCTGCTAGTAGGCACTTTGATATGCAAGAAGTAAATCTGGAAATCGGAGATTCTGAGGTATCTGAAAGGGTTGATCCTGCAGAAATGAATGATGGGAATTCTTCAGATGCAAGATCAAGTTTGAGATGCCCTTTATGCCGTGGAAATGTACTTGGCTGGGAGGTGGTTGAAGAGGCCAGAAAATATCTCAACTCAAAGTCTCGAAGTTGCTCTCGTGAATCATGCTCATTCAGTGGTAGCTACAGAGAACTGCGTAGGCATGCCAGGAGAGTTCACCCATCAGCACGACCTTCTGACATTGACCCTTCAAGAGAACGAGCATGGCGGCACCTTGAGCACCAGAGAGATTATGGTGATATTGTCAGTGCCATTCGTACAGCCATGCCAGGAGCTATTGTGCTTGGGGACTATGTAATTGAAAATGGAGATGGAGCATCTGGTGAAAGGGAAAGGGGTTCAGCTGAACGCGATGGACCATGGTTCACTACTTTTTTCTTGTTTCAGATGCTAGGCTCAATGGATTCAGCTGCTGAGCGAAGGGCTGGGAGGTCTAGGGCTTCTTCAACCAGACATCGACGCTCTACAGGGGCCGTTCCTGGACGTCGGTTCTTGTGGGGTCGGAATTTGCTTGGAGCGCACGACGATGATGACGCTGACCTGGATGTGAATATATCAAGTGATACGAATGAAGATGCATCTCCAGTCCCAAGAAGACGTCGGCGTTTGACACGATATCGATCTGACGAAGATCAGTCATAAACAAGCACAATCTGGTAGATTCCCAGTTTCTGGATATTAAATTAATTTTACCTACAGGAATAATAATGTAGAATTACCTGTTTGGTATTTATCACAATGTTCTGCTATTGTGCAGAATACGCAATCAGGACCTTTTACCTGAGGTGAGGACCTGGTTTTAGAAATCCGCGTCTTCTAGCTGTATCATGGAGACAATTTAACTTGATTGGATGTCTCTGTGAAGTTCAGGAGTTGTGTCTTCTTATAGGGGTAGAGAAGAAACACTAACTGTTTGGTCTGGTCGCGTACTCATTGGGAGTATTAGCTCCAAAACTATGTAAATTTCCATCGACTTTGAGTTTGTTGTGTTGTAGTCATTGTTAAACTTGTCAGGTTTAATGTCATCTCTCATGTCAGTCTTATTTTTCTCCCCCTTTAATTCTCAATTGGTGCAGTTGTCATTGCGGTTTCAAAGGAAACTGGTGCATTGGTTCATGTTATACTTGGGTTTTGCAGTCTTGCCTGCCTGCCTCGTGTGTGTTTGGAGAGGCATTCCTTCTGTGAATAAGTTTAGTTGCAAGTCAATTTCAGATTTGTTGATATATAAATCAGTTTTGAAAACTTTTTAATTTGTAGGTTGTCTTGGTATGTCGGTTTTTGTTGGCTAGCTTATTATGTTACTGAATCTCTTTAAAAATAATAAAATTTTATATGGTTAAGTGATGTGTGTCAATAATTTTATAAAAATAAATAAATTTAAATTGGCTAAAAAGTACTTATTTATATTATTATAACAATCTCAAAAAAATTAGAGATAAAATTTTAATTTAGACTAAAAAATAAGTAGTATGGAGCTCTAAATTTTTACCATATATTTCTTCTGTCTTAAAAAAAATGAGTAAAATATTTTTTTTATATATATTAAGAAAAGAGTAAAGTAGACCAATAAAAGTAAAAAAAATTCAAATTTATCGTTAGAGGCTCTTCACGATTATAGAAAGAGACGAGTATATTTTTTTTATAGTAGCGAACTCTCACTAAATAATATTTTTATCCTTTATTTTATGTACCTTAACTCGTCCTTTTGTGGGAAAAAAAGTTATACCTTTTGAGGATAGAGGGAGTATATTCTAATTATAATATTCCCATAATTATATTTTTAAAAATAATAGTAAATATATTTTGACAAATCAAAATCTTTCTATCTTTAATAAAAAAGGAAACTGTTAAATTCACACTGTTTTTTATTATTTCTGCACGGTAGGATCCATTAATTAACTATAATAAGTTAACAATACTATCAAATAATGGGCCCTACCATGCGAAAATAATAAAAAACAGTGTGAATTTAACAGTTTCTTAAAAAAAAAAAGGTATCTATGAATTTTGAAACAAAAATAGTATTTCCACGTATGTTGGTGGTTCCTACATTCGCATGCGGGAAGAAATTTGATTGAATTAATAAAATCACACGTGGTTTTTTATTTTATTTTACTCAACTTTTTTCCCCAATTCATAATCACACTCCCTATAAAGGAAGGTACTGTAGAAGAAAGGGACTTTTTCCGGTTAGTCTGGGAAGGGCAAACGGTGCCGGTGATCGGCAGAAGGAAGCAAGAAGAAAGAGAGCGTGAAGATGAGCTATGTATTGAGAGCGCTAAGGAAGAAGGAAGAAGTGGACTCCATCATCAGAGACACCATTGATAAAGTACTTGTCCTTCGTTTCGGCAGAGCCTCCGACTCCGCCTGTCTCCTCCTCGATGACATCGTATTTTTTCTCTCCTCTCCATACTAAATGTTGTTTAACAGTATATATATGCAACTCCGAGATTAATCAGAAAAAACACCTAATCTTTTCTTTATCGTGAAAGAATCCCTAATCCGATACTAATATTTCCTATGGTTGACGTTAGTCCGATAGAGGATTAGATTGAATGCGAACCATTAATTTGAATCATTGGTCCCTTATATGGGCCCTATAATTTTTCAACCAGTATAACAATTTCACTGATTCAGCATAATTTACAAAGAACAAGATTTCACTTGCATCTGTATATGACATTAAATTTCCGTACTTAAGCATGAGGGTCTTAATTCATTTCAAACTTAATGTAGTCAGAAACACTTTTTGAGCTTCAGGTACCATATGATGTGAGAATAGCTTGTTACATTTTCTAATCCATGACCTAGGGTTCTCCCCATCAAATTTTGGAAATTCGAACTTAACAGTCCTGAAGATATCATCAAACTTATCTGGCTTAGGAGGGGGCACATAACGGCCTAAAATTGAACCTGATGGTGAAGTTGAGGAGCCTGGTTGAGTGGGGTCCTTCTGCTGCGCTCGTTGAGCTAGGAGTACCTCAAAAATTTTCATTAGCTGCTCCAGTTTCATATCAAACCCCTGCTGCAGTGTAGAAACTGATTCGAGTAACTGTGTCTGCAGCTGCTGTATGTTCGTGATTTGCTCTTGGACCTGAGACTCCAAATTACTCAATCGTTGGTTGTTGGTGGCCATAGATGCAGGTTCGAAGGCTCTGATACCAATTGTAATGAATTGAAGGTGCAGAACTTCATATTATTAAGAGAATTCAGGGAAGAGACAGATAATTTGGGTTAGAGGAAGAGATTAGAGCAGAAAAAGTTAGGGAAGAAGAAAGAACAATATAGGGAGAACAGATTGTATTTCATTCATTCGATACCCGAAAATGTATATTCGATCCAATACAAATACTCTTCTCACTCTCATCTCAGCAATCGAGAGCACATGCTCTGTAATACCCCCTTCCCGAAATAGAAAGGGAGGTTACTCAAAACACAACAGAACTAAAGAAAATAATACTAAGGCTCTAAACCACAAAAGAATAGTATTTAAAACCAATAAATATCAACAAGGTCAAACCAGAATAAATGTCAAACTGGCCCAAACCATAATATGAAATAATTATTATAACTCCAAAGAAATTAATATGTCCAGCCTAAACAGAATATCCCTAGACCATTGGATTGAAAGGAGCTCTCATCACACTTGCCCTTGATCCCCCTGATTACCTGCCGGAAAAAAAAATACAGCATGAGCCAAACGCCCAGTACGGATATAGAATACAAGAATAATGAAACGAAGTAACTAACCCAATAAATGAACTGAACTAAACTGAAACGAACAAAACTAACCCAATGAAATAATAGGCTGAATCAAATGGCTGGGTGTTATTTCATACCGAGCTCAAAATAAAACAGAAATATACCTTGCCACACAGGCAAGGTCAAATAATGCCACACAGGCAAGTCACACACATTGGACCGCGAATCCAATGCATGCAAAATCGGAAGGCGTGTTTGGCACAAACATCGCCACTCCGCAGAACAGAACAGAACAAAAAACTAGGATCGACCCATACGCCTCCCACAACAAAACACCAAATGGCCAACTCCCACCGGAGCACAAAATGGAGACGCCGTGGACTGATCACACCGCCACGGAAAGTGTCATGCCTCTCGTGCCAAGACGACATGCCTGTGGTACCCCCACAGGTGGTTATAGCTCAGGTATACCCTACGGTATATTATAACAAAAATATCATGTCACAACACATGCGACATAATATCAACAAAAGGGTTCTATATGTACATGTTGAACTAAATCAAATCATAATCTCAATGTCTCAAAAGAAAGTAACAACATGTACCGCTCTACAATTATCAAAATAAATAATAAACATGATGACATAATTCAAAGAGTACAATTTCGAATCATATGAATCAACTCCAAAACGAAACTATTATATGAATTTCACAAGAATAATTATGTGAAATAATAACGAAATTCGAAACAAAGAACAGAACGAACAAATCAAATTTAACAAGAGTATCGCTGAAAGAGTACGGAATTCGTACCTGGATTAAGTAATGTAATACCCAAAAATTATTATCCCAATATAGTTCGTTAAACTCCTTCCGTTCGAACTAATTAAACAAAATAATAGCAAATATAAGTACGTTTGCACAACTTTTTTTTTCCATCTTTAACCTTTAATTAAACTCATTAATTATTATTATTATTATTATTATTATTATTATTATACAATATAAACCAACATATACACGAATTAGGCTGCTTCCGTTTTATTTCCCAAATTGATGATCCACCTAAGTTTTTCTATTGCCTGTGATTACAATACATATAATATATACATACTCCCTCCTTTATCATATTATATTCTAATAAACAAATACAATATATCTACACAAATATATAATACTAGTAATAAGCCACCTGACATGTTCATATATATATATACCCACTTCCTGCAACCAGTTAACCAATTCGGTAATCACTTTGCAAAAGTACTATATATATAAAATATATATTTAAACTTTCTTATGAATCAGTGAACTTCCAACACAACAGATCTAACAGTTTTGAAAAACTAATAATAACTTACTAAATGGATATTGCCAAATTTGAAGGTTGATGAATTTCCTTCTTCGGTTCTTATGCCGCCACTGCTCTGTTCCTCTTCTTATCAGTTTGTATAAGATATAATGAAGGAATTAGGTTTTGTTTATTATTTATATATTTTATTAATTCTCTAAGTTTTAATAGGATTTTAATATTACACAAATATAAGTTTGATCCAATAAATTTTTAAGGCCCAATTAATGTAGTCCACATAATTAAATATCATTTGACCCAAACACAAGAAAAGCCCAATTAAAATATTTAAAATAAAATCTTTAAAAAGCCATTCATTTATTATTATTTTTTTCGGGTATTACATCACCTACCCCTTAAAAAGGATTCCGTCCCCGGAATCAAAAGAAAAGAACGAACCTAATTATCAAAAAGATGCGGATACTCCGCTCGAATAGACTCCTCCATCTCCCATGTAGCCTCTCGCTCCGAATGGTTTCTCCACAAAACCTTAACGAACGAAATTGTCTTCCTCCTCATAACCCGCTCTTGACGATCCAAAATCGCCTCGGCTTGCTCCACACAAGTAAGATCATCACTAATCTTATCGAATGGATATTGCACCATATGCAACGGATGATATTTATAACTTCTCAGCACCGACACATGGAACACATTGTGCACAGCTAGCTGTGGAGGCAAAGCTAACTGATATGCAACCTCACCAACCCTCTCCAGAATCTCGAATGGGCCAATATAACGCGGACTAAGCTTCCCTTTCAGACCAAATCGCCTAATACCCTTCCAAGGAGAAACTTTTAGGAACACATGCTCACCAGGTTCAAACTCTAAGGTCCTCCTATGCTTATCAACATAACTCTTCTGCCGTGATCGAGCCGACTTCAATTTTTCCTTAGCCACTGCTACCTTCTCTGTAGTGATGTGAACTAACTCAGGCCCTTCTATGGCTCTCTCGCCAACCTCATCCCAACAAGTTGGGGCCCGACACTTCCTACCATACAACGCCTCAAACGGAGCCATCCCAATACTTGCATGCCAACTATTGTTATATGCAAACTCAACTAGGCTCAGATAATCATCCCAATTACCTGACCACTCAAGTGCACAAGACCTCAACATGTCCTCCAACGTTTGAATGGTCCGTTCGGATTGCCCATCGGTCTGTGGATGGAAAGCAGTACTAAAGTTGAGCCGAGTACCCCAAGCTCGTTGAAACCCTTTCCAGAATCTTGAAGTGAATCGTGGGTCCCGATCCGAAATAATAGACACCGGAGTACCATGAAGTCTAACAATCTCCTGCTGAAATATCTGTGCCAACCTATCCACCGAGTAACCCTCGTGGATGGCCAAAAAGTGTGCCGATTTAGTCAACCGATCCACCACAACCCAAATGGCATCATTCTTCCTGAAAGTCTTGGGCAAACCAGTCACAAAATCCATCGTGATATCCTCCCATTTCCACACTGGAATGTCTAATTGTTGCAGCAACCCACTAGCTCGTTGATGTTCTATCTTCACTTGTTGACAAGTGAGGCACTTCCCAACATATTCAGCCACATCTCGCTTCATCCCATTCCACCAAAAATTTTCCTTCAAATCCCTGTACATCTTTGTAGAACCTGGATGAATAGAAAATGGCGAACTATGAGCCTCCGCCAAAATCGCCTCTCGAATGATTGGATCCGACGGTACACACAACCGCTCACCCAACCAAATCACGCCATGGTCATCAATACGAAAGTCGGGCTGCTTGCCCTCCTCCATATTCTGTGTCATACTCCACAATTCCCCATCTTCCTTTTGAGCTTCTTTAACCCGCGAGATAAGAGAGGGCTCCACTCTCATATCTGCCAAATGCCCATCTGAACCTTGGACATACAACTCCAACTCTAGTCCCTCCATATCCGAAATAAGATGAGGTTGTGAAATAAGAGCTGCTACACTTCCTGAACTTTTTCGGCTAAGAGCATCTGCAACCACATTTGCCTTCCCCGGGTGATACTGAATCCTCACATCATAATCTTTTAGAAGCTCCAACCAACGCCTCTGCCTCATGTTAAGCTCCTTTTGAGTGAAAATGTATTTAAGACTTTTGTGATCGGTGAAGATATCACAAGTCTCTCCATACAAATAGTGCCTCCAAATCTTTAGAGCAAAGATCACTGCTGCCAACTCCAAATCATGTGTGGGGTAGTTCACCTCGTAAGGTTTAAACTGCCTAGAAACATAAGCAATAACCTTATCGTGTTGCATCAAAACACACCCCAAACCTTTCTTAGAAGCATCACTATAAATCTGGAAACCTCCTGTCCCCGACGGTAATGTAAGTATAGGAGCTGTCACAAGTCGTTTCTTCAACTCCTCAAAACTCTTCTCGCGCTCCTCATTCCACCCAAACTTCGTGCCCTTTTTCATCAACTGAGTTAATGGCAAAGCAAGCAAAGAGAATCCTTCCACAAATCTCCTATAATACCCTGCTAAACCCAAGAAACTTCTAATCTCTGTCACAGTAGTAGGTCTCGGCCATTTAGTGATAACCTCAACCTTTCCAGGATCCACCTTAATGCCTTCAGCAGAAACAACGTGGCCCAAAAATGCAATCTGCTCCAACCAAAACTCGCATTTAGAGAATTTAGCATACAATTTCTCTTTCTGCAAAATTCCCAATACTGTTCGAAGATGCTCCTCATGCTCCTCCCTAGACTTGGAGTAAACCAAAATGTCATCAATAAAGACAATAACATATTGGTCCAAGTACTCTTTGAACACCCGGTTCATCAAATCCATAAACACTGCCGGAGCGTTAGTCAACCCAAACGGCATCACCAGAAACTCATAATGCCCATAGCGAGTACGAAAAGCTGTCTTAGAGACATCCTCATCTCTCACCCTCAACTGATGGTAACCCGACCTCAAGTCTATCTTTGAAAAATACTTCGCCCCCTGAAGTTGGTCAAACAAGTCTTCAATCCTCGGTAGTGGATACCAATTCCTGATAGTAATCTTGTTCCCAAAACTGATCGGACACCCTCGATATAAATCAAAAATAACAGCAGAAGTCCCCATCGGGGTAGCAATAGACATAACAGAATCTAAAGACTGAGATGGCACACCCAGGTTCCGAACAAAAGATTGAGCCACAACAGAATGAGTAGAACCGGTATCAAATAAAATAGAAGCCTCACGACTACCAACTAAAAGAGTACCAGAAACAGTACCTGGCGCACCTGCCGCCTGATTATGTGTCAAGGCAAACACTCGACCACCTTGACGCTGACCACCATTGCCACCATGATCACCGCCTCCACCATTATCACGTGGCCCGGTACAATCTCTAGCCATGTGACCCATCTGTCCACACAAGAAACATGCACCGGTAACTCTATGACAATGTCTCCCCGGATGATTAGCCCCACACATAGCACAAGGAATTATTGGAATAAAATTTGGGTTACCCCCACCAGCTGGTCCTGGATAACGACCCTGATTCTGCCCCTGCTGACGATTCTGCCCTCGCTGTGGATTCTGTCCATACCAAGGTAGCTGAAGCTGACGATTCTGTCCTTGCTGAGGCATCTGCTGATTACCCCTGTTCTGATTTTGACCACGCCACTGCCCTTGCTGGACACCACGGTTTCTATTCCATTGACCACCTTGATTTCTCCCATGCTGACCCGAAGCTTGACCCTGCTGGTCATCTCTATCCCTCTTCCGATTCCCTTCCGGTTTAGAAGACCGAAAGTCCTGTCGCTCCATCTCAATGTTCTTGGCCGCATTAGCCACAGCCGATACATCTGCAAACTTGGTGTTAATGAGATGTTGCCGATACCTATAATGAATCCGCCACTTGAACTTCTCCGCTTGTTCCGCTGCAGTCCCTGCAGAGGTTCCCGCAAAACCTGCCAACCTGGTGAACCTCGTCATGAAATCCGTGATGGACTCATCATCTTTCTGCCGAATAGACAGATACTCTCTAGCATAGGCCTCTTTATCAGCAGTCGGAAAGTACTGCTGATAAAAGATCTCACAAAACTCTACCCATCGAAGTGTCTCCACATACCCATCACCCTTTGTTGTTTTCATCGCTTTCCACCACCTCTGAGCATCCCCCTCTAGCTTATAAACAGCAAGCAACACTCTCTGATTATCTGAGCACCCCAATACATCAAAGATCTTCTCTAAGTGACCAATCCAATTCTCTGCATCGATCGGAGTCGGAGCTGAACTGAATGACTGTGGTTTCTGCTTCTGAAACCTCTCCAACCATACATACATTGGAACCACCTGCTGATCAAGACCATCTGCATTCCCTTCCTCTTCGTTTGCCTGCGGACCATTATTTCCCGAGTTCCCCTGCTCAGGAATTTCTGGCGGCTGCTGCATTGCCTGCACTACCTGTGCCACCAACTGCGGTAAAGCCTGATTAACCGCCTGATTCACCAAGTTAGTCAATTGAGCATTAATCTGGTCATTAGATTGCTCATCGGGCTGGCCATCACCTCTTCCCCTATTGTTACCTCGCCTCCCAGCAACTCTAGCGGATCTACGAGCCATCTAAGAAAGAGATCAACGAATATCAGCAAAATAGATTAGAGACAGATTTGAATATAGCTGAACAGAAAATCAAACTGAACAAAACCTAACCCAGAATTCTACCCATAACTCACAGGTCAAACCTAAATAGGTTTCTACAAGAAAGAACCTAAGCTTTGATACCAACTCTGTAATACCCCCTTCCCGAAATAGAAAGGGAGGTTACTCAAAACACAACAGAACTAAAGAAAATAATACTAAGGCTTTAAACCACAAAAGAATAGTATTTAAAACCAATAAATATCAACAAGGTCAAACCAGAATAAATGTCAAACTGGCCCAAACCATAATATGAAATAATTATTATAACTCCAAAGAAATTAATATGTCCAGCCTAAACAGAATATCCCTAGACCATTGGATTGAAAGGAGCTCTCATCACACTTGCCCTTGATCCCCCTGATTACCTGCCGGAAAAAAAAAATACAGCATGAGCCAAACGCCCAGTACGGATATAGAATACAAGAATAATGAAACGAAGTAACTAACCCAATAAATGAACTGAACTAAACTGAAACGAACAAAACTAACCCAATGAAATAATAGGCTGAATCAAATGGCTGGGTATTATTTCATACCGAGCTCAAAATAAAACAGAAATATACCTTGCCACACAGGCAAGGTCAAATAATGCCACACAGGCAAGTCACACACATTGGACCGCGAATCCAATGCATGCAAAATCGGAAGGCGTGTTTGGCACAAACATCGCCACTCCGCAGAACAGAACAGAACAAAAAACTAGGATCGACCCATACGCCTCCCACAACAAAACACCAAATGGCCAACTCCCACCGGAGCACAAAATGGAGACGCCGTGGACTGATCACACCGCCACGGAAAGTGTCATGCCTCTCGTGCCAAGACGACATGCCTGTGGTACCCCCACAGGTGGTTATAGCTCAGGTATACCCTACGGTATATTATAACAAAAATATCATGTCACAACACATGCGGCATAATATCAACAAAAGGGTTCTATATGTACATGTTGAACTAAATCAAATCATAATCTCAATGTCTCAAAAGAAAGTAACAACATGTACCGCTCTACAATTATCAAAATAAATAATAAACATGATGACATAATTCAAAGAGTACAATTTCGAATCATATGAATCAACTCCAAAACGAAACTATTATATGAATTTCACAAGAATAATTATGTGAAATAATAACGAAATTCGAAACAAAGAACAGAACGAACAAATCAAATTTAACAAGAGTATCGCTGAAAGAGTACGGAATTTGTACCTGGATTAAGTAATGTAATACCCAAAAATTATTATCCCAATATAGTTCGTTAAACTCCTTCCGTTCGAACTGATTAAACAAAATAATAGCAAATATAAGTACGTTTGCACAACTTTTTTTTTCCATCTTTAACCTTTAATTAAACTCATTAATTATTATTATTATTATTATTATTATTATTATTATTATTATACAATATAAACCAACATATACACGAATTAGGCTGCTTCCGTTTTATTTCCCAAATTGATGATCCACCTAAGTTTTTCTATTGCCTGTGATTACAATACATATAATATATACATACTCCCTCCTTTATCATATTATATTCTAATAAACAAATACAATATATCTACACAAATATATAATACTAGTAATAAGCCACCTGACATGTTCATATATATATATACCCACTTCCTGCAACCAGTTAACCAATTCGGTAATCACTTTGCAAAAGTACTATACATATAAAATATATATTTAAACTTTCTTATGAATCAGTGAACTTCCAACACAACAGATCTAACAGTTTTGAAAAACTAATAATAACTTACTAAATGGATATTGCCAAATTTGAAGGTTGATGAATTTCCTTCTTCGGTTCTTATGCCGCCACTGCTCTGTTCCTCTTCTTATCAGTTTGTATAAGATATAATGAAGGAATTAGGTTTTGTTTATTATTTATATATTTTATTAATTCTCTAAGTTTTAATAGGATTTTAATATTACACAAATATAAGTTTGATCCAATAAATTTTTAAGGCCCAATTAATGTAGTCCACATAATTAAATATCATTTGACCCAAACACAAGAAAAGCCCAATTAAAATATTTAAAATAAAATCTTTAAAAAGCCATTCATTTATTATTATTTTTTTCGGGTATTACATGCTCCCTTCTCAACCTAGAATTTGTTGTAACAGAAAATAGAAGAAAAACACTGATAACCTTGTAGCAAAAAGACAGTAATGACCTGACTGCTGCTAATACAAGAACTAATATACCCTTATATTAATACTGACTTATTGACTTAACTACTGCCTAATTCCTTACAGCCCTATAATTTTTCAACCAGTATAACAATTTCACTGATTCAGCATAATTTACAAAGAACAAGATTTCACTTGCATCTGTATATGACATTAAATTTCCGTACTTAAGCATGAGGATCTTAATTCATTTCTTTTAATTTGCTGTTTTCCAAGTTGAATGAATTGAAGGTTGTATGAGGTTATATTCTTCTACTGTTACTCATATTTAATAACTTTCACTGTCTGTTCGTCTTGGTTTAAATACAGTTTTCTAAATCGGAGAGGGAGGTGTCCAAGTTCGGAACTGTAGTTTTAGTAGATATTGATTCTGAGGAAATTCAAGTTTATGTCAAGTATTTCGACATTACCTTTATCCCGTCCACAATTTTTTTCTTTAATGCTCACCACATGAAGATGGATTCAGGGTACTGCTTCTAATCTTGCTATTAATTGGTAGTTCCTTTGAACATTCCATTGTGTCTTATGTTGTTTTTCTTGGTTATTATAGGATTCCCTATTTTGAAAAATAATGGTACTTTAGCTATGGCATTTGTTTGGCTAACGCTTACCATTATAAATGAATCATTGATGACTATGTTGATATTTATGTGATAGGTATCTTGTTTTGATAATGATAGACCAATAGTTGTTTAAAAGTGTTATAGATTTTGTCAATTTTATGTGTTAACACCCTTAATGCTACTTTTGGATTGAAGGAATTGGATGGATGAAGGAATTGAATGAAAAATAGTGTATTTGATGATATTTTGGTGGATATACCATTCCGATGTAATGAAAATTCATTCTATTCCCTTGATTTTCATTCCGTGTGGGTGGTGGAATGAGATTCATTCCAATGGAATGAATGTATGTCACAATTATGTCATCCTACCACACCATCCACTACTAACAACAACCAAACATGCACTTTGAGTTACTAAAAAATATTTACATTCCTTCCTCCATTCCATTCCTTCAATCCAAACTTAGCATTATGGAAAGGTTATCTTCAGCTCAGATAGGAAGTCCGAATTTTAGTTAGTGCTCACTATGTTTATTTGAGGATTATAGGAAGTTTATCATAAATTGGACTCAATCGTCAATGAAGCCTCTCCAGACCTCAAAAGGTTCTAGGGTTGGTCCTTATTTAAACCCCTAGGCTTTGTAATCAGGCTGCTTGCAATCTTGTCTGCTGGGCCATTTCTGATCACTTGTGTGGGGAAGTTCCTTAGTCTTCTCTTCCACTGAAGTTTGGGAATTTTATCCATTGTAATTTATTCGGGCATTAATATTATAAATTATACGACTTTATTGTTTAGCAAACATATATCATAGATAAACAGAACTCAAAAGAATCTCAGCAAATTGCTGTTTGATGCATTAGTCTTATTCTTTGACAAGTCACTTTACCTGCATTATTACTTAAGAGGACAAAAGAGACTTTGAAAACAATGGAACAACGGAAAGAACTTAATTAGGCTTAATAGTTTGTTTCTAGAGGTGTTAGTCAAAGTGGCTCATGAAATCTTTTACTTTTAGTAAGTAGTTTAACCGTGTGCTTCAATTTTGCTCCTTTTTAGATCAGCGCAAAACAACTCATCTTGAGGTGATAGTGTAGGTTGGCTGGAGAGGTGTTTTCTGTTTATCCCTTTTCCTTTCCTAGTTCTGTTGTCTTCTCCCTGGTTGAGCCAAATTAGGAATACTGGGAAGTTTTCATCCTCTTTCCTACCATGGACTGGTGGGTTAATTTATGGATGAACGAAACACTGTTTTATGAGCATGACGTTGTGACCTTAATCATGTGGTACTGTTGTATTGGTTCTATGCTGTTTGTCCACAATGTCGTTTATGATGAATGATAACATGATGTTTCTATTTTCTTGGATACCATATCTTCTTCTGGGAAAATTTTGGGTTAACTTTGTTATGTCATCTCTTTATTCAGGAGTGCAGATCACACTAAGTGGGTCGGTGCATTTCACAGAAAACAGGACTTCATTGATGTTGTAGAGGTGGGCCTCGATGCTGATATGCTAGATGTAGCGCAATCATTGTTTTGCTGGATGCCATATGATGCATATATTCGTTTTTTTTTGTTTTTACTGTTTTTTCATGCATAATAAAAGTGAGTCTGTCAATGTAGATATACTCCCTTCATCCCAAATTTAGAGGTGTATTCATTTCTTGAACATCCCTCAATACGTGAACCCTTTGAAACATTGAATATTCAATTTCATTTTTTTTCTAATTTACTATTTTTACTATATTTCTTACATGACACATAGGGTGGTGAATTTTAAAGTTAATGAGGGCCAGGGATGAAGCCACACATTGAGGTTAGGGTCAATTGACCCCACTAGAAAAAAATATATTTTATAATATTTGATAATTTTAGAATAATTTAAGTGTAATAAAATTTTATAAATTTTCTAATATACGGGATCAAATTAAAATTTTATAACTTCTCAATCACATATCACTCCTACTCCTTTATATATGCATTTTCCTATAATCTTCTTAAAATAAACAATAATATAGTTTATATTATTTTTTAAAACAATTAAGGAATTAAGTATTTATGAGCAAATTTGTGATTAGAAAATTGTATGAGGGTAGACTTTAGAAAATTATGCATGGGATATGTATTCATGTTATATGCAATTGGAAAGTGCAAAATTATCCAAAAAAAATTGCCTTGCACTGCCCCCAAACTCCCGCTAAATTATTTATAGCTTCACAATATTTTGAGTCCACTGAATAAGATTCCTGGCTTCGTCACTGATTTGGGTAGACTTTAGAAAATTATGCATGGAATAAGTTAGAAAAATAGTCCCATTTAATTCTGGCTAAACATTTGAGAAGAAAAGAAGTTCAACTATTTCCTTGTTGGATCTATGCTGCTGTCTTTTATTCTTACAGTTTGGCCATTACTGAAAGATATTCAGCGGCTGTGTTTATCACTTGATCACAATACTTTTTTATATCAACCTCGCTTTAGAAGTTTTGATGAGAACCAGAAGTTACTCACAAATTCTTAATGAATGATATTTCTCCGAGTGTTAGCGTTTGTTATGGTGCATTAATATGTTATACTCGTTCCATTTTCGTTTGCAGGAAATATTTAGAGGTGCCATGAAAGGGAAGCTTATAGTAAATTGCCCACTGCCCCCAGAGCGGATACCAAAGTTCCAGTTGTTGTATAAAGATGTGTAGAAGGTGAATTTTGGTCTACTTTTCCTCCTGATGAGGTTCTACCATTTATGGATATGCAAACTTTTTGCTTTTTGCTATTACTTCTTTAATTAAACACTTCATATATTTTTGCAGAATTATTAGCATATTGACTTTCTTCTTCTGTGCTGAGTTCCTTTTAGTGCATTGCATTATTGTTATATTATGCTACTGTTATTTTGATCGGATCATGGTAGTATGTTATCATGTTATGCATTAAGTAATGAATTTACTACTCGTAATGTTTCAATTTTTTTTCTTATTGTTTACTCAGGCACTATTGTTTAATGATGAAGAAATTCTTATACCCTGAGCCTTTCTAGTCCTCCCACATTCTCACTTTATAATTGATATGTCAGTGAATTCTTTGATAACCCTTGCTGTAAAAACCGGCCATTTCAAATGTGTCTTTGGAGATACCATCTGTAACTGCCACACCCAATGTCTATTGTTAGTTAAGAACGCCTATGTTTTTATTTTGATTTATTGTTTTAAGTTGAAATAGAATAATGCTAATTTACTTTAAAACGTAAAGATATAATGTTAGACTAAGCACTGCCAAACTCTACGATAAATGCCCCAAAATCTGCACGAAAGAAAAAAGAAAGAACTTTGGTATGACCAAGTTGATCAAGTCTATTGAAAGCCTAAAGAAAAGACTGGGCATGTTTAGCAGAAGTTGGTTCTGCATGAATATATCCGTTCAAAGTGCTAAAAATTGGAACCTTAGTTGATTCTGAAGTGTTTCTGCTAATGCAAAAGCAGCAATCTCTATGAACTGAGAAAATTCTTGAACTAGCACCTAATAAACCTAGTGAATTATCAGCTTTAATTGATTCTAATTTCTACATCGATTAGTATCCTCTTTGAAGTTTTCATATTTCAATATTCGGTTCTTTGAATTATGATTGCTTATGTAGTTGAGTTACATTTTCACCAGACAGCCCGTTATTCATATTGAGCTTTACATTTCATAGGTGGTATTAAAGAGAGCAAACAGAGTTTATGATTTGGAGAGTGGAAAAATATCATCTTTGATAACTTGTCTTGCTAGCTTTTTTGCTTGAGAAGGGACACGTTTACTAACTTATGAGATTTAAATTCTTGAATTACGTTCACGCGGAGGATCTGCCTAATTTGATGTACTCAAAATTTTCTGCAGGCTTTGCATATGGCGACTAAGGTTGTGTTTGATAAACTTGGGAATTAAGATCTGAATGATTATGATGTCTTAATAAATTAGATCATCTGAATGGTTATGAGGTCTGAATTTAAAAAACTGTTTGATAATTAAAAAGTAAGTTGTCTCTTAATGATACTATTTTACCATTTTAAAAGGTAAAATTTTATTTAATAATTTTAAATATTCAATTTAATAAAAATGAGTGAATAATATTGTTGAATATATTTATATAAAAAAAATTTATCAAAAAAATTTCATTAAGAGGTACCTCTTAATTATTAAGATTTTATTTTCTGTCTTACCTATTAAGAGGCATTCAGAGGTAAAAAAAAACAAACAAACAGCATCATGCCTCTTAGCGAATAAGAAGCAGTCCATTAAGAGACAATCAAATGTAAACAAACAGCACCTAATTGTGAAAGAGTCACTTCCTTCTTTATTCTCTCTGCTACAAATCTTATATATTGAGAGGAATGGATGTCATCATTACTCTGCGGGACGTGTATATTATATTTTGTTAAGAAGTTTTTAATTTTCTGGAATTTATGCAATTATTGTTTATTGGTGTTATTAGCTAGTTCAATGATGATGTACAAGTAATTATTTGAAAATGTCTTCAAACTTTGATACCCTCCTCTATGAAACTTCTATTGCATCAAATGAAAAGTAATTGTAAGGTAGAATTGTTTTATGTTATTGATTGGTAGCTGTCCAATAGGGGTAGTGGGAATCTAGTGGTGGAATAAAAAATGCAGAAAGTTCACACATTATTAATACAGTTCGTCTAAACTTAGGGGTTGTTTCATAAAAACTTAATGAATCTGAATAAAAAATTTATTTAATAATTGACATGTCTTAAACATTTGAATAATAAATTTTTATTATTTTACCTCTCTAAAAAAATTCAAAATTATTGTGAAGTTATTTAATGTTACTTAATATAATAGTTAATATTGTAAAAAAAAAATCATTCAGTCAAAAAAATGACATTAAACCATTCAGTCTGAATGACTGATCGATTCAACTATATAGACGATTTTTTTTCCAAAACAAACGCACTGAATGACTGATTGATTCAGCTATTTAGTCCTAAACAAACAGTCCCTTAGACAGTAAAATAAATAAACAGTTCGGAATCGATTTGTACTAGTTTTAATTCGAGCTCGACTCAAAAATATAAATAATTCAAATATGAGCAAATTTTAAAATTCGATAATTATTCGAATATTTTTAAATTGTAATTTTCTATTGATACTCGAATCATATTCGTTCGAAAAATTTAAATTGTTTGGGCTCAATTCGAGATCGTGCACGATTCGGTAGCTAAAAGAGTCTCAATTAAACTTTATTTTATCTTCGATAAATTTTGTGAATCAAATTTGAACAACTTAATACTCGACTCGATTCATTTTTACACCCCTTTAGGTAGGTAGAACATTGGCTTCATGCATCTTCTTTACCAGGTGTCTTCGCACTTTGTCACACATTTTAAAATTCGAACCAAGTTGCTTTATTCCTTTTTTAAAAAAATAAAATTAGGGATATGGTATTTTTATTGGTTTCAAAATTAAAAATATAATTTGTTTTTATAAAATTATAATTGACATGAAATTTCTAAGGTGCTATATATTTATATTATATGAAGATTGAATATTATAATTCCATTAGAACTATTTATTTATCAAATGTCAGGAATACGTTTGAAAAGAGTAATTTTTTAAATGGTTTGTCATTTTAAAAATATATACTTAATTTTACAACGGATAAGTATAAGTATGTATAAAAATTATAAATTATAAAGATATATTTTTTTCTATTTTTTTTAAAGTTTATATAAAATCATCAAAACGAGTATGTTTTATATAAAATCTTAGAATATAATAACTTTTTATGTGAGAGAGCGAGTATATGTCCGTTAAGGGTATGGTTAATTTTTTGTTCTTTAATTTTTTAAAGATTACTGTTACATGTGACGAAATTTATGTCAAGTATTAACCCATGTGAATCTATGAGATAATAAAAAAGTAATTTATAAATAATGCTTAGGGTTTTACGTTAGTTGAAATTCAAATTTACCGTGAACTTTATTAACAAATGGTTTTTTTAAAAAAATATATTTTTTGCCATACAATCAAGATTTTCAGAACTAGACCGTTCATCGAACCAAAAAGGGTACCGAGTGAATGGATTACTGGTCCAACCAGTGATCGAATCGTTATTGACTCAGTGACGTCATCAAAAAATAAAAAAATATATTATTAGTAATTAATAAAAATTTAAAATCTCATTTTTTATGAATTAAAACATAATAAAGATGAATTACAATATTAATAAAAGAGGTTAATTTTAATATTAATTTTTTTTTGGTAAAAAAATAAAATCATAAAAAATCGGGTCAACTGGATCAATTAACCGGGTTTACGGATAGAACCACCGGTTGAACTGGTGGTTAACGGGCTAATCCGGATTTTAACCAAAATCTGTTTACTAGGCTAAACCGAATCGAAAGACAGACCGATTTCAATTTTTATAGTTTGGACCGCGGATCAAATCCTGTTTTTAAAACATTGCATACAACTACAAGAGGTAACAATCTTGTAGAAAATATTTTTCTATGTCCCTAGGGTCACATAGTGGTCGTTATGTTCCGTTTGACCCTTCTTATTTTTTTTTAAAAGGGCCCAAAAAAGAGAAAATGTCTAGGTAGGATTTCTCTTTAAGTTGATCAACAACAAAAACCACTCGATGAAAATGAAATCCAGAGGCTGACGCCGTCACGGTCACGCTGAAGACATATGAGTTGAGTTTACCAAACTACCCTTATAATACATGCCATCTCTGCTTGCGCTTATTGCGTGTCCTGTGCTTGCTTCGACGTACTTCTTTTTATTCTCTGTACTTTCTCTCTCCTGAGCAAGCTTTCCTGAAGTCCCAACACACGCGTATATAAAGTTGTGGAAAGTTCTGCAGATCTGGATCACCAACAGCAAGGGGGAGACAGTTCGCCCGAGTCGGTGAAGCCGCCGATTCCGGAGAACAACGCCACTAGTTCCGGTGAAGTTACTGTCAAGTTCGACAAGGAAGTTACCCGCGAAAGTACTAGTGGTAATGAATTGGATAGTAAAGAAGCTGTTGCTGGTTCACTATCCAATAACTCTTCAGGTTTGTGAATTTCACTAAACTTTCCATTTTGCAATTGGATTTTATTTGGTTGGCGAGAAACTGTGGAAAACGATTAGAATTTTTTAATCTTAGAACATTAGAGTTTTTGAATATGCTGGATATCAAACAAAGCATTTTTCTCTCTCGGAAAGTGCAGCTTGTCTTGTTTGAATGTATTTTAGCAATCAAAACGGGAGTTGAAATGGAAAATACTTATGTAACTATTCTTAGTAGTGGTCGATGTTGAGGCTTCATCAGGTGTATAAATGTTTGTGTGTGGACAAAACTCTTAATTAGTTTTTCAGTTCTAAAATAGTCAAAAGTTGTTTTAAGTAATGATACTGTAAACAAAAATAGTTTAGATAAATCTGGCAATAGTGAATTCAATGCTTGAAAAAGGACTTCTTGTGGAAATCAATCGTAATGATTCAATACGAAGGAGTTAAACTAAATTACAAACTACTGACAAAATGTGAAGTGCAGGAAGTTAAATTATACGTTAACTCTACTTCTACACTAAAGTTGTATGTTAGCTTGATGTACATTGTTGGGACTTTCACCAACAGCTTAAGCTTTCATATAAGTTGGTAATTTAACATGCTATTTAACTTTGCTGTGTTAAGTTTTGAACCTTCTGAATTGGCTTATCTGTAACTGTTTATGATCAATGTAACACCCCGAACCCACTACAGGCTTGAAGTGCTACACGCCGCAAGCCCAAAGGCCCCCGCAAGGCGACTAAAATCCAATTGTGCAGATCAAAACAATTACAAAACCAAATAAATAATGTAACTATCAAAAAACCTCAATAAAATTTTCATCGAATAAGCAAAAATCTTGAACCTAAAACAATACCAACAGAGGTACTGCAACTCCTCTAAATTAAAGTCCAACAAATCATACCATAATACTATATCAAAACTTAAATTAATTATCTCATGTTTATCTTTGACTTGACTCATGGCGTCCCAGCTTTCGAACAAGCTAACTTGTATTATTGTAAGGGGTGAGCGATGAAGCCTAACAAGTAGCAATACTTCCTATCTAGCCTGATCAATTACAATTTGTATAACATATTTTCAAAATAACTTTTTTTCGATAAAGATAGTAGGTATGCTTTCAAAACAAAAACAATTAATAACAAAGTGAATTCATATTCAAAAATGACTTCAATGTATGCAATACATCTCTTAATCCACAACCCTACTGACTAAGGTTACAATAGTCCTGTAAAACGACCCAAAAATTTGATAATGTCAATGATCACACACCCTACTAAGGTATCTATAAAATGCACGCTCTCCGAAGGGCAGTGGTGGAACTAGAGATTTTAAGCCAGGGGGTCCGGCGAACGGGCGTCGGCGCGACGACTTGCAATGGCGACCGGTGGCAGCAGCGGCGGCGGCTCTCTTCTCTTCTCTTCTCTCCTCTCCTTTTCTGTTTCTACCAGACCCTCCAATATACAGACCTACTCTGTTATTTACTTCGTTTCACAAATAAAAAAAAATTGAAAATATCAAACACGTCCATTACTCTTTTTAAAAAGAGTATAAAAATAATTATTTTTGTAGTGATGAGTATAAATTATCATCATATTTTAATATAGTGTGGTTAATGTTAACCTAACAACTTATTCACTTGAGATAGATATAGAACAAAAATACATATTTAATATTGATAAATTTTATAAATAAAGTTCTTTTTGTGAAACGAAGTAATTATTATTTTTAAATAACAGAAATACTCCTTTCGTTTCAAAAAAAATAAATCCTATCACTTAGTTATATTTATGTATATAATGCCATTATTAATGAATGAACACCTTATTATTTTAAAAAGTATACATATATAAAATGAAAAGTAGTTAGTGTTTGCAAAATTTATAAATGGGACTCTTTTTTTCTCTCTTGCAAAATAGATAGATTATATAATAAAGTTGTTAGACGACCTGCCTCCAAAAGTGTCAAAAAGATGAAAAAAATCTAGGTAAATCTAGGTATTTATATTATGTGTAGGCTACTTAATTATAAAGTTCTATATTTTTTTAAATTTCTTTTTCTTCTTCCCCTTCCTTCTTTTTCCCAGCGCACGCAGAGCTTCCCGGACCCCGCCATTGTCGGATTTCAGGCTGGACCCACCCACATACCTACTACATACTAATTTTTTCGGCGGCCGGGACCCCCCTCCCTCGGCCTCTGCCGAAGGGCATCTGAAAGGTGTGCGCCTTAGTAGGTCCTATATTAGCTCTGGAACTAAACGTAAATACTAACGGGTTCTATACATAGTCGGATTAAGGATTTCAAAATGCTTCATAATCTCATCGATATTCAAAACTATATTTATTTCACAATTCAAAATCATATAATCCCATTTCACAGTTTAAAAATAAATACTTGATCCGAAGTCTGAAATAGAAGAACATAACATTTTAATTTAAATAGAAACCTTAAATAAAAATAACAAATTTTGAAATCGTATATTTAGGCATCCGAGTATTAAGGCATACATAAAAGTAAACGATAATTTAAAAACATTAAATAGTTCGAAAAATCACTTATTATACAAGTACCCAAAAGATTAATCTTGTGATACAAAACGTCGTCTCAACCAGAGAATCAATTATCACTTCACCTTGTAACACTCTTTCGCATAATTAGAGTTTTAATAATTAATCATAAATCTTAAACATCCAATTCCCAAATCTGTCCAAATATCATCAAGACCTCAGGTCACTATTTCTGCCAAAATTCTCTCATATTTAACTTACTTTTTAAAACTAAAATTATAAACAGAAACTAGACTTCAAATACTCCAATTTAGCCTCAAGAATCATCCAAATCGGGTTTAAAATCATTAAGTTATACATTTTTAAAATTATAACTCACTGCTGAAAATTTGCTACAAAAATTCCAGATCAGCCATTTCTTAACATTCATAACAAATCATATGTTAACGGTTCGAAATTGGTGAACATATTCCCAACTTATATATGTATAACATATCCAAAAATTATAACGATCCAACGATCGAATTAAGAGATATAACTCACGCAATATACCTTGAAATATAAAAATTGATTTTCATATTTTAACGTTTACATTCGATCAAATTATATTTGTTTATATAAATTTATATTCTCTTTCCGATTATTATGATATTTAATTCCATGTCTATATTTATTTAAAAATATTTTTTAATGTAAAAATCCTCATAACTAAACTTAAAATCAAAATACGAAATAATATTTACCTCCTTATTAGTCAATCTTCAATACGCAACACTAAAGAATATGAATTTCGAGTCTTCTAGAGTCTTTAAAATCTCTTCATGTCTTCACGAAAATGGTAACTCTCGAAAAGATACAAGAAATGGGCTCAAGAATCACTCGATTTGGAGTTAATATGACTGAATTACGATTTTTTAAATCTAGAGCTGAAAATAGTGACGGAAATAGGATAGGTTGCGGTTTTTAGCAATTTAAGGCATGAAGATGACGTCAAATAACTTTTCTTCCTCTTCATAATCGTAGAGAACGAAAAACTGAAAATATAGGCTTTGGATTCACTCAATTCTGATATCGGATGAATTAATTATGATTTTTCTAATAAACTGCAGTGCGTATAAGAATTCAACTCGAGAATTCAACTAATCAAATTAGAATAGGATTACCAAAACAATAGGAGTTACCAAAACTTTAATGGACTTCTCAATTTAATTTAATTAATTATTTATTAAAAGAATTTAACTTTCCAAACGAAAATTGGAAGACAAAAAAAGTAACTTACCTTTTTAATTCATTTATGCTTTTAGGAAAAATAAAATCAATATTTAATTATTAACAAAAATTCGGGTTATTGACAGGCAATGCCAGCCGAAATTTTCCCAGAGTAAATACTTTGCCGCCAGAGATTTTGAGCTCTGACAAGTTTATTCCACCTTCAAGCCAGTTTAAGTTGGAAAGATCAAAGACTGAGAGTCGACATAATAATATACTTGCTGAAGAGGCTGCACAAATTTTTGATGATAAAATTCCTATCAAAGAGAAGGTAAAATAAAAAGTATATATAAATATACACACACACATACATGCATACATATATTTATATCTTCATGTTGGTCCATGTGAGAAGTTTCTTTACTCTTTACTTCAAATGATTAACAACATTCGTGAGTAAATAGTATTTTTTTGTGTGCATTTTTCCTTTTAAGTTTTAACTTTTATTCCATGGTGATAAACCAAAGTTAAATCATGTTTGGGCTGCGATACCTGTTTGTTGGGTTCTCTGGGATGTTGTCCATGTTTTCTTTGCATGTACTAGGATGACATCCCCTTTTGATGCTATCAAGGTCCTTATTGTAAACTTCATGTATTCTTTTGATGCGAATTTGTCTATCTATCATATTTAATGCGAAACTGTTTAGTCTGTTTGTTTCTTGTGGCTCTACTCTGATGTTACTACTTAGTACTTACTAGAAAGCCTTTATTTATTATTTTTAAAGGTATTCTTTTTTGATCTATAATTAGTAAAATTCAATTTGAAGCCTCCAAATGTAAGGGACTTACCTGGGAGACATATCCTCTCCCGATAAAAGATATCCCAAAACCTACAAAGAATGAAGCACGAATGGTCCTATTAAACACGTCATGAAAGCAAATGAAAAACACTCCAACATCACTAATTTGAGCTCAAGTACAGCACTTGTGCCTCCTCAACATGCGGTTAAGAGGAGCTTATCCATAGAATTCTGTACAATTTATTTGTATTTAAATTTTCATTTTATACTTGGGCTATAAAGGACTCGAACATAGCGTATTGGTTATTGCCTATTCTTGGTAAAAAAAACAAATCAAACTTATTATTTTTGAGATGATCTGAACTCTCCTTTCCCACATTCAACGCGGGACACAGTTTTAGGATTTGAAATTTGTTACAGTTCTGTAGTTGTTGAGGCAATCAGTTTTCCCTTCTGTCCAGTTGTTTAATGATGTAGTTAATTTATTTGGGCATTGTCATTGGATTTCTGTTGATCTTCACCTATGGTTCTGTACGCAAAACTTCTTATATCATTCATGTTAAATAATGTTAATGTGTGATCACTTGTGTGATGTATTAACAATTTGGTTTACTTTCATGTCTTGGATTTCTATTAAACATGTAAACAACTGCAGCTCAGTTTGTTGACGAGAATAGCTACTATTAAAGATGATGGAACGGTAGAATTTGAAGTCCCCGGAGATGCTGAACCCCAAGCACTTGGTGTTCGGCCTCAAAATGTTTATAATGAACTTGATGATGATCCTCTTGACGCAGCCGAACTTCAAGATATTCCGCCATTGCAAATAGTAATTCTTATTGTCGGTACATGTGGTGATGTGCAGCCCTTTATTGCAATTGGCAAACGATTACAGGTGTTGTGACATTGTTCATATTTGCAAGTGTGTATTCTATTTAAATGTATTAATGTGAACTACTTGTTTTGTTGTTCACCTTAACTGTGATCATCATTTGGATATTTAGCTACATTTTGGCTGTAGACACTTATGTTTAATCTTATGAAGAGGGATAGTGAATTTTCTGTTGAAACGACTTAATTAGTCAATTTTGATGGCTTCTTACATAATTTTGTTGATACTTTGGTATGCCATGAGTCATAGTTATATCAACTAATTTAGCCTTCAAAAATAGTATGCCATGTGTCATAGATCAACTAATTTAGCCTTCAAAAATATTAAAATGTCCACAGTTAGCTCTTGCTGTTGAAATCTAGCGATGATAAATTTTACCTGAATTTGACATCTGTATACTTGCTCCTTGATCTCTATATATTTGACCCAAACTTTCCGCAAGGATTCTGGATTCTAATCACCTTATTGTGTATTTCTTTGTTTTATATACATGGTGCCTGTGATCTTAGTGTTCTTGCATCTTTTCCTCAAATATAGTTTTTCTTCGAGTATCTATGCATATGTTATACTAGTTACCTACCAGAAAAATAAAAAACAAAATTTTCAGCACACGTCATTTTCAAGTACAAGTGGAAGAAACTATACAACTTACAATCTTGGGTTTGTGAATTTGCTAGGTTATGCATTTTTCTCATGTAATGATTTGATTACTTGAGTTATTTCGAGTGCCTCAGATCAAGATTGCTTGCTCACTGAGTAGGGCTCCTCTTTAGATCAGTTTCAGTGAACACTGAAAACTATCATCTGTGGAACAAACTTTTTCTCAGAAGAATTGAAGTAGAGACTATCCTTGTTTTGTAGAAAGCTGTAAGAAGTGTTCACTTTACAGTTCACTGCAGGATGGTCCTAAAGGTGGATTAACACTTTCAGGAAAAAGCATAAACATCAAACGAATACAAGTTTGTTTTTAACATTATAATTTTTAAAGCTATGGAAAAGATATTACACTGATTACTATAGACATAGTTGTCAAATTGTGAATTTTATGGTGTGTCAAAAACCCCATATCAGGTTTCATATTTTTTCATGAATTGTATCGTAAGAAATAAAAAAGAAATGAAAATGTGATAATATTTATCTAAACAAAAAACTCAATTTATGGACAATAAAACATATTTGCTTGACTATAATGTAAAAGTGGCCAAATAAATATTATAATAGCCTAGAAGTAAACTTTAACTAGTTAAATAGTATTTGAAAGACTCTAAATTCAAGTATTAATTAATATTCAACATTATCCAAGTAACATTTATAGAATAACATGAGAACGAAAATTTAGCTTCACCGTTGAAATATAAAACCCAAATATGTTGGTTTACCAAGTGGAGGGAAAAATGTTGATTCTAAAGTTATGTATTATGTTTCTTTGTATGGAAAGTGGAATGAGAATAATAAAGTGACATATTGTAGAAGAAGATAAGAAACTCTAAAAAGCATGTCTCATCAACCTGTATAGAATGTGTGCATACTTAAAAACCTCTTCTGCTGAAATGGTAAAAGGCTTTAAAGTCTTGTTTTAACCGATACATGCAATAAGATGCCATTTCTAATACACCGGTGATACCATATCAAATTGCCTCCGTGTCGTATTGTATCATATCATATCCTACGATATGTATCAGACGCTTTTGATAACTATAGAGGTAGGTCTAATGGAGCTGGACTTGAAAAGGATGTGTAATACTCGTATTCTATTTTGAGCCAAGTACCACTGCTCCCCTGATTCAATTAACATAAGCTGTCGGTTTCATTAAGTCTGGCGTTTTGCTGAAGTCATGTATATTACTATCCTATTAAGTTTCCTATTAATACTATGTTTTCACATTATCTTCTATAAGCTGGATCTGCTCCAAGATCAATAAAAATTTCAGTTCAATTGTCATTACTAGCTTGTGTCTCTTGGTATATTGTGCAATTTCCTGAATCAACCTAAGTTTCCTTCGCCTTTGTTATGTCTGCTAGATGTTTCCATTATAGTCCATACCTTAACTATCTGGTACATTTGTTTTCGCTCCTCTAATCAATTTATGATTTTTCAAGTGTTGTTAACTTTGGGATTAGGATTAACACTTGATTCATCGAAATGGCATTTAATGTGGAGATGAAAATGATCTAGTATTAATCTCTTTATGCTTTGAAAGTTTGCGTTTGGTTAAATACACACACACACACACACACATATATATATATATATATGTATAGATAGATAGATAAATCGTTTGAACTTTATACTTGGGTCGACTGAGTGTTTTGTAAGCAATGGCTTTACATGTGGCTGAAGTACACAGTTGTAGATGGAGTAACTGGATCACTTTATACAATCAGTTGTGTTCTCAAATTTTAACCGAGTTTCTGGGACATACTAAGACATGATACCCATTGTTATATGTATGCCCTTGATCCTTATTTAATTACCACATAAAGATTGTTTTATTTTGTTAATTAAAATTAATTGAGTACAGGAGATGATTCCTCCCTTTTGTCTTTGTGAACATTCCATAAATGGTTAACCTGATTATGAAAGTTGTCTGCTCATACTAAATGTTTCTGAATTGTGTTATCCTCTGACTCTCCATATATTTATATACAAAATTTCACTTCAAAATAACGTTGCATAACTTACCACCCAAAAGGAAAAAAGATAAAAGAAAAGGGAATTGCTTCACCCTGAATTCTGTGTTGCCAAACAGTTGACATTTCTTTTCAATGTATTTTACAGCTTTTCGGTGGAAACTCTTTGTTCTTTAAAAGAGGGCTTTCATACTAATAATTTGAAATCAAAATATATCCTGTGTTGTCAGTATGGGATTAATGTGAAAAACTATTTAGCTTACGCTTTAAAATTTCTCAATTGAAAACTTAAATGTTCCATCATATGTTCTCTTGTTTGACAGAAACTGTGTACCTCTTATTACAAGATTTTTTAGTAGCCTTTTTACTGGACCTTATATTGTTGCTTAATCATTTTAATAGGAGCTAATTTAAATAAAATAAGTAAATGGAATTAGATAATTCCAAATACTTATTGTTTTTTTTCCTTGTGAATTAATTAAGATCTAGTTCTTAAATGTTAACTTCTGTAATTATCTTGTGACTTGTTTCATTTTCCTTGCAGACATGGTAAAAAACAAAGGATTTTTGCCATCAGGACCTTCAGAAATACCTGTGCAAAGGAATCAGTTAAAGGACATAATACATTCTTTGCTTCCAGCATGCAAAGAACCTGATGTTGATACTGGGATACCTTTCAAAGCTGATGCAATTATTGCCAATCCCCCAGCATATGGTTAGATTTGAGATAATTGTTTTTTTTTCTTCAATGTGTTTGGTATTTCTCTTTTGCTAACCGATTTTTGTAACTTTTTAATAAACTATTAGTGCGGATGATTTTATCTAATTCCATATTTCCACCTCATAGGTGGTTTTATCACCAAGATACATACCAGTACTATTATGGAAGGCCATCGTTGAATTACTAACCTTGATAAATACCATTTCAGGACATACACATGTGGCTGAGGCAATGAAAGTACCCATTCATGTATTTTTTACAATGCCATGGACATAAGTCTTGTCTGGATAATGGATTTACTTGAAATACTATAGCATTAACCATTCACTACCTTGTGCTTATGTTTCCCTTCTTCCTTCTTGTCTTGTATTAATCTCTTTTTATTATGCCGCTTGATCAGGAATCTTGAATTGCATTGCAAAATAACACTTATCTCTTCCTACCAGGCCAACTAGTGAATTTCCACATCCTTTGTCACGTGTTAAGCAACCGGCTGGATATATAGTAAGTTCATTGAATGATTTGCTTTAGTATCTTATGATACTAAGGTCATACATGAGTGACGCGAGTTCTATTATAGCTTTGAAATAAACAAAGTAAGTATGGTTGTCAAATTTAACTAATTTTAAAAATTATCCTTTTGTTTTGTAATTAATATTTTTTTCTCCTTGTGCCCTGGGCTACCTATGGAAAGTCAAGTTGTGGCAGAGGAAGCAAACCAAACCAAACCAATTTACTCATATAAAACTCTCTACGGACTGCAAAAGAGTCTTATTTCCGAAATTTGCAAATATTAAAGATGTACTCTTGTTTAATGTTCCCCCTAAGTATAATAAGTTGTAGGTTTAGTAGTAGTGGTATGATAATGAAATTAGGATGACAAACTGAGGACATGATGTCATTTTATACTACCACCATTAAAAAGAGGACTATTTTTATGGGGGAAAAAATAACAAATAGGATTCATTTAGTGGAACAAAGGGAGTACAATACGTATATGTTTGTTTCCTTTGCAACATCATCCGGTGATCTTGTCAAATAGGACATTATGTTGTTTCCTTCTCAATTTTTGGCCTAAATTACTTGTGATCTTCAATGAACTTTGCAGCTGTCTTATCAAATAGTGGACACTTTGATATGGCTTGGAATTCGAGACATGATAAATGATGTTAGGAAGAAAAAGCTGAAGCTACGACCGGTCATGTATTTAAGTGGTTCACAAGGTTCCGAGGCTGATGTGCCATATGGATATATTTGGAGTCCTCACTTTGTTCCTAAACCAAAAGGTGATCACTTCAGATTTACATTGATCATATGGGAACAGTTACAAATATAGCCCATTTTGTGAAATAAATGAGTACTAAGTTGCATGCAAATTCAATCAAAATTCTTTATTTTCCCTGATTATATCTCTTAATATTAAGATATTTTATGTCTTGTGGTTATTCATAATTCATTTTCAGCTCTACCTCTTCCATAACCGCCCCTTGTTTTATAGGATGACCATTCTCTTAGTTAAAAGAATTGCTTTGAATAGAAGGTTATAGTTGACTGAAGGAAGTTCAAGTAGTGGGGTAAATTATTTCTACAGTTGTATGTTCTTGGCTAGGATGACATCCTTGGTAAATGAATAGTGGAACTGGAATATTGTATTTTGGATATGGCCAGGATTTATTTGTTTTTATTTTTTGCATAGTTGTTGTATGTGCCTATTCTCGTTGCAGTATCAGTATGAATGTTCTTGTATGTGTTGAGGAGATACGAATTGAAAAGGCATGTACTACCCATCCTTCAATAAGAAAATTAAGTCTCACCAAAATAATCATGATCTATACGTGTGGAAGCTATGCACATATCTTGGTGTTTTAAACTTCTTAATTCCTCTATAGTGCAATAAGAACTCCAGTTGCTGTTTGACATATAAAATCTGATATACATTTACTCGCTGGATATTATAACTCTTCTACTGAGGTGTAAAGAGCATTCATTTTTCAAGTTCCATGTCAAATGAATTCACTTGGTAAATTTTGTCCTCTAAGAGAGAATAATATGACGAGGGCTCTATTTCACCTTAACAACTTATCATGCAATGACCACTTACTCTACCATGACTATCATAATGAGGCTATATTTTCTGTAAAAAGCATTTAGGGAGTAAAAAATGTTGCATAGTGCTAAGGGACTGCTAAGTGGATAGATTTTGTGGAGTTTCTTGGATCTTATACTACTTTGATAAGTATTCTTGGATTTAATTTTGTCACCATAATGTTCAATCCTCTTTTGTTGTTTCTTCAATGCTGAAGTAAAGATACAGCCTCGTACCTACATTCTTACATAATAATTTTTGTTTTAGGTTTCTTGTTTACTTGAAACTAATAAAACTAAAATTAATTCTTTTTTCACAGGTAAATTCTTACTCTTTTGCTATTCTTATATACAAAGATGGTTGCAAGGTTTTTTGTCAAAAGGCTGCGTAAAAGCTTATTTTATCGCTTGTTTTGCAGATTGGGGACCCAAGGTTGATGTTGTGGGATTTTGCTTCCTTGATCTTGCATCAAGTTATGAACCTCCTGAATCACTTGTAAACTGGCTTAGTGGTGGTAGAAAGCCTATCTATATTGGGTTTGGTAGCCTTGTGAGTTATCTTTTTAGTTCCCGTCTAGATTTATTTATCCATGCAAAAGAGAGTATACATTCATACACATATTTTATGATTATATTTTCACTGGATGTGACTGATTTTGTTGTGCATATCAATAAAGCATAAAATAAATGGAATGTTCTCCTATTGTTTGGTTGTCCAAATTGTTATGTTGTTACTTGTTTATCAAGAGTTAAGGTCAGTTATTAGTCGTCCTCCATTACAATGATCTTATATGAAGTATTACAACAAAGCAATTCATTTTTCAATTGGAGTGTAGTTAGAGAAAAAGCTGGGGAAATGATACTTGTATCTATCAATAGATTCCACAAATACGTGACGTTGATCACCTCTGGTTATACCCTTTCTATTTCAACATTACTCCATTTTCTTAAATTATGTACCATGCATACCTTCAAGGCTTCAATGTTAAAACTTGATAGCATGAGGAAACAGCTGTAAACTGTGGTCGTGCTTCCTAGTAGTCCTGTCTTTTTACTGCTAAACTTTTTCTTTCTGAAGTTCAGTTTCAATCCATTTTAAGTTCCTGACTTATTTCTTCCATCTCAGCCTGTTCAAGATCCAGAGAAAATGACAAAAGTAATTGTTGAAGCTCTAGAAATTACTGGACAAAGGGGCATCATTAACAAAGGCTGGGGCGGCCTTGGTAACTGTAAGTATTTTGTTCTTTCTCTGAATCACATTCTTCTGCATCTATACATTCTTCTTTACAAAAGTCTTATTATTTACCTCTTCAATCTGCCTCTGCAGTGGAATCTATTTTTAATATTGTTAAATATATGTTTTCCCAGTGGCGGAACCAAAGGACACCATTTACTCACTTGATAATGTCCCTCACGACTGGCTTTTCTTACAATGTGCGGCTGTGGTGAGGCTTCATAATTTCCCTTTTGCTATTAAACATCCAAAAACAGTGGTAGCATATAGTTGTTACTTTCAGCGAGTGTACTGGTTTTTAGTATATAGTATACTATAATTTTCAAACAATTATCCAACCTGGTTAGTATGCCCATTTGGCATAATGCAAGAACTTGTTGGCATGATCTAGCAAGCCCAGGTTTGCATGACCTTTCCTTCTTTTGATTTGAGCTGCTTCATATTTGATGGCCCTTTTGTACTTTGCAAAATGTTTTTCATAATATAGTGTCTGTATATGTCTTTATATGTTAAAAGTTTGTTTTCTATGGGATTTGGGAGGTTTCAGGCTTCAAGCAAAGTTAAAAATCTTTAACTGATGTAGCAAAAGTTTAAACTGGAGCAAACCTGTGTGGCATAATGTGAGGACTTATTGGCATGACCCACCAGATTAGCATGGTCATGCTTTCTGTAGATTTGCACTTCAAACTTGAATACCCTTTGAAGTAGTTTGCACAAGTTTTCCATCATGTAGTACATGTGGTCATGTGGTGTATATATTGGTCTGTGACTCTCTGTTCTGTTTGTAACAACATATGTTCAATGTTGGTTTTCTGTGGGATTTGGGAGGTTTTAGGCTTCAAGCCAAGTTAAAAATCTTTAAAATATTGTTAACTGGCATATTAAAAGTTTAAACCGGAGCAAGCTTGATGTGAAGCCTTAATATTCAGTACTGCATCTGCATATACTGGTAGGTTATAATTTTAAATCTAGGAGAAGCCTGTAATTTATGTAATTAGTCTCTATTTCGAGAGTATTGGAACCTTAAAATATAGTACGTGGTCTGTGTTTTGTGTAAATAATTCTGTAACACAAAATTTGCATTATAATTGGTAGTTCCTGCTTATTATTTTAGTTGATTCTTATTACTTTTTTACTTTACTTTCAGGTGCACCATGGGGGTGCTGGGACAACAGCTGCTGGTCTTAAGGCTGCGGTAATGGCTTCAACGATTAATCTTGCTGTTGTAGTTGTTCCATTTGATTCTGTCACTGGCTAAATTTTAATTTATTATTGCAATATAGTGCCCAACTACCATTGTACCTTTCTTTGGCGACCAACCTTTTTGGGGAGAACGAGTGCATGCAAGAGGAGTAGGACCTGCACCCATACCAATTGATGAATTTTCACTTCCCAAGTTGGTTGATGCAATCAAGTTCATGCTAGAGCCCAAGGTAATAATTAAAATATCTTGAACAAGTGTATTTGATTTTATCATCTTATGTCCCTATTCCCTAGCCGTATGCATATGCAGGAAGTTTAAGAATGTGATTATGCATATGCAGGAAGTTTAAGAATGTGATTGCATGTTTATGAGAATCACCATGGTTTATAATACCTCAAGGGGCTAATTAAAAGTTTAATTAAACAATGCAGGTGAAGGAGAGTGCAATACAACTTGCAAAGGCGATGGAGGATGAAGATGGGGTGGCAGGAGCTGTAAAAGCCTTCTTTAAACATCTTCCTTGTAGAAAGACTGAGCCTGAGCCTATACCAGTGGCGTCAGGATTCTTCCCAAGTAAATGTTTTGGATGTTCCTAAATATTACAAGTTTGGTTGAAAATTGCCACAGCTATTTGTGCATTCTTAATTTGCTTGTCTAATACTTAGTGTAATTAGAGAAAAGACGTTTTCAGTAGTGATCTCTCTTACCAAGACTACAGTTCACTCCCCGATCTGCCAAAGCCATTTAAACCTTTATAGTTGTATTGATTTACGCATGCAGAATTGTTATTATTATTATTATTATTTTCTGATCTCCTTCTCTCTTTTAATCTCAATTTCCAACGTGGTAATTGTCTATATGGACAGTTGTCTAAAAGAAAAAATACTATCCTGATGCAATGTTCTTCTGCTTGCTTGTAAGTGGGAGCCAGAGTTGGCGGGGACACTTTTAGGTGCATTCAGTTTGCACACTCGGAGCTGTCGATTGCTATAAATTTTAAATTTTTGATGTTGTGGTACTCGTATTTGCTTAAAAGCTGGTATTGTTAGGGCTTCCAAGATGATTCTCTTTCCTTTTCCAATTCTCTTTCTTTTTCTAGCGTCCCTTTTTTTTAGTTTTTGTTGAAACGGGCAGTTTATGCATCATTCATTCGAGACTAAATCTCTTCGGGGGATCTTATCGGCGCATTCTTACATCGATCTAATGCGTTCAAGACATTTTTTCCTGGATGTTTGAACCCAAGAAAGTCAAGGTAGGATTGATCACCAGGCTAGCGGCGTTCTCTTTTTTTAACGTCAGCTTTTGGTCCACATTGCCAATAATCTACCAAACAATGTTCGCCAAAATACCAGCAAGTGATATTTTCTTTTCTCGCCTCCTTCTTCCCTTAACTTCCATAATTAATTAGGTGGCAGATGGGCATGGGAGAACTGACAAATGTAGTTGTAGTAGTTATGACTTATGAATTCTGATGGTGTTTTTGTTTTGAGCCCTTCATTCCTGCCGCGTGTAGGTGTATGTATGTAAGAACATGGAGTGAAACATAAGGAGTCTACTTCTCCCTTATACTCCTTCCTTTCCATAGAAGAGTCCCATTTATAAATTATACCGTTTATACAAATGATAGGAATGTATTTTTGTTTTATTTTTATCTTTATAAATAATAATTAGATTTTTTTAACATGTGCTCTAAGAACACATGCTAAACACACAGTTCAAAAGAATATTTCTTTGAATTGTGTGCTTATTCATTTGAACTTGATGCAAATACAGATATCAAAAGAATATGCACACAATTCAAGAGAATATTCTCTTGAACTGTGTGCTTAGCATGTGTCCTGAGGACACATGTTAAGAGGACCCATAATTTATTACTCCCTCCGTTCCTAAAAGATTGTCGTTTTAAGAAGTAATTTTTGTTCCAAAAAGATTGTCGGTTTGAGTTTATCAATATACATTAGCTAGTTTTTTTCTACTTTACCCTTATTTAAGGCTTTCTTCTTTTTTCAATGATTCTTATTCAATTCAATGCTATAATCCAAGTAGTAATTAGTTGAATTGAAGAAAAAATATTGGGAAATGAATAATTGGTTGAGATAATTAATAAGGGTAAGTATAGTATTTTTGTTAGATATTAGTTATATTCTTTAATCTGTGTGCATTAATTTTAAACGATAATTTTTTAAGAACAGAGTGAGTACTTAATAGTAGTGACATGATAAAAATTCTTTTTATGGAAGTGCCAGTTTAACATGACAGAAATTGATGTGAAATAGCAGAGCATGCAACGAATAGGAAGGAGATGGAAAGTGACTAGTTGCATGGCAGTGGCGGTGGATCAGATCTCAGATTAATATATATACTTACGAGCAATGCTACTATCACATAACTCTCATATACACACACATACATATTGTGGGTTTTCGTCTGATATGCGAGAACCCGCAATATATATGTGTGTGTACGTGAGAGTTATGTAAAAGAATTTACGTGATAGTAGCATTATTTTATACTTATAGTAGTACTACAGTAGTGGAAGTACTAGTGGGTGTTAGCCCCATAACTATTTATTGTAATAAAGGTAACTACCAGTCTAGTCTAGGGCAGCTGAGCTGAGCGAGGGAGGCCATTTGCATGCAAAGTAAGGAATTTGATAAGAAAAAAGAATGATGCTAAATGTGAAGGCAACCACTACTACTGTTACAGTATTACTTCTTAAGTTCTCAAAAGATTGTCGTTTTAGAAGAAAAAATTTGTTCTAAAATGTTTGTCGTTTATAACTTTCTAGAAAATAAATTATTTATATTACACCTATCTTTTCTCATTGTTCCAATAAATTCTCTTCCTTGTATTAATAGTTTTCAATCTCCCATAAAGGGATAGTGATGGAATTTCAAATAAATTTTATTAATATTAAATAATTTTTTTAATCCATGTGCTAAAACCTTAAATCACAATCTTTTAAAAACGGGGTAGTACTACACTGGGGGACTGTCTTTAGCTTTAAGTTACCCAATCCTTCCACATTGCCCATTACATATTACAACCCAGATCATTTACTGCCTGCCTCATATGCCCACTCATTAATTATTCACCCTCACCTCTCTCCTCTCCACCAAAATATAATTTATTTATGGAATTTCTTAACATGTGCCCTTAGAGCACATGCTAAGTACACAGTTCAAGAGAATATTCACTTGAATTGTGTGTTTATTCTCTTGAACTTGGTGCAAATATAAAAATCAAGAGAATATGCACACAATTCAAGAGAATATTCTCTTAAACTGTGTGCTTAACATGTGCCCTAAGAGCACATGTTAAGAAGACCCTTTATTTATATATGTACAAAAAAAAACCCAACATACCTCTAGCTTAATAAAAACAAGGAAAATCAAAACAACCCTTAATCCCGAATTAGGAGTTGTTTGTTTACTTTTAAATGGGTCTGAATAAGTTTGAATATGAACGAACAAATTATTCAGGTCGTTTGTTTAATTATTTTTAAATATTAAATGTGTCTGAACGATTCATTCAAAAATTTATGGTTGAATGAGTAAGAAGTAGCGATGAATGATATTTTTATTTACATTCCCTCATAGACAATTAAAATTTACATTCAATATCCATTTTGTTTACTATTGTAAGCAAATTTTGTTATGTACAAATTGTTTTTGATTTTTGTTTAACAAAAAATTAGATAACCAATTTAATGAATGTTATTGTAGTTTTCTGTGTTGACTTATGTACTATAGAATGTTATTAATATTTTTTAGTGTTTTATTCCTAAAATTATATTTTTAATAGTATACTTCATCCAAGATTGTTCAAAAGGTTATATTTAATTTTTCTTAGACAACATTGTTTATATATAATTATATAATAAATTTGTTCATAACAGCCGAGAAGGTTAAAATATGATAATACACGTATTCACATATTTTAGACAAATAATTTTTTGTATTCAAATTTTTTACTTCATTCAAATTTTTTTATACATTCAGAATTTTTCATTCAGTTTTATCAAACAACACCTTAGCTGCGATCTACAACACGTCAATAATATTGACATTCTAGACACTACAACTAATCAAAGTTTTGTCTCGATAAATTATGCAAAAAATGTCTAATTACCTATCATTTTCCAACCCCCTCATTGATTAAATGAAATTTTGACCCAAGAAACCATGATTCTTGGGCTGGTTTGAACTTTTAAAGGATAATTGTGATCTTAATTGATGGAATCAAACAAAGTGGAGTAGTGAAAAAAAAAGGAACCAGAGTTAAAATCCCTGCAAGAGGAAACCCAAGTGCCCATATAACCAGATAAACTGTCAGAGAGGTAGAGATTCCATTTCCCAATTCATTCATGCATCTCTCCTTCCACCAATCACTCTCCTTGCCTCAGCATGAAGAAGCTTTTTGGAGGATACTTCCATCTCTCTCTCTCTCTTATATATCTTCTGTTCCCAAGCCCATACACCCTCTTGTCTTGTATACTCCTTCTGCCATTCACTCTTTTTAATAAATAATTATACACACCCCCCCCCCCCTTGATCAGTTCACATTTCCCAACTTCCAAATCTCTTTCAAAACCCCTATTTTCATCTGTTTGAAAAGCCAAACTTCAAACTCTTTTAAACTTTGGCTCATTCTGTTTCTTTCCAGCTCTCTGCCACTCTGCCCCTTCAACTCGTCCTCAAGGTTTTCTTAATTACAAGTTCATAATTTTTCCATTTTTAAGTTGTTTTGTCGATATTTGATATTTCATTTTGTTACAGATTATGGAAGCCGAAAACATAGCCAATAATCATGCACCCGCAGAAGATACATCCACAAGATCATTCCCCTGTTTATTTTGTTCAAGAAAATTCCATAGTTCACAAGCTTTGGGAGGCCATCAAAATGCCCACAAAAAAGAGAGAACTGCAGCAAGAAAGGCTAAAAGGGCATCTTCCGATTCTACCCTTCCACGCCCACCTCTGTTTTTCACACCCAACCATCTTTTTAATCCTTCACTCTACATAACCGCCCATGCAGCCAATCTCTGTGTATTGCCCGGCCAGCCCTTTTCGGATCGGTTCGGATCAAATGGGGGTGCACCCAAATTCGATAACATGGTATTTTATGGCGGGAGCTACCTGAATAATCCATATCAGTTCGAAGAAGATGAACAGAGCTTCTTGAACTGGCAGAGACATGGGTCATCCCAAAATAAGAATGTCAGCAGTGGGAATAATGATAGGGAAAAAGATCAAAAGCTTGATTTGTCTCTCCATTTGTGAGAGGTGGAGTATTTATTTATCAACAAAATAGTTATGTGGGGGGCAATGAGTACTTGGGTAGAAGAAGAAGCAGTGGCAAAAAGTACGTAGACCTTTATGAGTGTTGTTGTAGTTTTAATTTAATCATCTCTTTTATTGCAATAAAAGACGTGCATGCCATGTCTTGTAGTGGGTTCTTTGTTGTTATTATAAAAATAAAATTAAAAAAAAATTGCATAAAAATGGGTTTGTTACTTACCATGTGTAGACGAGGAGATTCAGCGAGAGATGTAATATATATATAATATGGCGAGAACAAGAACATTATGCATGTATTGTTATGTATATAGACATTAGACCATGATGGGATGGATTGATATTTGGCATACTGGTGGTTAATTATGGGAAATTATTTTACGGCTCTATGTTGTTCCTACTACATACCACTAATCATGTGGATGTGGTTTTCCAATCCTAGCAATATCTCGTATTAACATCCTACCTAGTACTTGAGTTCCCCTGTAGCATTTGACAATTTCTTCGATCTTGAGAAAATACGGAATCCATTATTGTTATGAAATGAAGAAGAACATATATAGTTCCAAGAGAAGGGCTAGAAAGAGAAGAAATATTCGAAAAATGCTCTTCTTTCATAATCTGGGCTGGATAATGCCCAGATTTACAAGTACCATTTGCTGCTGGTGGGATGTAATTATTTGGTGGCCGTTCCATGTGGTAGATTGGTTATGTGATGGCTTTGTCATGTTTGGTTTCTAATTATTTGAAAAAAAGAAAAAGAAAATTCTTATCAAATAATGGACATCTCTATATATTTTCAATTGACTTGGAGAGTTTTGTTACTTGGGACAAGGATCCTTTCCATTTCACTCTCTATTTCATGGTCCAGATTTAAAATGTGCGCTCTCTCTCCTGTCAGCACGATGTCACATTTCCTTACATTTTAAATATGGACCATGAAATGCATGGTGAAATGGAGAGGATCCTAATTCTGTTACTTGACGGTGTGAGTATATTATATTATTATAAATACATTCATGTATTAATGTCAAGAAACATGTACATATAATTATTTCTAACACGAGCGAGAGCAATTAATTTCCTCTATTAATACTTTTTAATTAGCGTGTTAAGTGTTTATTCCGTACTCAAGTTTATAAGTCGTTGTTTGGTGATTAGTGAGCGGACAAAATCACGCATCCATCAACACCATTCTTATACCTCACTACCTATAACCAAACATTAAAATTAACCTAAACACTTAGCTAACTAATAACTATGATTAACCTATAATACTATTTATTAATAAATATATATTTATTTTTTTAATGATGTGAGAATAAATAAATAAATAAATATTTATTTTTTCCCGAGGATAGGTTAGTAGATTAATATGAATGATTGTCTAGATTTTCTTTCAAAAACTATAAAGGCAGTCATTTAAAAAATGTGAATGGTAAGATCTGGATCATCAAAACTCAAGTCATTAATCATGTAATAAGTGGTGAAACAATTAATGACTTAGTCAACTACTCGTGCTTCCATCTTTAAAGTGATTATTTTTTTTCAACCAAACCAATAGTATACAAAATTTAACACTTTCAAGTATGATTGATTATTTATGGTTCAAATTTGATTTTTCTTCCAACTAGATCAAGGTTGCTGCAAATTAAGAATATTCGACAAACCTTATGTTCCAAAGACCAAACCTTGGAGCATTTACAACCGTTTTCCTTAGGGATGAGCATGGTGCGATTTGAAGTTCAAACTGCACACGAAATCGCTTAGGTGAGGTTTAACAAATTCAAAACCGCACATGAAACCGTTTGTGATTGGTGGGGTGCGGTTTTGAACCGTGCGATTTGGTTTCATTTGGTGCAATTTCGGTTTTAAAATCAATTGAAATAACAAAACTGTAAAATAGTTAGCAAAATCATCCACGCAAACATATTACGCAGTGAACATAATCATGAAACTAATTTAGCAAAATAGTTTCAAGCATCAACAATTATATAGTTGATTAATACTATGTTATTACATTTGATTTAGGAAATACCAAGACACTCTTTGATTTGCAAACATAATTGATACTGTTGATTCTTCGTTCAACATTGCAATATCTGTTTCCTAAAATAAAATGAAGAGAATATGTTGTAGTAGAGAAATTATATATACTCGTAGAAAATTTGAAAAAACATGATAAATATTTGGTGCGGTTTCGATTTTATGCGTGCAATTTTGGCTAGTAACCAAATCGAAATCGTAAATTTGGTTTTTCAACTTACCTAAAATCGCCACATATGCCGAAACCGTTGGTGCAGTTTTAATTAGTGCGGTTTATGCGGTTTTTAGTGAGATTTCGGTTCCAATTTAGTTCCTTACTCAGCCCTAGTTTCCCTAATAAACTCTTTGTCCCCAACTTTGAAGATTACATCAACAAATTATTATCCAACAGTTCTCTTATTATTATTTAACTCTCTATATAGAATTTTACTCGGGGGTTAGGGAGTCAAAAAATCATTTTCTATGTATGCAAAATGACCCTCATTTAAGTGGACAACTCATCAATCATGCCCATCTTGACATTATTATCTTTTCGCTTTTACAAGGACCATTTTATCAATCACAAGTCGCAAGGAAATCATGAAAATGGATTTGCTGACATGACTTTTTTACTACTTCATTTTTAAATTATAAAATTAGTATTGATTTATTTTTTAAAAATTAATTTCAAACGTATTCAAATTTAAAATTAATATAAATTTATTTAATTTATGTCCATATAATTATAAATATTATAAAAGTACTATTAATTATAAAATTTATTATTTTCAAATTTTAAATGAATTATATTAATTTAAAATTTAAAAATATCAACAATTAACTTTTCAAAAGTTAATATTGATCTTATGTACATTTGCAGCTACGATCCATTCAATACGTATACTCACTCCATAAATTACTTAAAATTTAAAATAAAATAAAAATTATTTTGCTGTGGAATACAATTGATAAATTATACTATCTCTTTTATAAATTATAAGATTATTATTAATTTTTATAAGTCAATTTGATGCATTCTCAAACTTTATAATTTTGCTAAGAATTGTAAAAATAAAATTTTATAAGTAGGAGCATTTTTTTTCTTCTAAATAAGTTACAATATATATTGATTAGATTTATATTAATTTTAAATTTTAAAATATCACACACTTACTTCAAAAAAGATTAATAAATTAATAGCGATTTTTATAATTAAAAACAAGAGGTTGTAGTATATTACATCTATCATAAGCTCTAACGCATGACGTCAATACAAAGGTCAAATAGTTACAACGGTCAAAACATGCTTTGACTGTTGGAACTTTCAAATTTTAAATGTCATTATTTAAGGAATCAATATAAGGAACATGATGTTGGGTACATAATGAAAAAATTGAATCCCTATATATCTAGCAGAATGATCTAATAACACTGCAGAGTAGGAATAGAAGTGAGGAAACTACTGTGAATGCTTTTATGTGTTTATTTATTTAAAATTAAGAATTTGAGTTTATTTTCAAGGAGCAAATTAAAATAGGGTAAGTGAAGAGAAAACGAAGTAAGTAATTAGGGTGATGTCAAGTATTACAAACGATGACAACACGGGGTTAGGCTACTTAATTAAGTTTAAGGAAATTAAAAGATTTAAGTAGTAGGTAATAGAGCCATGACATCTGCTAATATCGTGTTAGGTTTAATGTGATTAATACATGCATTTCGTCTAAGGATATATGTACTGTACGTAATGATTTTATTTTTTGCATGTGTTTGACTAATGAAGTAAATAAATAAATAAAAAAACTAATTAATGGCATGAATTGTCCATGGTGCTTGACCACCTTGTCCTTGTGTGGAGCTTCATCTCAACTACTAGAAAAACGATAATTGTGACTCACCTTGAAACTTAAGGTGTGCAAGATCATCATCTTGTTATTAATTAGTACTCTTATTTGTCCTAATTAATTTTTTATTATCAAATTAACCATATTTAGAATGAAAATTATTTATTATCATAAAAGAAAGTACGTATATCGAATATACTATGAAAATTTTAATATATTTGTTTAATTAGTAATCTTAAAATTAGTCAATTTAACTATAAAAAATCAATTAGAACAAGTAAAGTCGGACGATTGTTACTCAATGGTAACATGACATTTATGATCATTTAAATCTCACAATTATGTTGCACAAAGTGATCAGATCTTGACAGAGTCATTTGTGTAGTGAAGTAAAATTACAAGTGGATGAACAACCCAAAATGACTTAATTATTTATTTAATTTAGCTTTTTATATGAATTAATTCCTTTGAGAAAGAAGGCGGGCTTATGGGTTGTTATACGTTGCAATTGCATGTGTTTGTATGCAAATTTCATTATTTTAAAAAGAAACCAACAGTTTTTTCTAGTGTAATTTGAACAGAAATTGATCAGCCACCACCACTCTTCTGGACTAAATTCTAAATCGTAATCATAATTTGACAGAAAACTTTCGTAATAGATAACGGCACTCGTTCAAAAACTAATTAAAGATAATATGAAAAAGTGCATGCATCATCATGTTTATCCATTTTGACCATGTGTTCTATTTTTCCAATTGAAAAATTGAACGCAAATGAAGGATATTTTCATCCCAGTAAAAGAAAGCTAGAAGCAAATTGTTCGGACAAAAATATCTAATTAAAATGAATGTAATTATTTTAATAAGTAACACCAGAGGACGTTGTAAATGTAAAATACGTTGATAAGAAAAACAAGAGCTCCCAATAAATAAAAGACATGTATAGGTATAATATTGGTAAGTTATAAAAGATATGGGTTACTTTTGGTATAATTTTTCACAATTAAGTTATTAGTTTTAATTTTTCTAATACAAAAATAATTACAAGTAATTCAATTTCTCTCTATCTCCTCAATTGATTTAGTTTATTTCCTTTTTCCTTAAATTATTATGTAGATATATAAATGTTGGCTAGCTACATGAACTAGTAATATTTATTTCATATATAACTCCATGTGACTTCAAGTGTGAAGGAATGTGTATTTTGGCCCACTTTGAAAAGAATAGAATAGATATATGGAATAGAATAGGTTCCGCCTAAAATTAATTACCGACTTTATTTTTCAGTCAACAAAAATAGGGGAAGTTGGTCGATCGGGAAGATGAGCAAAGAAGAAAAAAGAAAAAAGGTCTCCTATAATGTATAAATACCATGGGATGAATTTATTATGAGTTGGTGAAAATGAACTACCATATATACCATTTTAGGCATGTCAACAAACTTATCAGTCAAATACTAGTAATCATGAATACCCTCTCATCTCATCTCCATTTGGAAGACTTTTAGGAGCTGTTCCTGTTTATTAAGAAATGTAATATGAGGGGGTCAAATCGATCCTAGTTCAAACTTTCAAATTAATTAATTCCATTGTCCCTCCGGCCCCTAATTAATTTTTAACATGATCATAATTAAAATATTTTAAACCATATACTATCATTTATGAAGAATCAAATGAATTAAGATAATATGTTTTAGAATAGTATATAATTTGTACGTAGCATTGGATAAAAGTGAGAGGGATATAATTAAGGTCTTAAAATTAAAATTAAGTTTTCACAACAATTACATATATACCAGGCAACTACTGTCGTATATGATCAGTTGTGCCAAATGAGTCCAAATCCGCATGTATATATGGAACCATACAACATGAGAAGAGCTACTAGGTAGCTGCCTTGGCTATCTAGTAGTATACATTAGTGTATATATATATATATATATATATATATATACACACACACCATTGAACAACAAGAATGAAGGTCGATACGAATAAAACTTCGATTCTTAGGCTCTGTCTTGCTTAATTCGAATTTTGTGACTTAGGAAGGTTTTGAGAATGTTTCGATTTGGAGAAGCTCGAGTTTTGATTTTGGACAGACAAAATGAGGAGAGAGAATGTTAAAAAAAACACCAAAGGCTTAAATAAAATAGGAATTTCTTAATATGTGCCCTCAGGGCACATGCTAAGCACACAATTCAAGAGAATATTTTTTTGAATTGTGTGTATATTTCTTTGAACTTGGTGCAAATACAGAAATCAAAGGAATATGCACACAGTTCAAGAGAATATTCTCTTAAATTGTCTGTTTATCATGTGCCCTTAGGACACATATTAAGAGGACCCAAATAAATATGTCATTTAAGGAGATAATATCATTTAAGTGTAATGCACATGATCTTTCCTCTCTCTATATATATATATGTTTACATCTATCTATCTAACTATGTAACTATCTATCTATCTATCTATCTTCTTAGTTCTCAACCGACATTACATATTAACCGGACACATGCACTGTCCGTACCTGGGAAGTTGTCATTGACAAACAAAATCCATACTCATCATTTACTGTTAATACATATCAACTATACATCTATCTATATATACAACTATATACATACATACCATTATTATATATCCCTTCCATCCAAGAATTAATGGATGCTACTTCGATTTTAGTTTTTAATTTATAGTATATATCTGTATATATTAAGATATATCTGACTGTAAAATGCGGCCTATACATAATTTAATTCCAAATGATTTTATATTTTTATAGTAAGAGTAATTAGACTGTCAAATTCACCCCAATATGAAACAAATTTTCAGAGACAGAAACTATACACAACCAAATCCCAATTTCTTCAGAACAGTCGCTAGTATATATGCCAAATAAATAAATAATTTTAATTTTAATTTCCAAAAACCAAATACATAACATTATATACCGATGCATCAATTTTAACTGCCAAAAACCAAATTCATATGCTCTAACTAATATTCATTACCATGCCAAATAAAAACAATTTCAAACCAATCGATACATAATCAAATCCAATTTCAATCGCCAAATCCAAAATCTCATAACCATCACAATTACTAAAATTACTAGCTAGTTCACAAATGATTAAATTAGGTTTCCAATAACACCAGCAGTGTTTAATTCGTGTGGGAATATCATCAAAATGACTTCTCAAATGATCAGTTTGATACAAGCCCTAATTACTATTGGTGATACCTATTTTCGACAGTGTGACGCCCCCCAGAATAGGTCCATTCAACCCAACCCATTCTGAGTCGCCAAATACATGGTACAGAATTCAAATACAAACTTTATATCATACGGTCGTGCAAAATACGACCACACAACTGTGAGTCTCAATACAAATATGTAGAAAATATTAAGATTCAAACTAAGTTCTCATTACAATTATTATCACACTATTTATCAGAAATAGTGAGGACTACTACTGCTCTAACTCGGACCATCACTCTGTCCCCCGACTAGTCCCCGCAACATTCTCATTTCCTGAAGAGGACAACAGATGAAAAGGGTGAGCTCAACTAGCCCAGTAAAGAATATTATGACTAAGATAATGAAAAATAAATTATCGTTAGCCTTCAACAGTTCAGATAAAATATTATTGATAACATGTTTTAGATCAATATTCGCAGCGGAAATAACCGTTCATCATCAATATTTTATCCCTGTAACATCAATCAATATTCATCTCATCAAATATTCATCTTTGCACTACAGGCCAAAGATATTCATTTGTATCATCAGTGGTCATGTTCATCTCAACACCTGTCATCTTTGCACTACAGGCCAAAGATATTCATCAGGTAATCATTCATCTTTGCTCTACAGGCCAAAGATATTCATCAAGTAATCATTCATCTTTTAGGACTGAGGATGATGAAAAATATTTAAAAAAAAACGAATCCAGTGAGATAAAAGACAAAGACTAAGGATTCGTATTTCAGTATATCCAATTCAAAAATACCTCGTAATAATCAATTATGGAGCAAAATTCAAGAATAGAGCTCAAAACTTGGATACAATCAAAGATAGTAACCTTAACAAGCAATTTGGACAAATAGAAGAAAATTTAATTTTTCCGTGAATAGTGCCGTATACGTGAATAGTGCCGTATACGTGAATAGTAACCCCGACGGAAAAAGTAAGAATTTCAACATAAAATCCATGACAATATTTCGGTATAATGATATTGAAAAGAATAACATCATTTACGAAAGAAATAACATCCCTTACCTCAAAATAATAGTACTTCTGGCTGGAATATCGGATATAATTTTGAAAGAAACTTGCACTGAATGCTAATACTCAAAGTATTAAAATACTCACAAAAATACGCTCGATATTATAGAGAGAGAAAACTTCTGATTTCTGGTGTGATTTTCAATTCTAACCTAAGCACCCTATTTATAGGAAAAGCTTAGGATGCCAAAGGAGACTAAAATAATAAAATAATATTATTTTATTTTTTTTTCTTCCGCCGCCTGGCTGCTGCCCAAAAATTCTGATTTTTCAACAAACCAACAAAAGTGGGTCCCACCCTTTATTAAAAAAATATTTATTTTCCAAATCTTCAATAATTCGTAACAAATAGCCCCTTCGTCAGAAAAATACAAATTCTATGTCCTTTCATAGGAAATTTAATTCTCTACAACTTTGCAGAAGGAAGTTTTTTCAAATTCCAAACATAAACTATCCGAAATCCATAAACGGATGATTTTTCACACCAAAATACTGATAAAAGCACAAATTCCTTCTTTTATATCCACAAAATAAATATTTCCTTATCATATAAATCAATAATTAATTATTCACAAATAATATTATAGAACTACAATATTAACAACCAGGTCGTTCCCAGGACAGAGGGGGCCTTCCGATAAGGACTTCTCCTTACTGGCGCGCAATTAAATAACCCATCCTAGACAGAACTTCCTTAGACATTGTCAATAATGCTATCTAATAATATTATTCAAATAATATGAATTATTGAGTTGATAACGTGAAATACTGTGCAACGACAATTATTGAATCAATACTACAAAATATCAACTGTAGCCATTATTGAATCAATCATAAAAAAATAGCAACGTAGCAATTATTGAGTCAATAATATAAAATATCAATGCAGCAATTATTGAGTCAATAATATAAAATATCAACGTAGCAATTATTGAGTCAATAATATAAAATATTGAACAGTAAATACTGTAACAATAATTGAGTAGGTTCCTTCTCACGTAAGACTCAATAATTCGAAATACTGTGCAATACCGTGTGCTACTGCGCACCACCGCGTACTGTATTTTAACCACCGGGTATTTCAACAGTACTAACGGTAACAACTACGCCGTTATCTTGTAAAAAGTTATTTCTGTCGCTTTCTATATCCGACAGTTATTCCGTTGTGGGGGCCCACAAATAGCTGCGCCGTTGTACGAATATTCCCCGACAACAAGAATATTCCACGACCAAACGAATATTCCCCGACAACAAGAATATTTTATAACCACTTGCTCATTTTAAAAATGTTTGCACATTTCACCCATAACTTTCATATTTATCAAATCAACACCTTACTATTTCGAAATAATATATAAAGAAAATTAAATCTTTATTCATAAAAGTTGGGGTCTTACAACCTCCCCTCCTTATGAAATTTCGTCCTCGAAATTGACGTACGTACCTGGTATGTCGAAAAGGTGAGGATACCTCGCTTTCATTTCCGATTCCAACTCCCAGGTCATTTCCTCAATTGCATGGTTTCTCCACAAAACTTTAACTTGAGGTATAATTTTCGAGCGTAGGACATGCTCCTTCCTATCCAAGATCTTGACAGGTACCTCCTCGTACGTTAAATCTTCAGCTATCTCGTCTGGTTCTAACTCAATAATGCGGTTTGGATCCTTCACATATTTACGTAACACGGATATGTGAAACACATTATGAACACGAGACATGCTTGGAGGTAAAGCGAGTCTATAAGCCACATTTCCTATTCGGTCAAGAATCTCAAATGGACCAATGAATCGTGGGTTAAGCTTTCCTCTCTTCCCAAACCTTGTAACTCCTTTCCATGGAGCAACACGTAATAACACATGGTCTCCAACATTAAATTCCACGTCCTTTCGATGAAGATCTGCATAACTCTTTTGTCGATCCTGTGCCGTCTGTATACGTTGTCGGATTATTTGGATCTTTTCTGTAGTCATACGTACTAACTCCGGTCCCAACAATGTTGCTTCACCCACCTCATCCCAACATACTGGAGAACGACACTTTCTCCCATACAACGCTTCGAATGGAGCTACGCCTATACTTGCCTGATAACTGTTGTTGTAGGAGAATTCCACCAATGGTAAATACTTATCCCAACTCCCTTTGAAGTCTAGAACACAGAGTCTCAATAGATCTTCAAGAGTTTGGATAGTCCTTTCCGATTGTCCGTCTGTTTGAGGATGATAAGCCGAACTGAATCGTAAATCCGTACCCATAGCTTTCTGCAAACTGATCCAAAATCGTGAAGTAAATCTGGGATCACGATCCGAAACTATGGATACTGGCATGCCATGCAATCTCACAATCTCATTCACGTACATATGAGCAAGACGTTCAAGTGAATAAGTCTCTCGTATCGGCAAGATATGAGCAGACTTGGTTAATCTATCAACAATAACCCAAATCGCATCTAAGCCTTGAGAAACCTTGGGAAGACCCGTAACGAAATCCATCGTAATATGTTCCCACTTCCATTTCGGAATCTCCAGTGGTTGCAATGGACCCTTCGGCACTTGATGCTCCGCCTTTACACGTTGACAAGTTAAACATCTAGAGATGAACTCCGCGATCTCTCTCTTCATATTGCTCCACCAAAATGTATGTCGGAGATCACGATACATTTTAGTACTCCCAGGATGGATCGCAAACGGTGTGTTGTGTGCCTCCATCATGATTCTATACTTCAAGTCAAAATCGTTAGGAACACAAAGTCTGGAGTTGACTCGAAGTATTCCTTCTTCATCGATTCTTGCTTCTGGAATGGCACCTTCTTGCACCTTCTTCTTCATCTTCATCAGTTCCGCATCCGTAGCTTGAGCAGCTTTAACTTTATCAATCAAAGCTGGTTCTACGCGTATACTTGACATCATCGCACTCGTTCCCACATATGATCTTCTACTCAACGCGTCAGCTACCACGTTCGCTTTTCCAGGATGATATTGGATAGTATGATCGTAATTTTTCAACAGCTCAAGCCAACGTCGTTGTCGCATGTTAAGTTCCTTCTGAGTGAAGAAATATTTAAGGCTCTTATGATCTGTATAAATCTCCACTTTCTCTCCGTACAAGTAATGTCTCCAGATCTTCAACGCGAAAACGACTGCTGCTAACTCTAGATCATGAGTAGGATAATTCCTCTCATATTCTTTGAGTTGTCGCGAGGCATAGGCTATGACTTTCCCATGTTGCATGAGAACACATCCTAACCCTTTGCCCGAAGCATCGCTGTAAATAACAAATCCATCTGAACCAGATGGTATTGTCAGAACAGGTGCCGAAATAAGTCTCCTCTTGAGCTCTTGGAAGCTCTTCTCGCATTCCTCGCTCCAAACGAATTTTGTATCTTTCCGAGTCAACTGAGTTAATGGAGTAGCGATTCGAGAAAATCCCTCTACGAATCTCCGATAATAACCAGCTAAGCCCAGAAAGCTTCGTACTTCAGTCACCGACTTAGGTTGCTCCCAGCTTTGTATTGCTTCAATCTTCGCCGGGTCAACAGATACTCCACGTTTCGATACCACGTGCCCAAGGAATGCTACTTCCTCAAGCCAGAACTCGCATTTCTTTAACTTGGCGTATAGCTTGTTCTCACGAAGCTTTTGAAGTACCAGCTTCAAGTGGTGTTCATGATCTTCACGGCTTTTAGAATAGATGAGGATGTCATCAATAAAGACAACAACGAATTGATCTAAATACTCCTTAAATACACGGTTCATCATATCCATGAAAGCAGCAGGAGCATTAGTCAATCCAAAAGACATGACTAAGAACTCATAATGCCCGTACCGTGTTCTGAAAGCAGTCTTTGGAATATTCTCAGTTTTAATCTTCAGCTGATGATATCCAGAACGAAGATCAATCTTTGAAAAGAATTGCGCTCCTTGCAACTGGTCGAACAGGTCATCAATACGAGGTAACGGATACCTATTCTTGATGGTGACATGGTTCAACTCTCGATAGTCAATGCAAAGTCGCATACTCCCGTCTTTCTTCTTTACGAATAAAACAGGAGCACCCCAAGGAGACGTACTAGGACGAATAAAACCGATATCTAACAACTCTTGTAATTGGACCTTTAACTCCTGAAGTTCAATAGGAGCCATTCGATATGGGGTTTTAGAAATGGGCTTTGTACCGGGCTCAAGGTCAATAAAGAATTCAACTTCACGTTCTGGGGGTAGACCGGGAAGTTCTTCGGGAAATACATCAGGAAACTCATTAACAACGGAAATATCATTCAAATCTGATGTATTCTGATTTAGATCAGTGACATGAGCTAAGAAAGCTTGACATCCGTTTTTCAATAAACGAATAGCTTTATGACTTGAAATGATATTGACTGATTTTAGTGGTTTGGTGATTTGGATTCGCACAACAGGTTGATTAGGAATATGAAAACTAACAACCTTACGAAAACAATCAATTTTGGCATGGTAAGTGGTTAACCAGTCAATTCCTAAAATCACGTCAAATGCAAGTATTTTCAAAGATATAAGATCAACAGGTAAGGTAAGGGTACCAATCTGAATCAAGCAAGATTTATAAACTGTAGATGTAACAAAGGTTTCTCCTAACGGAGTTTCAACAGATAAGTCAAAGTCTAATTTATCAGAAGTCAAGTTCAAACGTTGAGCACAAGCAGGTGAAATAAAGGAATGGGTAGCACCGGTATCTAACAAGGTATAAACTTCGCAAGAGTTTATGATCAGCTTACCCGTAATCACCTCGTGTGGATTCCTCGCGTTTTGGGCTGTAACGACAAACGCTCTTCCAGGAATCACCGACTTTGACTTGTCTGCAACCGCCTTTGGAATCACCACCCCCGCTGAGCTTGGTTTCGCTATAGGACAATCTCGAGCTATATGTCCTTCCTTTTCACAGTTATAGCATCCTTTGAACTGTTGTGGGCAGTTTGGGCTGATATGTCCCTCTTTCCCGCATTTAAAGCATACGACCGGTGGTCGTTCTCCTCCCCTGGAAACAGTTGATTCTGGTGCTGATGTTGACATCTTCGTGTTCTCATTGTTGTACCTTCTCTTCTTGAAATCTCCCCCCGATTCGCTTCTTCTACTATCATGGCCACGATAACCACCGGAGTGGTTACCGCTTCTGTCATACTTTCCTCCTCGCTGGTTGTCATTGCTCCGATGACTACTGCCACCAGTACGACCTTGGTTGTGGTCCCTCGGTTGAACATAATCATTATCTCGTTCCAATAACTGGGCCCTGTTTACTACATCCGAATATAAAGAAAACTTATGAGAAATGAGGTATTGACGTATTTCGGGTTTCAAACCTCTTAGAAACATCCGCGTCATACGTTCCTCATTCTCCACCAAATGAGGTGCAAACCTGGACAGCTCCGCGAACTTAGCCTCGTACTGGGATACCGTCATGTTGTTTTGCTCGAGTCTAATAAATTCTACCTCCTTCATATGACGAATACTTTCAGGAAAGTACTTGTCATTGAACAGTTTCTGGAACGCTTCCCAAGACATCTGGAGTGCGGCAGGCTGGGTACGCTTCACAGACTCCCACCAGTAATCTGCCTCTCCACGAAACATAAACGTGGCGAATGGAACCTTCTGTTCCTCCGTACATCCCAAGACATCAAATATCTTGGTAATTTGTTTAATCCACGTCTCCGTCTTGATCGGATCCGGCTTTCCCAGAAACTCTGGTGGTCCCAATTCTTTGAACTGCTTAGCAGTGACAGCTCGCGTGTTGTTATTATCTCCACCTGTATATGTTGCACACGAGTCTCCCTCGTCTGATTTTGCATGAACTGTAAAAAACTTCTAAACATCTCATCGTTTGTCGTCTGACCAGCGTTATTTTCAGGATGAACATTGTCTTCTTGTTGCACGTTCTCCTGGTTAACGATTAAAGGTGTCTCCACGGTCTCATTCACTTCGTTGTTAACGTTCTCAGCTGCCATTCTCAAATACTGCCATAAAACAAGGGTTAATTAAACAAGTCAACATATCACATATTAACCCTATGCTCCGACTGACCAATTAAATACCACATAAGCTTAGGTAGGACACACTAGCGAAGGATTTACTCGTCTCTCCCCTCCTAGTTCTATTCCCCGATCTCCGCCAGAGATCATATCCCTAAGCTCTGATACCAACTGTGACGCCCCCCAGAATAGGTCCATTCAACCCAACCCATTCTGAGTCGCCAAATACATGGTACAGAATTCAAATACAAACTTTATATCATACGGTCGTGCAAAATACGACCACACAACTGTGAGTCTCAATACAAATATGTAGAAAATATTAAGATTCAAACTAAGTCCTCATTACAATTATTATCACACTATTTATCAGAAATAGTGAGGACTACTACTGCTCTAACTCGGACCATCACTCTGTCCCCCGACTAGTCCCCGCAACATTCTCATTTCCTGAAGAGGACAACAGATGAAAAGGGTGAGCTCAACTAGCCCAGTAAAGAATATTATGACTAAGATAATGAAAAATAAATTATCGTTAGCCTTCAACAGTTCAGATAAAATATTATTGATAACATGTTTTAGATCAATATTCGCAGCGGAAATAACCGTTCATCATCAATATTTTATCCCTGTAACATCAATCAATATTCATCTCATCAAATATTCATCTTTGCACTACAGGCCAAAGATATTCATTTGTATCATCAGTGGTCATGTTCATCTCAACACCTGTCATCTTTGCACTACAGGCCAAAGATATTCATCAGGTAATCATTCATCTTTGCTCTACAGGCCAAAGATATTCATCAAGTAATCATTCATCTTTTAGGACTGAGGATGATGAAAAATATTTAAAAAAAAACGAATCCAGTGAGATAAAAGACAAAGACTAAGGATTCGTATTTCAGTATATCCAATTCAAAAATACCTCGTAATAATCAATTATGGAGCAAAATTCAAGAATAGAGCTCAAAACTTGGATACAATCAAAGATAGTAACCTTAACAAGCAATTTGGACAAATAGAAGAAAATTTAATTTTTCCGTGAATAGTGCCGTATACGTGAATAGTGCCGTATACGTGAATAGTAACCCCGACGGAAAAAGTAAGAATTTCAACATAAAATCCATGACAATATTTCGGTATAATGATATTGAAAAGAATAACATCATTTACGAAAGAAATAACATCCCTTACCTCAAAATAATAGTACTTCTGGCTGGAATATCGGATATAATTTTGAAAGAAACTTGCACTGAATGCTAATACTCAAAGTATTAAAATACTCACAAAAATACGCTCGATATTATAGAGAGAGAAAACTTCTGATTTCTGGTGTGATTTTCAATTCTAACCTAAGCACCCTATTTATAGGAAAAGCTTAGGATGCCAAAGGAGACTAAAATAATAAAATAATATTATTTTATTTTTTTTTCTTCCGCCGCCTGGCTGCTGCCCAAAAATTCTGATTTTTCAACAAACCAACAAAAGTGGGTCCCACCCTTTATTAAAAAAATATTTATTTTCCAAATCTTCAATAATTCGTAACAAATAGCCCCTTCGTCAGAAAAATACAAATTCTATGTCCTTTCATAGGAAATTTAATTCTCTACAACTTTGCAGAAGGAAGTTTTTTCAAATTCCAAACATAAACTATCCGAAATCCATAAACGGATGATTTTTCACACCAAAATACTGATAAAAGCACAAATTCCTTCTTTTATATCCACAAAATAAATATTTCCTTATCATATAAATCAATAATTAATTATTCACAAATAATATTATAGAACTACAATATTAACAACCAGGTCGTTCCCAGGACAGAGGGGGCCTTCCGATAAGGACTTCTCCTTACTGGCGCGCAATTAAATAACCCATCCTAGACAGAACTTCCTTAGACATTGTCAATAATGCTATCTAATAATATTATTCAAATAATATGAATTATTGAGTTGATAACGTGAAATACTGTGCAACGACAATTATTGAATCAATACTACAAAATATCAACTGTAGCCATTATTGAATCAATCATAAAAAAATAGCAACGTAGCAATTATTGAGTCAATAATATAAAATATCAATGCAGCAATTATTGAGTCAATAATATAAAATATCAACGTAGCAATTATTGAGTCAATAATATAAAATATTGAACAGTAAATACTGTAACAATAATTGAGTAGGTTCCTTCTCACGTAAGACTCAATAATTCGAAATACTGTGCAATACCGTGTGCTACTGCGCACCACCGCGTACTGTATTTTAACCACCGGGTATTTCAACAGTACTAACGGTAACAACTACGCCGTTATCTTGTAAAAAGTTATTTCTGTCGCTTTCTATATCCGACAGTTATTCCGTTGTGGGGGCCCACAAATAGCTGCGCCGTTGTACGAATATTCCCCGACAACAAGAATATTCCACGACCAAACGAATATTCCCCGACAACAAGAATATTTTATAACCACTTGCTCATTTTAAAAATGTTTGCACATTTCACCCATAACTTTCATATTTATCAAATCAACACCTTACTATTTCGAAATAATATATAAAGAAAATTAAATCTTTATTCATAAAAGTTGGGGTCTTACAACCTCCCCTCCTTATGAAATTTCGTCCTCGAAATTGACGTACGTACCTGGTATGTCGAAAAGGTGAGGATACCTCGCTTTCATTTCCGATTCCAACTCCCAGGTCATTTCCTCAATTGCATGGTTTCTCCACAAAACTTTAACTTGAGGTATAATTTTCGAGCGTAGGACATGCTCCTTCCTATCCAAGATCTTGACAGGTACCTCCTCGTACGTTAAATCTTCAGCTATCTCGTCTGGTTCTAACTCAATAATGCGGTTTGGATCCTTCACATATTTACGTAACACGGATATGTGAAACACATTATGAACACGAGACATGCTTGGAGGTAAAGCGAGTCTATAAGCCACATTTCCTATTCGGTCAAGAATCTCAAATGGACCAATGAATCGTGGGTTAAGCTTTCCTCTCTTCCCAAACCTTGTAACTCCTTTCCATGGAGCAACACGTAATAACACATGGTCTCCAACATTAAATTCCACGTCCTTTCGATGAAGATCTGCATAACTCTTTTGTCGATCCTGTGCCGTCTGTATACGTTGTCGGATTATTTGGATCTTTTCTGTAGTCATACGTACTAACTCCGGTCCCAACAATGTTGCTTCACCCACCTCATCCCAACATACTGGAGAACGACACTTTCTCCCATACAACGCTTCGAATGGAGCTACGCCTATACTTGCCTGATAACTGTTGTTGTAGGAGAATTCCACCAATGGTAAATACTTATCCCAACTCCCTTTGAAGTCTAGAACACAGAGTCTCAATAGATCTTCAAGAGTTTGGATAGTCCTTTCCGATTGTCCGTCTGTTTGAGGATGATAAGCCGAACTGAATCGTAAATCCGTACCCATAGCTTTCTGCAAACTGATCCAAAATCGTGAAGTAAATCTGGGATCACGATCCGAAACTATGGATACTGGCATGCCATGCAATCTCACAATCTCATTCACGTACATATGAGCAAGACGTTCAAGTGAATAAGTCTCTCGTATCGGCAAGATATGAGCAGACTTGGTTAATCTATCAACAATAACCCAAATCGCATCTAAGCCTTGAGAAACCTTGGGAAGACCCGTAACGAAATCCATCGTAATATGTTCCCACTTCCATTTCGGAATCTCCAGTGGTTGCAATGGACCCTTCGGCACTTGATGCTCCGCCTTTACACGTTGACAAGTTAAACATCTAGAGATGAACTCCGCGATCTCTCTCTTCATATTGCTCCACCAAAATGTATGTCGGAGATCACGATACATTTTAGTACTCCCAGGATGGATCGCAAACGGTGTGTTGTGTGCCTCCATCATGATTCTATACTTCAAGTCAAAATCGTTAGGAACACAAAGTCTGGAGTTGACTCGAAGTATTCCTTCTTCATCGATTCTTGCTTCTGGAATGGCACCTTCTTGCACCTTCTTCTTCATCTTCATCAGTTCCGCATCCGTAGCTTGAGCAGCTTTAACTTTATCAATCAAAGCTGGTTCTACGCGTATACTTGACATCATCGCACTCGTTCCCACATATGATCTTCTACTCAACGCGTCAGCTACCACGTTCGCTTTTCCAGGATGATATTGGATAGTATGATCGTAATTTTTCAACAGCTCAAGCCAACGTCGTTGTCGCATGTTAAGTTCCTTCTGAGTGAAGAAATATTTAAGGCTCTTATGATCTGTATAAATCTCCACTTTCTCTCCGTACAAGTAATGTCTCCAGATCTTCAACGCGAAAACGACTGCTGCTAACTCTAGATCATGAGTAGGATAATTCCTCTCATATTCTTTGAGTTGTCGCGAGGCATAGGCTATGACTTTCCCATGTTGCATGAGAACACATCCTAACCCTTTGCCCGAAGCATCGCTGTAAATAACAAATCCATCTGAACCAGATGGTATTGTCAGAACAGGTGCCGAAATAAGTCTCCTCTTGAGCTCTTGGAAGCTCTTCTCGCATTCCTCGCTCCAAACGAATTTTGTATCTTTCCGAGTCAACTGAGTTAATGGAGTAGCGATTCGAGAAAATCCCTCTACGAATCTCCGATAATAACCAGCTAAGCCCAGAAAGCTTCGTACTTCAGTCACCGACTTAGGTTGCTCCCAGCTTTGTATTGCTTCAATCTTCGCCGGGTCAACAGATACTCCACGTTTCGATACCACGTGCCCAAGGAATGCTACTTCCTCAAGCCAGAACTCGCATTTCTTTAACTTGGCGTATAGCTTGTTCTCACGAAGCTTTTGAAGTACCAGCTTCAAGTGGTGTTCATGATCTTCACGGCTTTTAGAATAGATGAGGATGTCATCAATAAAGACAACAACGAATTGATCTAAATACTCCTTAAATACACGGTTCATCATATCCATGAAAGCAGCAGGAGCATTAGTCAATCCAAAAGACATGACTAAGAACTCATAATGCCCGTACCGTGTTCTGAAAGCAGTCTTTGGAATATTCTCAGTTTTAATCTTCAGCTGATGATATCCAGAACGAAGATCAATCTTTGAAAAGAATTGCGCTCCTTGCAACTGGTCGAACAGGTCATCAATACGAGGTAACGGATACCTATTCTTGATGGTGACATGGTTCAACTCTCGATAGTCAATGCAAAGTCGCATACTCCCGTCTTTCTTCTTTACGAATAAAACAGGAGCACCCCAAGGAGACGTACTAGGACGAATAAAACCGATATCTAACAACTCTTGTAATTGGACCTTTAACTCCTGAAGTTCAATAGGAGCCATTCGATATGGGGTTTTAGAAATGGGCTTTGTACCGGGCTCAAGGTCAATAAAGAATTCAACTTCACGTTCTGGGGGTAGACCGGGAAGTTCTTCGGGAAATACATCAGGAAACTCATTAACAACGGAAATATCATTCAAATCTGATGTATTCTGATTTAGATCAGTGACATGAGCTAAGAAAGCTTGACATCCGTTTTTCAATAAACGAATAGCTTTATGACTTGAAATGATATTGACTGATTTTAGTGGTTTGGTGATTTGGATTCGCACAACAGGTTGATTAGGAATATGAAAACTAACAACCTTACGAAAACAATCAATTTTGGCATGGTAAGTGGTTAACCAGTCAATTCCTAAAATCACGTCAAATGCAAGTATTTTCAAAGATATAAGATCAACAGGTAAGGTAAGGGTACCAATCTGAATCAAGCAAGATTTATAAACTGTAGATGTAACAAAGGTTTCTCCTAACGGAGTTTCAACAGATAAGTCAAAGTCTAATTTATCAGAAGTCAAGTTCAAACGTTGAGCACAAGCAGGTGAAATAAAGGAATGGGTAGCACCGGTATCTAACAAGGTATAAACTTCGCAAGAGTTTATGATCAGCTTACCCGTAATCACCTCGTGTGGATTCCTCGCGTTTTGGGCTGTAACGACAAACGCTCTTCCAGGAATCACCGACTTTGACTTGTCTGCAACCGCCTTTGGAATCACCACCCCCGCTGAGCTTGGTTTCGCTATAGGACAATCTCGAGCTATATGTCCTTCCTTTTCACAGTTATAGCATCCTTTGAACTAGTTGTGGGCAGTTTGGGCTGATATGTCCCTCTTTCCCGCATTTAAAGCATACGACCGGTGGTCGTTCTCCTCCCCTGGAAACAGTTGATTCTGGTGCTGATGTTGACATCTTCGTGTTCTCATTGTTGTACCTTCTCTTCTTGAAATCTCCCCCCGATTCGCTTCTTCTACTATCATGGCCACGATAACCACCGGAGTGGTTACCGCTTCTGTCATACTTTCCTCCTCGCTGGTTGTCATTGCTCCGATGACTACTGCCACCAGTACGACCTTGGTTGTGGTCCCTCGGTTGAACATAATCATTATCTCGTTCCAATAACTGGGCCCTGTTTACTACATCCGAATATAAAGAAAACTTATGAGAAATGAGGTATTGACGTATTTCGGGTTTCAAACCTCTTAGAAACATCCGCGTCATACGTTCCTCATTCTCCACCAAATGAGGTGCAAACCTGGACAGCTCCGCGAACTTAGCCTCGTACTGGGATACCGTCATGTTGTTTTGCTCGAGTCTAATAAATTCTACCTCCTTCATATGACGAATACTTTCAGGAAAGTACTTGTCATTGAACAGTTTCTGGAACGCTTCCCAAGACATCTGGAGTGCGGCAGGCTGGGTACGCTTCACAGACTCCCACCAGTAATCTGCCTCTCCACGAAACATAAACGTGGCGAATGGAACCTTCTGTTCCTCCGTACATCCCAAGACATCAAATATCTTGGTAATTTGTTTAATCCACGTCTCCGTCTTGATCGGATCCGGCTTTCCCAGAAACTCTGGTGGTCCCAATTCTTTGAACTGCTTAGCAGTGACAGCTCGCGTGTTGTTATTATCTCCACCTGTATATGTTGCACACGAGTCTCCCTCGTCTGATTTTGCATGAACTGTAAAAAACTTCTAAACATCTCATCGTTTGTCGTCTGACCAGCGTTATTTTCAGGATGAACATTGTCTTCTTGTTGCACGTTCTCCTGGTTAACGATTAAAGGTGTCTCCACGGTCTCATTCACTTCGTTGTTAACGTTCTCAGCTGCCATTCTCAAATACTGCCATAAAACAAGGGTTAATTAAACAAGTCAACATATCACATATTAACCCTATGCTCCGACTGACCAATTAAATACCACATAAGCTTAGGTAGGACACACTAGCGAAGGATTTACTCGTCTCTCCCCTCCTAGTTCTATTCCCCGATCTCCGCCAGAGATCATATCCCTAAGCTCTGATACCAACTGTGACGCCCCCCAGAATAGGTCCATTCAACCCAACCCATTCTGAGTCGCCAAATACATGGTACAGAATTCAAATACAAACTTTATATCATACGGTCGTGCAAAATACGACCACACAACTGTGAGTCTCAATACAAATATGTAGAAAATATTAAGATTCAAACTAAGTCCTCATTACAATTATTATCACACTATTTATCAGAAATAGTGAGGACTACTACTGCTCTAACTCGGACCATCACTCTGTCCCCCGACTAGTCCCCGCAACATTCTCATTTCCTGAAGAGGACAACAGATGAAAAGGGTGAGCTCAACTAGCCCAGTAAAGAATATTATGACTAAGATAATGAAAAATAAATTATCGTTAGCCTTCAACAGTTCAGATAAAATATTATTGATAACATGTTTTAGATCAATATTCGCAGCGGAAATAACCGTTCATCATCAATATTTTATCCCTGTAACATCAATCAATATTCATCTCATCAAATATTCATCTTTGCACTACAGGCCAAAGATATTCATTTGTATCATCAGTGGTCATGTTCATCTCAACACCTGTCATCTTTGCACTACAGGCCAAAGATATTCATCAGGTAATCATTCATCTTTGCTCTACAGGCCAAAGATATTCATCAAGTAATCATTCATCTTTTAGGACTGAGGATGATGAAAAATATTTAAAAAAAAACGAATCCAGTGAGATAAAAGACAAAGACTAAGGATTCGTATTTCAGTATATCCAATTCAAAAATACCTCGTAATAATCAATTATGGAGCAAAATTCAAGAATAGAGCTCAAAACTTGGATACAATCAAAGATAGTAACCTTAACAAGCAATTTGGACAAATAGAAGAAAATTTAATTTTTCCGTGAATAGTGCCGTATACGTGAATAGTGCCGTATACGTGAATAGTAATCCCGACGGAAAAAGTAAGAATTTCAACATAAAATTCATGACAATATTTCGGTATAATGATATTGAAAAGAATAACATCATTTACCAAAGAAATAACATCCCTTACCTCAAAATAATAGTACTTCTGGCTGGAATATCGGATATAATTTCGAAAGAAACTTGCACTGAATGCTAATACTCAAAGTATTAAAATACTCACAAAAATACGCTCGATATTATAGAGAGAGAAAACTTCTGATTTCTGGTGTGATTTTCAATTCTAACCTAAGCACCCTATTTATAGGAAAAGCTTAGGATGCCAAAGGAGACTAAAATAATAAAATAATATTATTTTATTTTTTTTTCTTCCGCCGCCTGGCTGCTGCCCAAAAATTCTGATTTTTCAACAAACCAACAAAAGTGGGTCCCACCCTTTATTAAAAAAATATTTATTTTCCAAATCTTCAATAATTCGTAACAAATAGCCCATTCGTCAGAAAAATACAAATTCTATGTCCTTTCATAGGAAATTTAATTCTCTACAACTTTGCAGAAGGAAGTTTTTTCAAATTCCAAACATAAACTATCCGAAATTCATAAACGGATGATTTTTCACACCAAAATACTGATAAAAGCACAAATTCCTTCTTTTATATCCACAAAATAAATATTTCCTTATCATATAAATCAATAATTAATTATTCACAAATAATATTATAGAACTACAATATTAACAACCAGGTCGTTCCCAGGACAGAGGGGGCCTTCCGATAAGGACTTCTCCTTACTGGCGCGCAATTAAATAACCCCTCCTAGACAGAACTTCCTTAGACATTGTCAATAATGCTATCTAATAATATTATTCAAATAATATGAATTATTGAGTTGATAACGTGAAATACTGTGCAACGACAATTATTGAATCAATACTACAAAATATCAACTGTAGCCATTATTGAATCAATCATAAAAAAATAGCAACGTAGCAATTATTGAGTCAATAAAATATCAATGCAGCAATTATTGAGTCAATAATATAAAATATCAACGTAGCAATTATGGAGTCAATAATATAAAATATTGAACAGTAAATACTGTAACAATAATTGAGTAGGTTCCTTCTCACGTAAGACTCAATAATTCGAAATACTGTGCAATACCGTGTGCTACTGCGCACCACCGCGTACTGTATTTTAACCACCGGGTATTTCAACAGTACTAACGGTAACAACTATGCCGTTATCTTGTAAAAAATTATTTCTGTCGCTTTCTATATCCGACAGTTATTCCGTTGTGGGGGCCCACAAATAGCTGCGCCGTCGTACGAATATTCCCCGACAACAAGAATATTCCACGACCAAACGAATATTCCCCGACAACAAGAATATTTTATAACCACTTGCTCATTTTAAAAATGTTTGCACATTTCACCCATAACTTTCATATTTATCAAATCAACACCTTACTATTTCGAAATAATATATAAAGAAAATTAAATCTTTATTCATAAAAGTTGGGGTCTTACAGACAGACTTCCGTTAAAATTATATTATTATCGATTGAATTAATTCTGATCGATTATTTGGTCAGTTTTAAATTATACTGGATGGAAATTGTTATCTCAAAAATAATTTTGTCAGAAATAACCTTCTTTCTTGTAGTGGGTATTCGACTCAAATTCTAACATAAATTATTACTCACTTCCCACAAAAAAAGTCTTATTTACATGATTTATTAAATATATATTTTTGTACTATGTTTGCTTTTCTTTTCTTTTTGTTGCTAAATTTGTACTATGTTTACTTTTAATTTATTGAGTTTTTAATTTAGTAGTTATGTAACAATCCGGGTCAAATTTCGAGTTCGAAACAAATCTTGGGTCAAATTTCAAGTCCGAATCGAATTAAATTCATCCAATAGTATCTTTTTAAGTCATCTTAGCCAGACCTTCGTGTCCGCACTTCCGGCAACCCGATCGGCTCAATAGTATCTTCTTAGGTCATCTTAGCCCACCACATGCTCACCCAAAAGTCATGACTGAAGGTACTATTGGTAGTAATTTATTTCCTTATAAAAGATAATTTTTATTCTATTTTTTGACGTGAGACTGAGGTGTTACTAATAACAACATAATAATAAAGTCGCGATCATTAATAAAAATAGGTTGTATCATTTTATATCACTATAAAAAAGAAATGACGCTTTTTTTATAAACAAAATAAAAATTAAACATTCACCAACCGGAATAACCGGTTACTTCGCGGGCCGGCCTAGTTCGTTTATACGGAAGTACCTCCAATCACTCCAACGGACACCTGTCAATAAAGACGAATCAGATAACCAGACAATTCTTGTACGGTTCCCAACATAATTAGTTGTCCTTGGCTGTATCCACGTGAACACGCGGCAGGAAGGCTCGGCGAGTATTAAATCAATTGCGCACCCGCGAGTATGGATAGCGTGCAGTAATTACAGTGAGAGAATTTTTTGAGAGTGGTTGAATCGAATTGGATCGGCACGTGAGTGACCGACTATGTTTGACACGTGAGAAGGCTTAAGAAGGCAGAGTCCGTTAGTGGCAGTTAGTTAGGTGTCAGCTTAAAGTGGTTAAGTCATAATTACCAATTTGTAAAACTAACTTAACCACGGTTAAAAAAGTTAAGACTCTAATGAAGAAAAGTTGCGGCACGAGTGGAGTCGCGGTTTTTTATTTTTTTTAAAAAAATAAAAATTTGCATTTCTCCTATAAAAGGACTGGTGCACTGAAGCTTTTATTTGACTCCACCATTTGTTCTTCTTCCTCCTCAAACATTACAGAGAGAGAGAAAATTAAATCAGCCATATTTACTGCTGTGATCCAGATAGAAAATCTGAAGAGACAATGGCGGTCTCTCTAAGAGTATACACTCTTTGTATTTTGCTAATGTTTGTTAATGTCAAGGCTGTTATGGAGAGTGACAAGCTTTGGAAATCAAGGTACTAACAATCCAATGTTTTCAAGCATGTTTTGCCATAGATATATTTCTGAATTCTCTGTTTCAAGAGCATTTCTTAAAATTGTACCGTGACTGATTTTGGGACTTGATCAAGTAGAATCTCGAATTTGAAAATCAACGAACATTTTAGCTAATATTTTCATGAAATGCTTCTTTCAATCTCTATTTCTACCAAATACTTATTCGGATTAATTTGAAAATATGTGAGATTTACGTTCTCTAATTCATAATTTTACTCGTGATTACGTACAGTGATGAAGAAATGATTCAGTTGCAGAGCTCAAGTAACACGACAATGGCTGCTGATAAGTAAGTACTCCCTGTATCTCACCTATATCCATCCTGCATTTTACAATTGGGCTACACCGTCCACAAGTAGCTTTCGTTGCGATTCCTGGCCGTTAGATATATTTTGGCTAAATGAGTAGAATCTTTTCGTTTGCAATCCTAACCGTTCAGATTGGATCTGAAATATCTGGTTCGTTTATTTGGTTATGTTCGTTTTTAGTCGTCCAATCTCTCGCTCTTTACTCTCAGCATGTGAATTTCTCTACGCTAAGGTGCTCATATTACCATATTGCCCGTCGACTAATCCTTAGTTTTCATGAAATCCTTAGGCTAATTACGTAAATTCTCTTCTGAAAAAGATCAAAATGGCATTTTTCAAAAAACGCACTCTCCAACCAATAACATCTCTTCATTTGTATTCTCTTTTCCGGATGCCGATCGTCTCGAGTACCGGTGTGTTTTATGTGCATACGCTGTCGTTTTCGTACTGATAGTAGTAATAAACAGAATCATCTCACGTGTTTGCCCGTTATGATGATGATACCTTAATTAGGATTTTTCCACTTTACTAATTAATTAGTAGTACTAACTAGCCATGTGGCTTATCTTTAGATGATGGAATTATTCTTTTTCCAGTACTATTTACAAACTAATAAAATTTGGACCATTACAAAAATAACAGTGTCGGTGCTCTATCGTGTAATTTTTAGATTAAATGAAGAAGCAGAAGTCAGGCATGAGCATGCTGTAGACGATCCGGATTCGATTGCTGCAATGGTTGACACGTAAGTACCTCTTTATATGTAATATTTATTTACTAAAAACGATAAATGAAAAAAGAAAAGAAAGGGGCAGATGGCAATTGTTAAAATATGAGATGTATTGGTGTAATTTACTATTTTTTTCTAATTTAATTGGCTTCAACTTTCAGTCAAAGAGCTAGTCTAGGTAACTAAAAAAATTGGAGTACCCATTCCAGCACTATAACACTGTGAGGCTTCTGTTTATTTCATGTTATTATATATATATGAATTTTGTTTCACTTGCACCAGAATGTGAACATTGAAAAATAGGATGTCTATATTTATCATCTTTTTCATATTGATATTCCTTGGCCTATATATATATTATCTGGAAACTCATTACATAATTTGAAAATGTTTATTTTGTACTTATTGGCTAATGGCTATTAAGTTTAAGTTAGAGGCTTCAACATCCCTTATACTTTTTGAGGATGGGATAAAGTACTGGATGTATCATTTTCTTTTATTATTATGGAGTATAAATCTTTCTTAAAGTATGACGCTATATGGCTATGCTATGGCATAGTTAATTCATATGGCAACAAATATGATATTCACCAAGGAATCGGGGTCCCCAAATTCTTCATACCGAAGTGCATGGCTTTTCCATTCTTCCATCTTCTAGCTGCCAGCCTACCCACATGCCCTTATGCAGATCCCGCACATCACGCCTTTAATTAATTTACTATATATGCATTTTTTCCCTCCCTTATTTATGCCACATTTCTACACACATTGGTTTTTTGAGTATACACTTCTGAGAGGATTTCCTTGAAAATTTTCTATTCTTCTTTGTTCAAATCCCAACAAAGATAACATAATGGCTTGAGTTTTAGAGGTTTTTGGAGGCTAAGCATACATAATTTTTTTTTAGTTCATTTCACAAATGCACGTTTAGATCGTACTCAGTTTTGGAGCGCAATTTATTTAATTTAGAAATGACGTATTTGAAATCTAATCTCACCTCCAAATGCACTCAAAAACTATTAATCACAAAACTTATTTCATTCTAAACCATTATAAGTCGTACCAATTTTAAAGTTTAATATGTCGTCGTTTGACCTCAAAAGTCAAATTGTATATTTAATTTTGGAACGGAGTGAGTACTGAATTAGCTCTAGCAGTAGTATATATCAATACTAAAATATAAGAAACCAAACCGAGCCGTTTTGGTTGGTTTCGTGTCGACTTGGTACGTATCTTAAGGATTTTTTTTGTCAACTCAACAGATCAATGGTTTTATTTAGTTTTACTATAAAACATGCATTTAATGTATCCTTATAACATATTCATGATTCATGAACTTAATAAGGAGAATGAATATTAACGTAAAATTATGAAATAATTTGTTCGATGCATGATTAGAAATATTATCAAGCTAATTAATTAATTAATATTGATGCCATGACTCTGCAACCGTATATTACTTATTTATAAAAACAAAATATCAAGATATAGAACCATATCTTAGTAGTATCAGATCTTGGACATATACTGGTGAAGATATAAAAATTGTGAGAAAAGATCCAGCGGTCATCATTTTATATATACATATAAATTCGTAGTTGATGACAATTAACAGATATTAATATAGTTTAACATACCAGCCATTGTGGATTAAAATTGATATATTATAATGACTTCATTTGAAATTGAAGAAATTATTATTATTAAAAATATTCGCTTAAACGTGTGATTTTTAAAGCTTATCCGATATATACTTTCTAAAGCTTACCCGTCTATCAAGCTTGTATTTGTAAACAAAATAACCATGGTGTATAAGAATTTCAAGAATGTTATGGCACATTAATTGTATCAAAATCAAGTAGTAATAAATTAGTCGGTACATTTAATTAGATCAATAGAGAGTACTCCGTAGTATATTGCAGAATGCCATGTACCCACAAGATGGGGTAGGTCGCATAAGTTTTTGTTCCCTCTCTCCAGGCTGGCTAAGGGACATATGGATCAGATCTGGGTTCGGCAGTTTGGCAACGTCCCGTGAATTGTTTGGCAAAGTAGGCACTTGCCTAACTGACAGTGCCATCATCTTATTATTAATGACTTCCGATCTATTGAAGTCTCAATCACCCCCACCCCACCTCATGCATTTATTTCTAACAGCAAACAATCTCTACCCAAAAAATAAATGATTTTTATTTTTCGTATGGACCGTAGTCATCTTTCCGTACTAATGCATATTTAAAACCTCATACTATAATACAGAATGCCTTGGATCCTTGTACCGGTACAGTGCATTATTAAAAGCTCCCAGTTGCATTGAATTGCAATTTTAAATCACATAAGTATTATTTTTAATAATAGTTTGCCCATATTGTTTATTGGGAATATTTCTTTGTTCCCAGGAGTGGACCCTCAACTTTGAATAATGTTGTCCAAATTAGCATAAATATAGGGAAAACATAAAGTACAAAACATGAAACTAATCGTCTGCCTAAATAAACTCGTGCAGTTATATGGTAGGATGCTTCATTATCTAAATATGAAGATTAACACAAGTATTTGTTGGAAAAACTCCTCTAACTTTAGCCGTCTTTAAAAAATTAAATAAACTAAAAAATAATAGCACAAAAATAAATTAAACACAAGACACTAAATTTTACGTGAAAAATTCTCTAAAACTAAGAGGTAAAAATCACGGGCCGAACTCCGAATAATTTCACTATAATTAACTGTGAATACAAATAGTTCTTCCAAGTTTTATAACTAAAAACTTGAAATATTAAGAAATTGAAAGAATACAAGAATACCTCAATTTGATTAAAGTCTTCAAGCAATTAATTGATTCGAAAAGATGATGACAACTTGTGAATAAACCTTCACAAAACCCTCACAATTTTTCTGGCACTCATAGTTTTTCAGTTCTCTCTGTTCCGAGTATTAATCTCAAAACAGAACACTCAAATTCTGATTATTCGTTCTGTGTGTACTAACTACATCACAAGTCCATATATATATATATATATATATATATATAGACTCCTTGAGTTGATCCAAGTTGATCTCGGATTGAAAAACTCACTCAAAGCCTTCTAATATAATATATATACTTCCTGAATCTTAATTCATGTTGACTTGGGAATTCACGCCATTCCCAAATCCTTTTCCATATAAGATATATATATTCCCTTAATTCCTTTTCCAATTAGACTTTTGTCTAAAAACCTCATGGGTTTGGACTTTTGTCTAAAAACCTCATGGGTTTGGACCCCCACAAACCAACAGTATGCAATGCCACTCGATACTAAACAGTATGAAAAATGTAGGGCCATTCGCAATAGCACTGAAAGGAGGAAGTTGGGTTTCTTCTCATGCGGGACAGGAAATCCTATCGACGACTGCTGGCGCTGCGACCGCAACTGGGAACGCCACCCCAAGCGCCTTGCTGACTGTGCCGTTGGCTTTGGACGGGGTGCTATTGGTGGCCGTGATGGCAGGTATTACGTGGTCTCGAACCCAAATGACGATGACCCTGTAAATCCCAGACCAGGCACCCTCCGTCATGCTGTAATCCAAGACAGGCCTCTGTGGATTGTATTCAAACGAAGCATGGTGATCACTCTAAAGCAAGAGTTAATTATGAACAGTTTCAAGACTATCGATGCTCGTGGACATTCTGTTCATATTGCAAATGGGGGCTGCATTACAATCCAATTCATCACCAATGTTATTATTCATGGTCTCAACATCCATGACTGCAAACGCACTGGCAATGCCATGGTTAGAAGCTCACCGAGTCATTATGGTTGGAGGACAATGGCTGATGGTGATGCCATTTCCATTTTCGGATCAAGCCACATTTGGATTGATCACAATTCTCTTTCCAACTGTCCTGATGGCCTCATTGATGCTATCATGGGATCCACTGCAATTACCATATCTAACAATTACTTCACTCACCACAATGAGGTACTTAATTTTGCATTTTTATCTCATACTTTTGATATATTGCAGTCTGAGTCTTATAATTTGTATATCATGAATAGGTGATGCTATTAGGCCACAGTGATTCCTATTCAAGGGATAAGGTTATGCAGGTGACAATTGCTTACAATCATTTTGGAGAGGGCCTTATCCAGAGAATGCCAAGGTAAAATAAGATTGACACTGCTAAGTTTTTTGAGTTAATTTCAATCCCTACAAGCATTTGGGATAAGGATATGCTGTGGTTTTACTCATCCTAAATCGGAATTATGGATATGCAGGTGTAGGCATGGGTATTTTCATGTGGTGAACAATGACTATACTCACTGGGAGATGTATGCAATTGGAGGAAGCGCTGATCCCACGATTAACAGCCAAGGCAACAGATATCTAGCCCCTGCAAACCCTTTTGCTAAAGAGGTCAGCTGAAAAGGAAAAACATTATTTTGTTACTATGACAAGGAAAGTGATTAAACACGGATTTGTGTCAATTTTTCACCAAATGGTGTGAAACATGCAGGTAACCAAGAGAGTTGATCAGAATACACATAGGTGGAGGCACTGGAATTGGAGATCAGAAGGGGACCTGATGCTAAACGGAGCTTACTTCACTCCATCTGGAGCTGGAGCTGCAGCCAGCTACGCCAGGGCCTCGAGCTTAGGGGCAAAGTCCTCTTCCTTGGTGGGCTCTCTTACCTCTGGTGCTGGTGCTCTCACCTGTCGTAGAGGGAGGCAATGCTAATAAACTGAGTTTCATCAATTAGCCAAAAAGAAAAGAAATGAAAGAGGCAGCTCCAAAAATATTTTAAAAAAAACAAAAAAAAAAAACCCAAAAAGGAAGTTGATAACAAGCATCCAAATTTCCATTTTTCAACCGTGATAGAGCAATATTTAAGTCAGTCACTCGGTCAGTTTCCCCACCATATCACATTGCATCTCTTTCTGTCTCTGTTCCCCTTTGATACTTGATAAGTGTATATCTTTTATATCACATGCAACGCTCTCACACCCTTGTCCAATCATTCCATATGCCTGTCTACCCCTTGTTCAACCTCGGCCTGCTTCAAGTCGAAAATTTGCAAACCCCCAGGAGCAGGTGCAGAAGCGTTGTACCTCTTTTTGCATAGTTAACCCATTATTTCTCCTCGAAATAATCCCTTATTGCATCTCTGCCGGCTTTCTCTCGCTCTCTCCTATTCTGTTCTTGAAAAGAAGAAGAAGAAGAATGAAGAAGCTTATATCCATGATACTTTTTCTGTTATAGATGTTTAGCTTCAAGTTTGCTGTTCATGTCCTTCAGTTAAATGTAATTACTTGGTTATGCTCTGGCCGGTTTGGACTTGTAAATCTCTGCCATTGTTAGTTAATACAACCTTTCACATTGTAGATTTGTGAGTTATTCTGTTATCTCATTTGGCTGTAAAATTTGCTTCTTATGCTGGCATGATATATACAAGCACGCTTGTCATCAGCTAAAACGATGGAGAATAAAACAAAACAAAAGTAAAAAAGAAGAGAGAAAGGAACATCCACTTAAGATAAAATATTTGATCCATAATTTAGAGAATGCCAAGAATCAACAAGGGGTACCCTCACTTCTAGTTTCAGTAGGGCTGTACAAAGCTGACCTATTCCGTGGCCTATTTTCTTCCAACTGTTTCACAACTTCATCCATAGGAGGTCTAACTGAAACCACTGGAGCACAGCAACCCATTGCAAGCTTCAATGCTTGTACTAATCCATCTTCCATCGGACTTCTTATCCCCTTTAAAACCTCCAAGTCGAAAACTTCCATTGTTGTTTCTTCTAGTACTGCCACTTTAACTAATGAAGGCAAGTCAACATAATCACCATTTCTTGCCTTACCAGCCTTCTTCCCTAACAATATCTCCAATAGTAGAATCCCAAAAGCATAAACATCTGTCCTGGAATTGCATTTCTTCATCCTTTGAAGTTCTGGTGCCTTGTAGCCTTCAGCTTTGGAAACCGCAACTATGTCATCCGCTACAGTTGGGATCATCAGCTTGTCAAGTCCAAACTCGGCAAGTCTGGCCACAGAAAAGTCATCAACAATAACATTTTTTGACCTCACATTACCATGAGTAATGGGTGCTTCAAGACCTGTATGAAGATGTGCTAATCCTCTTGCTATACCCAACGCAATCTTGTGTCTTTTAGCCCAATTCAACACTGGTTTCCCAGCCCTTGATTCTGGATTCAACCATGCACCATGGATAAATTACAGTCAAGAGTTAGGTTACTGTTTCAATTAATTTGACAAGTTTTTAGATGAGTTAAATTGACATATACGTCTCATTTAAGAGAACCTACAATTATAATAATTAACTACTGGTAATTGAAGTCATTATCAGTGACTAAGTAGCATGCTGTCATTGAGGCCTAATTACCTGATCCTACATGCCTATATATACTAACACCAATCCATGTGAAAGTCCCCAATGGCTGGCAATATTCACTGAACTTGCAAAATTTGTTCATTTTAGGTTCCCCTTCTCAATCAGAAATTAGAAAGCCCTAGTTCCAGGATAGCTTTAGTGCTCAGTTTAAACAGGGGAGACCAAGTTATAAGGATGATGTTTTTTGTTGCTCTGAAGATAGTGGGATAAAATAAGCAGCAGTAACTGCTGTAAATTCTATTACCTTAGGGCTTAGAGCAGGTAAGCTCATGCCTTCTTTTTTAAGAAATGAAACCGCTTAAATCGTCTTTCTTTCATAAGTGTAGCTTCCTAGCAGAAAAATATGTTGTAAACACAAATTTCTTGGGTTCTTACTAACATTTGCTTTTCTTATATTACATGATAATAGTTTCGCAATATAGTTTTATTAAGGATTGCAAGAGTAGCTTCAACATACAAAATTAATATAAATTTCCATACAATGTATAATAGACATAATCATGCATGCATAAATTGTCTGTGTTCTTGTGTCTGTTACTTCGAAGAATTAAATTGACCAAAGTGGAATATACATACCCTGTAAGAGATCATGGAGGGTCTTATTAGGTAGATAATCATAGATAAGTAGCTTCTCCCCTCTCTTTCCTTCATAAAATGCTCTCAATGGAATCAAGTTCTCATGTCGAACTCTGCCCAACTGCTTTATCACCGGCAAACATGAACTCCTATCCTTACAACTACCATCCCTCAACAATCTCAATGCAATTGCTCCTCCATCAGCAAGCTTAGCCTTGTAAACAGTACCATAACTCGTCTTCTCCATAACTTGTCCATTTGCGCTTAAAACATCCTCTAATGTTAAATGATCACCTCCCGGAAACAAAATAAGCTTCCCCTCGCTACCACCATTTTCATCCTCTTCTCCCTCCTCCATTTCATCCTCTTCTTCATCCCCGTTCTTACTTTTCTTCCTTTGCACATACCCAATTAACAGGGAGGCCAAAACCACGACCCCAGCCATCAAACCAATCACAATTCCAGCAATTGCACCAGAACTCAATCCAGAGCTTCCATTACAACCCCTCAAAGGGGCCCCACAGAGCCCAGGATTGTTTCCTTCAAAAACCTCCCCACCAAACTTTGATCCCCCAAAATTAGGCAAAACCCCAGTAAGATTGTTGTGTGAAAGATTCAACTTTTCCAAACTTAATCCAGTAATACTCTCAGGAATTGAACCAGAAAACATATTACTCCCAAGATCAAGCTCTTTAAGACCATGAAAAGAAGCTAAAATTTCCGGAATATTACCCAAAAACATATTATGCCCAAAATCAAGAAACTGTAAATTGCTACAAGTAGCATTAGGCAATGCAGGTTCAGGAAAATATCCAGAAAGAAAATTACCGTGAAGACGAAGCGAAACCAGCCAGTCACAAAGGTTCCAAATCGATGGAGGAACAGACCCATTTAGCAAATTGTTGCCCAAATCAATATCTGAGAGTGAAAAGCTATAGCCAAGTTCAAGGGGTATAGTTCCTGAGAGAGAATTGACAGCAAGATAAAGGCTTTGCAGGTTTGAAAGTTCTCCTAGCTCTCTTGGCAGATTACCAGAGAGACCAGCTGAAGGGAGCTGGAGAGAGAAAAGATGGAGAGATGGGTCTCTGGAGAGGGAAAGGTTGGTCCATTGTGGTGAAGAGAGGTCGGTACAGAGGAGTGGAGTGCCGTTTGTGAAAACCCATTTTAGTCCTCGCCATTGACACAGAGGTACAGAGGTATTCCATGAAGATAATAGCAGGTTCTCTGTTTTACCCTGTAATGAGGGTTTGATTTTTGCCAAAAGGAGGGAAGCGTCTGAGGAAGAAGATAAAGATAGACTGAGAATAGTGTTTTGTGAAAGAGTGAATGTGATTAAGAAGGTAATGTACATGTAGAAAAGTTTGGGAACTGCCATGGAAGAGAAAGAAAATAGAGTGAAAAAGTGAGAAAAAGAGGAGAGAGAAAAAGAAAGAAAGTGAGACAGAGAGAGAAGGGAGGAGGTCTGGAGGTGGGAAGTTGTTATTTGAGGTTTTGCTTTTTGGACAAGTGCGTTGACTGTGTGTCTCTTTGTCTATTAATCAGACGGCTCTAATTTCTATTACACATTTAGATCAGATATGATGATGATGATAATTCAACGGTGCAGATCTAAGGAAGAGTGACTCCACCAAAGAAGGACAATTTCGTTATATATATTGACTAGATGTGTCCTCTGTTCTGTGCCTTCGGCCCTACATGAACGTTGGAATTTATTTTAAACTTTGAACGACGATAATTTATTGAGTGAACGAAAAATTCAAAATCATTGATATTTTATTAGATAAATTGAGTATGAAGTATGATATCCATATATGATATGGATATCGCCTCTGCCCTCTGCTCGCTCACCTTTGGAATTGGCAGATATTGGTTTTTTTTCAAGAATTTGGTTGCTTTATTTGAGGAAAGGAAGAAAACTAAATTTATCAGTGCCGTACACGTGTAAGGTTATTTTTGATATGTTGGGGGTTGGGTGTGTATTTTCAGCTTGGCATGCATTTGTATGTGGGTCAATGTGCTTGTGGGTGAGGGTCTAAAAGTGCCGGGGGGGTGAATGAAGAAAAAAGAAGCTTGCGTTCTAAAGTACTACTCCACTTTATTAGTATGATTGAGAATATCCCAGTCCCCAGCCTGAAAGAGGATCATGGTTGATGAAAGTGGTTTACCATGAAATTAACTTAATGATAACCCATCCATGATTGATTATAGGTTGGTTGGTTTATAATAGCACTACACTTTATTAGGTGAAGTTGATGGGTTATGGACAAAGGTGTTGGATTTGAATCACCTCTCCTCCCTCACAAAATGTACTTATCTAATTATGTATACATCCCATAAAAACATTTCCATTAACAAAAAATTGTTTAAATTATATAGATACAATAATTTCAAACACTTTCTAAATATATTAAATTTTTAGATTTGTTACTCGAGAGCAGATCTTCTGCCCCCATTTTTCCTGTCCCCCACTTAAATGTTAAGACATATACTCTTACTTAACACCAAGTAATTTTAAAATTAAAAAAGAAAATAGATGTCAATATTTAAGTGGGGGGACACAAAAGAACAGAAAAAATGGGGACAAAGGATCTGCTCTCTTGTTACTCCACTTATTGAGCAATTTTAAGCTAACACATACACTTCATAACATGGATAAATTTTAAATTTTTCCTAGTTCCCCTTTCAATGTGATTCCATCATCAACTGAACACAATACAAATACATGAAATGCAACCCAACCCGCAGCAGAATCACTAGTAATCATCGTGGGTATTTCAAACTATATTCACATTGCCATAGGTCTTGCAGAAGTGTAATGCCGAGTATGTATTTGAAGATCAAGCTAGCTTTACTTCTTCACTCTTGAGATTTTCCCAAACAAACACATGTAATGCAACAAAAAAGTGTGTGACAAAACATAAAAAAGATACATGAACTTCTGAAGAACTTCATTTCTTCACCATCGGCGCACGCCCAATACCTCACCAGGAATGGAATATCATATGAAAGATGAATACGTGAGGATAATCTTAGACCTTTTGTTATTTGTATTTCTCCATTATTCTTCTTGCTTCTTCCAGGGAGTCTTCAGTAGAAGTGGTGCCGTCTCCCCCTTTCGGGCCTTCATCCTTGTTCAAGGCTAGAAATGTGAAATAACTGAGTCCCATCACGGCCTATCATCAAATGGAAAGCACAAGTTATCTCCTTAATAGTACCGACAGACTTGGCATAACATTCTACAAATTCATAAGGGCATCTAAACAAGCAAAATATTTTAATTAGAGAATATACAGACCTCAAATTACAGGATTGATGTATTGATACCACTGGATTCAACAGGGGTTGGAGAAGTATGAATACATAACTTTTTTTAAAAAGGAAAACCAGAATAATCTTATGTGTTTCTATAACACTCTCAAACAAATGTTTCTACTTTGAATACACTATTTACTGAAATTTGAATGTCCATTAAACATTATTAATGGTAACAGTGGCAGAACTAAGTTCTATGTCACATATTCAATAGTCATAAAAAATATATCACATTGAAATCTGTAACTCCTAGTACTGCACTTTCTTTATCTAAGATTTTCCTAGGGAAGTGACTCTTGTCACTCAACCAATATGTTGAGGGAGTCGAGCAGGTTTGTCTGGTGACTCCTAAGAGATATTGATAATTGCAGCATGAAAGATCAATGCTTGCATCTGGATATCAATGCATCCACAAAAGACGAAAAAAACTCCTTGAAAATTGAACCAGAAAAGAAGTACAAATGAAGAACCACAATCTCCTATGAAATATAAAATATTATTCAGACATGACATTTTTCAGTTAAAATCCGTCCATTGTCTATCTATTCCTTTAGTTTGTTGCCTGTAAATTTCCAGTTCACCTTATAGAGTTACAGGTGCTAGTTGATTGGAAATTTTAATATGACAAGGTTCTACTCAAACGCAATCAATATATCTATTCACATTGTCCGATTTTCCTTTTTTATATACTAGAAATTTCGTGGAAACAAAAAATTCTATTGGATGTTGTTTTCATACTTAAATCGGAGACTATTCATATTGCACAAGAATTAGGTCACAATGGGAAACATGGAAACACAAAAAATAATACTAGTTCCTGAAACTACATATTACTGGTAAATTAAGGTATCATAATGTGCGTCTATTAAATCATTGCAGCAATAAGTTGATATACCTGAGAATCTTAATAAGCACCAATAAAGAACTAAATGGAGTTTTGTCTCCCCAAAATTTAAGGTACAAAGAAATAGAAAAGCATACCAGCACAAAGAAAGCCGTAGATAGGAATGACTTGAGTACAAAGAGTGCAAGGGTCACTCCTACTACAGTTACAGAAATTCTTGCAATTGGTCTTGGTATAGAATCCTAACACCAAGAAGAATATAACTTTCATATAACAATTCAAGCAAATAAAACATGTAAGATAAATTAAATAAATGATCAAATTACGGGGATAGACACTTGAAAGAGAAAAAGGTGAACTTACGGGCACCAGATTGGTTCCCGCTTCAACTCCATCTCTGCCAACCTTCCAAACTGTTTGAAGAACTATTTCACATGATTTACATTAACGTTAGCACAAAATTAAAAGTTGACTATTTGGTTCCAGTTTATGTAAGCAGGGCAGTATACAACAGACTAGATACTGTAGCCATAAGCTAGTTTGACCAGTTAGTTCCAGATGATAATTCGCCACAAGAAACCATACTTTGGCTTTGGAACTTTTTGAACAGGAGAAACATCTAAGTACATGAATAAAACACATAAACCTAGCATTTATTCCTTGGGCCAGAAGCTAATAATGCTGTGTCCCTTAAACCAATTTTTTTAAATCATAAAAGCTGGCCGCAATGGATATAACTACGCATCTTGAGAATATAACCAAACACTAAGCATTATAACAAAATTTCAGACTATGCATTCTGAAATCAACAAATGTATAATAATCAAGATTTTTTAAGCACTGACGAATAATTTTGGAATTATTCTTGTAAAACTCATTTAATAGCTTGCTGGATTATGCCGACACTCCCAAGTTACTTACTTCATTCGATAGAGCCAAATAAGTAAATCCCTCAGCTAGAATTACTTGTATGCTAATATTCGCAATTCTATTTTCAGCACATCCCCACATCATTGAAATATTTAGCCAAGCCCATGAAACTAGGCTAGTTCTACAGTTCTACTAGTCAAGCAATATGTCTAAACAAAATCAAGCTAAATACTCTTTCAATTCAGAGATCATATATGGGACTTAATCTGAGTTTATAATGGGGGTTTATCTTACTGAAATTTTCCTTACCTTTTCCGTGAGCCAATTGCTATCATCCACAAAAAGAAAAAAAAAATCTTTAGTTTGCACATACTGATTTCAGTCAGCAGCACAAATGCACAATGCGCAAAGTATCCAATATTCTGCAACTCCACAACTCAATTATACAAACGAAAACACAATTAACATTTTAACTTCTTCATCAAATTAAATGAATGTTATAATATATATATATATATATATATATATATATATATATATATATATATATTAAACAGCAACAACAACATTAAATCCTAAAACCCAGAAGAACGATGATTACTTCTGCTACTCGAAAAATCAAAGAAAAAACAGTAAAATCAGCAAAACAAAAGATTACGAAAACGAAAAGCAGAGCTGGACATTATTTATTACCTTTAAATAAATTGGATTGGGCAGCAAATACCAGCGGTACAGCCTGAGTTTTAAGCTTCTTGATTGTGAGCGGAGAATGATTCTTCAACTTTGTGATGGATTTGGAAGAAAGAAATTGAGAAGTCCTGAGAGCAATTAGGGTTTTGGGGTTTTTGCAGGAGTAACAATTTGGAATATTATGAAGAATTACAGAAGAAGCCATTGATATCTCCATATTATACAAAAGTATAAATGTTTTTATATAAATGCAGTAGTAATTGTAATTGTAATTGTAATTGCTGTTATTTGCTAATTTCGAGAAGAACAAATTTTCTCATTAAAGAATCGAGCGGAAGGAAAGAGAGCGAGTGGAGAAATGGAGTGGTAGCAGTCTACCCTAGCTAAACGGACCGCTTTCTACAGATATGGTTTGCCAATTTGCAATTCCCTACCTACGTTAAGTAATTAATAATTATTTCCTAATAATTTTTAGAAAGTAAAAGTATAGTCTTATAATATATATATATATATATACACACATATATATGAAGTTAAATAAATCACTAATATTTGGATGTAATGTGAGAAACACCTCAACCTTGATCAGAAGTTTAATAAATTTTATGATAGCAAGTAAGAATTTGTTGATGTAAATAATAAGAAAACATGGGTATCTATGTGTACTTTATGAGGCAATCTATAATAATAAGATAGAACTCAATTTGAATCTTTTTCCATTTTAAAGTACAAGGACGGTTCAGATTCATTATAACTTAATCTAGATGCTCACATTTTATCTCACACAAAAAAAAATCTCGCCCAGTCGCCGTGTGTTCAGACACGGGCAATTACTAGTGATATAATATACTCCCTACAAATTTTACACGTATTAACAAAAATAAAGGTAGAAGTAAGAGAATAAATAAAGTTTCAATTTTTTAGGTTCCACGGGATTCATAAAGTCTTAATAATTTAAATTTTTCATACTAATAGACCCCATATAATTACCTTTTATTTTATATATTTTATATTATCCTTTAGGGAACAAAAATAATTATACCTTCTGAGGACGGAGGGAGTAATCAAAAGGGAAAAGTTGATATTTATATCTATATTATAAAACGGCTCAACCACTTAGGCAGTTGATGTAACTGTGTCACACTATTTTTTTTTCTTTTGCTCTTACAAGTTTAGTTACATTATTATTTTGTTCTCTTCATAATAAATTTTAACATTTAATCTTTTAAATTTTATAAAATTCTTATTTTATTTCATATAATTAATATATGCAATGCAATGGCAATGCGTGTGCCACTGGATGTTAGCTTATACTCCTTCATTTTTATTATATAAGTCGTTTTAGAAGAATTTTTTTTCTCATAATAGAAGACGTTTTACATATATTTAGAAAAAGAATTAATTTTTTTTATTTTGCCCCTAAACATAGAGTAATCGAGAGAGAGAGGAGAAAGAGTAATTAATTAGTGCATGCATTGTAATGAAATTTTAAATTAATATTAATTACTTAACATTAAAATTAATGAGATTTTTTAATGTATAATTATGTCTTAAAGGACTTCTATAATGGAAATGAGGGAATAGTATAAAACTTGAAATCTCAAAATTTGATATGAGATATAGTTGGAGTGTCTCAAAATAGGGAGGAATTGATATTTTCATATGAGAAATTAATATTTCTTCAAGGTTCTCCTTGGATACTAATAAGACGGAACCCACATACACGTGAGTGAGACCTTGACCTTGTGAAAATATTAATTTCCTCTCAAAATATTGTTCATTCCCAACGTTATACTCCGTATTCATTCATGATCATTGGACACCTACATAGTCAAACATGGTCAAGCTCAACATTGATGGAGCCCTAATGGGCCTTAAAATGTACTATAGCATGTATAGAGTCATGGACGTTTTAGGCAACTGACAAGTGGGTTTCACATTCTCCATGGGCCCAGTCACCGTCCTATTAATAACAACTCTGCCATTATTCCATTTTAGCTCTTTGGACATGGTTGGAAGTTGGAAATCTAGTCTAAGCAAGTCAACTGACAAAAGTAGAGGGGCAAAAACAGAATGTTTACAATCTACTTTTTACAATAATTTTGTTTTAAACGTTAGGGATGACGTGTCAATTCGTCAAGACTTGGATCAAGAATATCTCTTCGGGATGATATATCCCAACAACATAGTTTAAATGGTACTAGTATAAAAAACCAAATATAAGACCAAACATTACTATTCACATCTTTTCTTTTACTAGTTAGTTTGTGCGGTGTTGACCAAACAAAACGTGTATACAACTCTGAGCTCGGGGCATGGTGGTGGTGATTATTATTTTTTCATCTCCTTTTTGGTCTTTGTTTTGTGCCTTGGTCAGTCATAAGTAAAGTTATCTCCACTAAACAAATTTTTGATCAGGTTTACATAGGGTGGAAAATGAATTCACACACCACATGGTTAAGATTAATCAATGGTATTGGTATTGGTATTGGTTCGTATGGCTCGAGTTTAACATATTTAATACTTAATGCACAACTAATATAGATTAAGCAAACCATCTGCCAGTATATTTATTAATAGAAAAAATTTGTTATAAAGTTATGGAAAATGCTAACAGGGAAGATAAATGAGCTCCTGGAATTTTCATTTTCTACCATCATCATATGACTAGCTGTGTATTTAAAGTTAAAGAATTAAGACGCGATTATCGATGATAACGACAACCACTCCCACCACCGATCAAGTTGAGTAAAACTATGCAGCAACAATGCATCGTGTATCTGCTAACAATGACTATTTGAAATTAGTATTACTGTACTAGTACTACTACTAGTATAATACAAGGAAAAAACAGAGAAAAAGCACACAACCCCGAACCCCGAGGTACAAATGGTGGAGGTGGTGTGGGTTGTATTCTTTAATAATTCTCCCACAAATCAACCAAGTCCTGCACTAATGAAGTTTTTGCATAAAAATTACCAAAACAACAAAGGGATGAGAGAAAAAAGAGAGACCCAATGCAAAACTTAGAAGAGTAGTGGTAGTACTAGTTTGGGATTTGAGGCCTTTGCAAATGCCAATTCCAATGTCTAGCCCATTCTTGACGGCATACTATTTCCTCTTCTTGCTCACATCTGTGTCACAATATTGTTTTTCAGCTGCAGCTAACCATGAAGTTCTTGTGCTCCTTTCATGGGTTGCCAGCTCTGCTTCACAAAATTCTGTTTTTTCAAATTGGAACCATTTAGACTCCCATCCTTGTAGTTGGTCTTGCATAACTTGTTCAACTGAAAACTTTGTTACCCAAATCGATATTCAATCCGTTCAACTCTCCCTTCCGTTTCCTTCCAATCTTTCCTCTCTTCAATCCCTTCAAAAATTGACCATTTCTGGAGCTAATCTCACCGGAACAATCCCATTTGATATTGGAGACTCTGCTTCACTTACTTCACTTGATGTTAGTTCAAATAGTCTTGTGGGTAGTATTCCAACCTCCATTGGTAGGCTCCGAAACCTGCAGGACTTGATAGTGAACTCCAACCAGCTTACTGGGAAAATCCCGGTTGAGATTGGCAATTGCACTAACCTTGGGAATCTCCTAATATTTGATAATCAGTTTACTGGGGTTCTTCCTGTTGAACTAGGGAATCTATTGAACTTGGAAGTTATACGAGCCGGAGGAAATAAAGAAATGGAAGGAAAGATTCCAAACGAGCTCGAAAACTGCCAGAACTTGATGGTGTTAGGCCTCGCGGATACAAAGATTTCTGGCTCAATTCCTGCTTCATTGGGAAAACTAAGCAAGCTTCAAACATTGTCAGTCTATACTACTATGCTTTCGGGCGAGATTCCACCAGAACTAGGTAATTGTTCCGAGCTAATCGACTTGTATTTATATGAAAATGATCTATCAGGTTCACTTCCAAAAGAGTTGGGCAAGCTTCAGAATCTACAAAAGATGTTACTGTGGCAAAACAATCTTGTTGGGCCTATTCCAAAGGAGATTGGGAACTGCAGACGCTTGAAAATCATCGATCTTTCGTTGAATTTTTTCTCCGGAAGCATTCCTTGGTCATTTGGAAATCTGACAAATCTTGAAGAATTGATGATAAGTAACAACAATATTTCTGGTTCCATACCACCACTTCTTTCAAATGCAACAAGCTTAGTACAGTTACAGGTTGATACCAATCAGATATCGGGTTCGATTCCTTCAGAGCTGGGGAGTTTGGCAGAGCTAGCAGTCTTCTTTGCTTGGCAGAATAAGCTTGAAGGGGTTATACCTTCAGAATTGGCCGGTCTCATAAGCCTTCAAGCTCTAGATTTGTCCCACAATTCCCTTACTGGTAGCTTGCCTCCAGGTCTATTTCGGCTACAAAATCTAACAAAAATTCTCCTGATTTCGAATGAAATTTCAGGCTCCCTCCCACCAGAGATAGGTAATTGTAGCTCGCTTGTCCGACTTCGTCTTGTAGGCAATAAAATCAGTGGACAAATTCCAAAAGAATTTGGTTTACTTAATAGCATAAGTTTTCTTGACCTGTCTGAGAACTGTCTCATTGGGGCAGTGCCAGATGAGATTGGCAATTGCAAACAATTGCAAATGCTAAACTTAAGCAACAATACACTTGGAGGCATGCTGCCTAGCACTTTCTCTTCTCTCAGTAATCTTCAGGTATTGGATGTTTCAATGAACCAGTTAAAAGGCCCAATTCCAGGGAATTTTGGGCAACTTACTTCTCTTAATAGACTAATATTTGGTAGAAACTTTTTCTCTGGATCAATCCCTTCATCATTAGGACAGTGTTCAAGTCTTCAATTGCTTGATCTTAGCAGCAATAATCTCACTGGAAGCATCCCATTGGAATTGTTTGACATTGAGTCGCTTGACATTGCGCTTAATTTGAGCTGGAATGCGTTAACCGGGGTAATCCCACCTCAGGTATCTGCACTTAACAAGCTATCAGCACTAGACATTTCACACAACAATTTTGGGGGTGAACTAGTGGTTCTTTCGGGGCTTGTGAACCTCGTCTCCCTGAATGTTTCGTACAACAATTTCACAGGTTATCTCCCTGACAACAAGCTGTTTAGACAATTATCAGAAACAGAATTGGCAGGAAACAAAGGGTTATGTTTTTGGGGTCATGAGTCGTGTTTCTTGAGTAATACTGCTGGTTTGGGAATGTCAAACCACAAGGATTCTACACGGTCCGAGATACTTAAACTGTCGATTGCCTTACTGATTATGGCAACTGTGGCAATGGTGATTCTTGGGGCAGTGGTAGTTTTACGGGTTCAAAAGGGAAAGGGAAATGATAATGATTCTGAAATGGGAGGAGGGGATTCATTGGCTTGGCAATTCACTCCATTCCAGAAGCTGAATTTCGCAGTTGAGCAGATTTTAAGATGTCTAGTGGAGTCTAATGTGATTGGAAAGGGCTGTTCGGGGATTGTTTATCGTGCACAACTTGACAATGGTGAAGTGATTGCAGTGAAGAGGCTTTGGCCAACAACAATGGCCTCAAGATACTATCAAAATGGCAGCCATCAAGCTAATAGAGGTGTTCGTGATTCTTTCTCGACAGAGATAAAAACCCTTGGCTCGATTCGCCACAAGAACATTGTCAAATTCTTAGGCTGCTGTTGGAATCAAAACACAAGATTGCTTATGTATGACTACATGCCTAATGGGAGCTTAGGAAGTCTTCTTCATGAAAGAAAAGGCTGCTGCTTGGAATGGGACTTGAGGTATAGAATTGTGTTAGGGGCAGCTCAGGGCTTGGCATACTTGCACCATGATTGTGTTCCTCCCATTGTTCATAGGGACATCAAGGCCAACAACATCCTCATTGGTCTTGAATTTGAGCCTTATATTGCGGATTTTGGTATTGCCAAACTTGTTGATGATGGTTATTTTGCTAGATCTTCCAATACTGTCGCGGGTTCCTATGGTTACATAGCTCCAGGTTAGTCCCATTTTTCAAAAGTTCATCTCTCCCTAATGTTGCATTACTCATTTTATAAGATCGTGGGTGCCTAGGACACTTTTTTTTGGGGTGCAAGCCTAGGACACACTTAAACTTAGTATGTGCACATAAAAGTTATGAAGTCAAATAAGAATATTCCTCAAAAATAACACCGATGCAACTTTTTCCTACGCGGACTTTTTCCTATACAAATCGCATAGAAAAAAGTTGCATCCGTGTTATTTTTTCCAATGCCCGTATCTTTATTGTTCCAAATTAGTGATATGCAATATTGGTTGTTGCAGAGTATGGTTACATGATGAAAATAACAGAGAAAAGTGATGTATACAGCTATGGAGTTGTTGTGTTAGAAATATTAACAGGAAAACAACCAATTGATCCTACCATACCAGATGGGCTGCACATTGTGGACTGGGTGAGGCAGAAAAGAGGTGGAATTGATGTCTTAGATCAAAGCCTGCAGGCTCGGCCAGAGTCTGAAACAGAGGAGATAATGCAAACTTTAGGAGTGGCTTTGCTGTGTGTTAATCATTCACCAGATGATAGGCCTACAATGAAGGATGTTGCTGCAATGCTCAAAGAAATTAGGCAGGAAAGAGAGGAGAGCGCAAAAGTCGACATGATTCTCAAAGGGTCTTCTGCAAATGATGGACAGGAAATTAGTAAAACCTGTAATGAAGGAGGACCCTCTAGTACAGCGATGCAATGCTTGTACTCAAAAAGCAATAATTGCAGCTTCTCTGCATCTTCACTGCTGGATTCTTCTTCCTCTAATTCAAAAATAGTTTTCAAATAGATAAAACAAATGGTTATTAGCGTAGAGTTCTAAACTATAAAGTTTGTAGTCATTCTGGGTGTTACTTCCATTTCTCTTAGAGGGAAAAAAAATTGTCTTTTGACATAATTGAGTCTGTTTTGGTTTTCTAATTTTAGAATGTGGAAGTAAACTTACAAGCTAGTAAGATTCCTAAGGAATAATATTGTACTCACTATTTCATTTTGATGTATTGTGCATGCACAATGAACCATTTTTTTTTTGGATGTTTGGAGCAGGAAAACCCTATGATATTACAAGGATAACACACTAGCCTCACATCATAATAAGTGGATAGATTTGTTGGTATTATAAGTGTACCTTTTAACCATGACTTTTTGAGTAGACACTTGGTGAGCTCAGATCACCTAAGTTGGTATTCTTTAGAAAGTGGATTTAGTTTTAATTTGACTACAACTTTAGTTCAAGTATGGGTCATTACAAATGGTACGAGAGTTTGTAAGACCTAATAACTTAAGCTTTCAAGTCCTACAAGGACCAGAGGCAATGTATATACAACACAAAAGTACAAAACTTGATCCTCTTTTAGAAGTACATATATCAACTGAGGTGTTAAAACAATATAATTCAACGAAATTTAAGGAACAGTGTTCAAATAAAATTAACTATAAATTCAGCAATTCTCATTACAAAATGTAACATTTCATAAGCAAAAGCCAGAGTTATCATAATATGGTCAAAATGAACAGTCTTCAAATTTCTCTACATCTATGCAGTAAAGATCTGAAACTGAGTTGTGGTCACCCATCAATTTGCCAAAAATAATATATTCGATCTTCAGATTTTTAACCTTTGGCTCAGAAGTCAAAACTATAACATATTAGGAGATTTATATACTGCTAGCAAAAATATATTCCATAATCAACTTAGTCATATATATATATATATATTCATATCTAGTCTCAAAAAGGATTTGCCTTGTCTTCCTTCTTATGTTTCACTTGACTGTTTGTTTAGGCCATTTTTACCAGCTGCTGCTACTAATGATTTCTTCTCCTCGCCGACTTCTTCCTCTCTGCTTTCGGTGCCTGTTGGCGTACCTTCACTCCCCTTATCAACTGTATCATATACATGCATAGCTTTACATATCAGAAAATAATTAAAGCTAGGCCATGAAAAACCTCAAAGATTCTATAATGTACATATATATATACATATGGAGAGAGAACCTAGTATCGTAATTTCCTTACGTATTTGCCACACTTGATGTCCGAATAAATCACTATGAAATCCCCCTCTAGGAGTCCATTGGCTCTCACAAATTCTCCTGAAGAAACACAAATTAATATACACAAAAAATGTAGCTAGAGAATAAGGAGGCTGTACATGCATGCATGTATATTCAAGTCAAGACATTTATACCAGTGTTTTCAAGGAGATACATCCTGCTTTTGTTATTTGGCCAGAATCTGAGACTCCATGATTCAAAACAAATTAGCAAACATAAATAGTTTGTAGCGAACCACGAGAGTAAATCCAAAATATGAATTAGGATTATACATATATTATTTCCAAGTCTTAATATAAACCTGTAGCGCATGCTCCACACCCTAGAAGTTCCTATATCTTCCATGGCAATGGGCATGCCAACTTTTTCTTCTAGTTCTGGAAGATGCTTTACGGCTTCTTTCTGAATAGATCATATATAATCATTCAATCATATTTTGATTACCAACCAACAACACAATGTAGGTACTTTTGGCAATAATATTTTGTTTCTTTAATTATCATGTATCAACTACAAAAAAAAATTAGAAATAGAAAATAATTCATAAATTTAAGTATGTACTTTTGGCAATACAATTCTTCCAAGACTACCAACATCACTCTGCTTCAACACTTTTTGTAGCAAAAGTTTCAGGTTGTTCTCAGCTTTATATCCCTGGACAAAAACACATGGACACACATTCATAAACTATATATATCCTCACCATATTTGTGATTGAATTATGAACAAATTAAATCAAGTGCACCTATATATATACCTGTCTATGCTCTGATTGTGCATGCCGTTGATAGCTTTGTGGCTTCATGGATGCCCGATCAACAGGCTCCGGCTGCTGCCTTGGTGCTGGAGGCTGTGCCAACATTACCACTGCCGGAACAGTAGCAGCAGGAGGCCAGAATACCCAATTACCGGTGGGGATAGCTTGAGCAATATTGCTGGTGCAATTTTCCCCACCAATATTGTTTGCAGCATTTTGTTGTTCTGAAGTGTCATTGTGATGATGCCTATTTTGGTTAGGAGGACGATGCCTATAATGGTGCACCAAAAACCGTCTTTGTCGAGCCATCATCCTCTTCTTTCTAGCCTCTTTACTAGCAGCAGAATCCTTCCTCACTAGTAATATCCCATTCCCATTATTAAAAACTGGATAAGGGTATTGATGATCTGAGTACACTGAAGTGGATTGTGGCATAGGCTGTGGCGTAATTGGAGCAAAATTACCATTTTCAGGAAGTGAATTATAGTGAGAGGCCAAAGCAAACTGTGTTGGTGGCCATGACTGAATAGAGTCGAACATTTCAAATTCCGTTGGAGGAGCAGAAACACCGCTAGAATTATAACGAGGATCACCACCCATATAGCCTGCAAAGAGCGGTGATGGGGCAGCCATCATGGTGGCCGGATGGGGCATGGAATTAGATGGAGGAGGCGGAGGAGTTAAACAAGTGTAATTTGGATGATCAGTAGGGATAGAGTTAAGGTGGTTAGGGTTAGGGTTTGGAAATGGTTCTTCATATTGACAGGGAATTTGCGACATTGCTGCTGGTGTTTGTTGCGGGCTCTGTTTTTTGTGAAGAAGTTGGCATTGTTCCACCCATTGAAGAATGAGTTTCAAGAGCTGTTTTCTTCCTTCTTTTGCATTTCCCAAAAGTTTGGAAGCGCTTTCGATGGTGGAACGTTTTAGCTTAATATTCCTCAAATCATGAGCAGAAATGTGGTGTTTATTTGTTTTAAGCCACTCAAAAAATATAGAACCAAGTTCATCTAATCCCCCTACCCTTTGTTTTTCATGATGATTTTCTTGAACAACTTCACTATTTTCCTGTAACATATAACCACATTCCTCATCCCGTTGATAGTACTGATCATTATCTTGAGTGTTTTGATCATCATCTGTATGCAGAATTGAAGATGGGTCCCATAAATCTTCCCCATCGATCAGATGCATGCAATCCACATCCCCGATATCAACAATACTACCATCGGCAGTGGATGACAACGCCTCTTGTGGCGCATTAATAGTCTTATAAGTAGTGTGAAAATCCGGTTGTTGTTGGGCATCAAAGTAGATGTCGGAAGATGAAGCCGAAGAGGAGGAGGCTATCGGTGGCTTTGTTAATGACGGAGTGGAAGAAGATGATGATGATGAGATGCATGGAGAGAAATGATCAGTGTATAAGGTAGAATTAGTATGACCAGCACTACTAGTATTAAGAACAACAATATTATTGACATTAAGAAGGTTTTCTTTCTCATCTCTAATTCCAAGCTGCCAGATCTCTCTTTCTCCATTAGTTTCCATCATTTCTTCTCCTAACTCTTCCTCCATGACAGCAACATCAAAACTAGTACTATTAAGGTTTTGCTCCCTTGCATGCACAACTCCATTATCAACTCTCATCATAATTTCCTTCGCTTGAAAACTTTATGCTGCTGCTTTTGAATGGGGGTTATATAATTCTCTGTTGGTACCTCCTGTATATATGTATGTATGAGATTAAGGATGCATGCAGCAAGTATAAATTAAGTAGAAACGGACAGCATGTGTTGTGTGTGTGTGTATATATATATATATATATATGAAATCTTTCTTCTTCCTCCTCTTCTTCAAGTGGGAATTAGGATTATAAGTAGAAAGAAGAAACATATATAAAGCATCTGAGCGTTTTAAGTAATCTAAAAAGCCATTTCTTTACACTAATCTATACTTATTTCTTAATTGTTATTGCCATTCTTTCACCGACTTCAAACAAATTAGTAATATACAATAATAATATAATCTACAATCACAACATGACATGACATATTTAAATAAAAATATTCTCTTTATATATAATAATATATAAAGAGAATATCTGTAATGTACCCCCATTGTCCAAGTGTTCTAACTTCAATGGTGAACAGTAGCGGTGTTCTTTGGAAAGACTAATAAACCATAGCTGCTCAATTTTATTGGGAAACGATATTTTTCTTCACAAGTAAAAGTGTGACTCACTCTACTATCTTGTGAGAGAAAATATCGAGACAGAGAGTGTGACAGTATCTAATTTATCTGGATTCGTGGGTGAAACGGCGGATTTCTTCGTCTGGTGCTCTTCAGTTTCCAAAACACATTAACACCGGTAATGACCTGTAATTCAATGCCACGTAAGCAAATTTTCATCATGTCAGTCTCCCAGGTGAAGGTTTTGCGCCATGCAGACACAGTTGCTTGGAGCATCACTCTAACTAGGAAGTAGGAACTCGTAGGAAGTAGTAATATATTAGAGTTAAAATTAATGCCTAAGCATAACTTTGGGCCTAGACATGTGTTTCGGGGCCCACTCTCAAGTTTTGATCCACTCTCATCTGGGCCATGTGATGGCCATAACAATTTTCGAGGGCCCACATCAGGTTTCTTTATTATTGACTGGATTGATCCTTAACTAATTGGCCTAAAAAGTGAAGTATCCATGTCACCTACAACAAGCTCCACGGGCTTGTGAATGGACTCATCCCATGAAGGACCTTTCCCTTTCTTATGTGAGTCCTAGGAATATAGCAAGCCACCCAAAATATTAACTTATATAGAACATATATATCACTAATGTTTTTGCTTATGTTTAGATGTTAGACTTTATTATATCACGTGAAATCTCAACACGAAGGACTTGATCTCACTTGCATGCATGCATGTGCATGTTTGTATAATTACGTACATTAATTCTTGGTGTAACAGTTTCTTGGTGTAAGTTACAAATGGCTGTAGTGTTAACATATATTTTTAACTCCATTAACAATTGCATTCATAAGAACGCAGGCAGATCGACTTATCTTCCACTGAATTGCTTGATCTACCTTACTCTAAAATTGAGTTGGGATAATTCTGTAAGAAAATTAGTTATATATATACACACTTGGTTATATAAAGTTATATAGATACATACAATACAACATATGATCATACACCTCAAAGTGCATAACAATCTCATTTGGCCACTTGGGTACGTAGAGATCAGATCACGACTCAATAGAAAAGAAAATGAAAACGAAAACAAGAAATTAAAGAAGATATATACATATATATATATATATGTTGATAAATTTTATACAAAGTAATTAAGTAGAACATGCATGCAGGCAGGCAGGCAGGCAGGCAGGCAGGCAGGCAGGCGGCATCGATCGATCGATCATCACTTGTTGTTGATAGAACGCTTGATATTTTGAGCATTATCCTTGATTGATTCCTTGGCCTCTTCAGCCTTTTGGACGACAGTTTGTTTGATTTTTTGAGTGGTACCCTTAACCGAACCCCATGCGTCCTGCGCAGTTTGCTTCGCTTTTCCAGCTACATCCTGCGCGCTGTCCATTCCCTGTCCTGCTGCATCTTTTGCTTTTTTGGCCACCTAAATTATATATAATTAATGCACAAATACCAAGAATAATAAATTATAAATTACTCCTACGAAAAAGGCCGATAAAAGAAATTGTGTGTTACGAGAATATTAATTAAAAGTAGCAAATCAAATTTTATTATCAAATACATACTATTATTAAACAAAATCAAGAAAAAATTATAAGCTCAATTAATTAATGAAGAAATATATCTAGTTAGTTAATAATTACATCTTCTCCAACAGCTGTAGCTTGAACTTTGGCTTCTTGGCCGACCTTCTTTGTCTCATTGGCACCTGCTTTTGCCGCCTCCGCTGCCCGATCATATGCAGCGGTAGCTCCATTACGCCTAGTTGCCTAATATTACACATAAATGAGAAAAATATAAAACTTAATACATGCATCAAGAAACGATAAATAGCCAACTAAATTTTTAAGCTCAAATGGTATTAAATTTCCCCAACCTAAGTAATTAGACTTTAAAGAAAATTCATAATTAACTTCGAAATTAAATCATTTGTAGAGTGAAACTTACAGTAATAATTACCTGGATAGGTCTTGGGGCAATGCCAATAAAAAGCCTAGAGCTGCACGGGCGGCTGCGTGCTATCGTTGTTCGAGCTGTTTGGAATTTGGCAAAGGTGGTTAATGCTAGGGTCATGCTTGCCATTTTTCTCTCTGTACTTGGTTTAATTTCTTTCTTCCTTTTGTGAATTAATAATGTCTGTTTTTCTCTATTAATTAGTAGGTCGAGCGAGGAGGATATAAGTAGAAAAAGTTTGAAGTGAAGCGTAGAAAATGGGGCACGTTAATGGTTGGCCGGGGAAAAAAGACGACTCTTCTATTGTAGTATAAGCGCTAATTAAGGATCGCGCGACCATCCGAAATTTGACGCTATTAGAGCAAATGAAATGCATTGAATTTGTAATTAGTATTTTTCAAGACTTGTGCGGTTGCATTGCATGCATGTATTCCCACCAATTGCTTTGGCACACGCATTTTATGTAATTATACTTTTGTATAGATTTCATTTTATGTACTCAACCAGATTTTTATTTTTATTTTATCAAAAATCTCTTTTTAGATTTTGATATATGTAGTAGTGCTTTGGATCAGTTACAACCCAAAATCTAATTAAATCATCCAAAGTCTGCATTATTTACATGCCACTAATTTAATAACGAATTTGATTGCAACAAACGTGAAATCACAACCGATTTAATATAATTAATAATAATGTGTTGCTCTCTTTTTTATTCTTTTATATATATATATATACACTGAATATTAACATAAATTTATTGTTACATATATATATGTAGCAACACTATCCAAAATCTTTTGGTAATCAGATTAAGGTAATAGCCTTAATTGTCATTCATTACAATATTTTTTCCTCAAAATTTAAGATTAGTATTGATTGCTTAGATCTATATCTTAATTCTGACCACGTACGGTTATTAATTTTATTACTCTTATATATAATATATTTTAAAATTTCAACTAACTACGTATTCGGATTAGGCCATCTAATTCATTATACTTATTCTCCAACTTTCTCTCAATACACATTTAGCGGCATAAATATTACATTAGGGACACTTTCAGTAACACAACTGTTTGCAACCAATGTATCTACTTATTTTTGACAAAAATTTTTGTCTCTAAATGTAAATTTGTATCACTTTGGAAAAAATTAAAGGATTTATGTAATCTATAATTGATGTATTACTAGGAATTAATTAACTTAACCTTGTGAGAGTGAAATTAATGTTGTCAAAGCAAAAGTGTTGTTAGAATAATTATATATAAAAATATCGTTAAATACATATTTTCTCCATCGACAATAGATATCAATAGACAAATTATATTGAGCGCTTTTGTGTGTGTGTGTGGGTGGGGGGGGGGGGGGGGGGGTGAACCGAGATTAATTATATGATAAGCATGCACGATATCCAAATTGTAATAGTAATATATTTGTTTTTGGAATTACATGAAGTACTGGAAAATATAATTAATCGACGGATCAACGTGATCTATCTGGCAGCTGAATGAAGTAATCAAGGTATAATGCAGTAGCAGCCAATTAGAGGCGATCCGGGAGCTGGTGGCATACATTTCCCGCCGTTTGGAAATTTTCTGAGAATGCAAGTTTGATTACAGTCTGGAAATGCCGAACACGGTCCCTGATACACCAACGTCTCGGCTGCTTCACCTGCATATATGCCAACAATATATTTAAATAAAAATATTCTCTTTATATATATATAATAATATACATACTTAATTTACGCCTGAAAAAACCAAAAAACCAAAAAAAAAAAGAAAAAAAAAGAGGAACAAGGTGAAGTTTACTTAATTTCCTTGGTAAAAATTTTATTTGATCAAATTATATCAAAATATACAAGAATCTGATTTAAAAAAATAGGAAGATAAAAGAAATTAGATGAAGTTTAATTAATTACTTGAATTGAAGACCAAAGCCATAACGCAAAGAAACCCAATGAGAAAGCATGTGTTCATGGGAGAGATGTTCTTCTTGGCTGCCATTCTCTTCAACATTATTATCTCCCCCGATCTCTCTCTTGTATGTGTGATTTCTAGTACGTACGTAGAGCTCTGACCCGGGTTGCTTTTTATTATTATTGTTTATTTATAGAGACATTTCACAATATCTCTATATTAATACTGCATTTAATATATATATATATATGGGTTTATTGCAATGTGATCCGCTCATTAATACCAACATTTTAGCTGATCTTCCACACTATCTAGAATTTGATTTGATTTGATTTTATGGACTATATATTAACATTTTTTTTGGGACACACACTATTAGATTTACAAAACTATTTATTATTGTTAATAATATTATTTGTTGGACTTAAGAAAATCTGGTTTTCTGCACTATATATTATTATTATTATTATTATTATTATTCTTCGGACATAAGAAACGCTGATTTTCTGCACTTATTAACTTTTTAGGAGCACAATTAAATCGAAAATCTTTGACTCCCAAATTACCATAATCTCTCCAATAATTTTGCTATCCCCTACTCAACTTAAATGTTAAAAATTCTGGGTTAAATGCTTTTTCAGTCACTGTACTTAAGGTTGTAAACGAGCCAAACGGTTCGGGCTCGACTCGAAAAAATACGAGCGAGACTCGGATTCGTTAATAATATGATCCAAATCTGAGCATTAAAAATAGTTCGAACAAAAATATGAGTAAAATCTGAGCAAGATTATACTCGACTCGTTTAAGATTCAAACTACTCGAATTCTTGAGTGTGATTCGATACATGCTCGATTGATACAAATTCGATTAGATTTACAAAACTATTTATTATTGTTAATAATATTATTTGTTAGACTTAAGAAAATCTGGTTTTCTGCACTATATATTATTATTATTATTATTATTATTATTATTATTATTATTATTATTATTATTATTCGGACATAAGAAACGCTGATTTTCTGCATTTATTAATTTTTTAGGAGCACAATTAAATCGAAAATCTTTGACTCCCAAATTACCATAATCTCTCCAATAATTTTGCTATCCCTTACTCAACTTAAATGTTAAAAATTCTGGGTTAAATGCTTTTTCAGTCACTGTACTTAAGGTTGTAAACGAACCAAACAGTTCGGGCTCGATTCGGGCTCAACTCGAAAAAATACGAGCGAGACTCGGATTCGTTAATAATATGATCCAAATCTGAGCATTAAAAATAGTTCGAATAAAAATATGAGTAGAATCTGAGCAAGGTTATACTCGACTCGTTTAATATTCAAACTACTCGAATTCTTGAGTGTGATTCGATACATGCTCGATTGATACAAATTCGATTAGATTTACAAAACTATTTATTATTGTTAATAATATTATTTGTTGGACTTAAGAAAATCTGATTTTCTGCACTATATATTATTATTATTATTATTATTATTATTATTATTATTATTATTATTATTATTATTCTTACATAAGAAACGGTGATTTTCTGCACTTATTAACTTTTTAGGAGCACAATTAAATCGAAAATCTTTGACTCCCAAATTACCATAATCTCTCTAATAATTTTGCTATCCCCTACTCAACTTAAATGTTAAAAATTCTGGGTTAAATGTTTTTTCAGTCACTGTACTTAAGGTTGTAAACGAGCCAAACGGTTCGGGCTCGACTCGAAAAAATACGAGCGAGACTCGGATTCGTTAATAATATGATCCAAATCCGAGCATTAAAACTAGTTCGAATAAAAATATGAGTAGAATCTGAGTAATGTTATACTCGACTCGTTTAAGATTCAAACTACTCGAATTCTTGAGTGTGATTCGATACATGCTCGATTGATACAAATTCGATTAGATTTACAAAACTATTTATTATTGTTAATAATATTATTTGTTGGACTTAAGAAAATCTGGTTTTCTGCACTATATATTATTATTATTATTATTATTATTATTATTATTATTATTATTATTCGGACATAAGAAACGCTGATTTTCTGCACCTATTAACTTTTTAGGAGCACAATTAAATTGAAAATCTTTGACTCCTAAATTACCATAATCTCTCCAATAATTTTGCTATCCCCTACTCAACTTAAATGTTAAAAATTCTGGGTTAAATGCTTCTTCAGTCACTGTACTTAAGGTTGTAAACGAGCCAAACGGTTCGGGCTCGATTCGAAAAAATACGAGCGAAACTAGAATTTGTTAATAATATGATCCAAATCTGAGCATTAAAAATAGTTCGAATAAAAATATGAGTAGAATCTAAACAAGGTTATACTAGACTCGTTTAAGATTAAAACTACTCGAATTCTTGAGTGTGATTCGATACATGCTCGGTTGATACAAATTCGATTAGATTTACAAAACTATTTATTATTGTTAATAATATTGTTTGTTGGACTTAAGAAAATCTGGTTTTCTGCACTATATATTATTATTATTATTATTATTATTATTATTATTATTATTATTATTCGGACATAAGAAACGCTGATTTTTTGCACTTATTAACTTTTTAGGAGCACAATTAAATTGAAAATCTTTGACTCCCAAATTACCATAATCTCTCCAATAATTTTGTTATCCCCTACTCAACTTAAATGTTAAAAATTCTGGGTTAAATGTTTTTTCAGCCGCTGTACTTAAGGTTGTAAACGAGCCAAACAGTTCGGGCTCGACTTAAAAAAATACGAGCGAGACTTGGATTCGTTAATAATATGATCCAAATCGGAGCATTAAAAATAGTTCGAATAAAAATATGAGTAGAATCTGAGCAAGGTTATACTCAACTTGTTTAAGATTCAAACTACTTGAATTCTTGAGTGTGATTCGATACATGCTCGATTGATACAAATTCGATTAGATTTACAAAACTATTTATTATTGTTAATAATATTATTTGTTGGACTTAAGAAAATCTGGTTTTCTGCACTATATATTATTATTATTATTATTATTATTATTATTATTATTATTATTATTATTATTCGGACATAAGAAACGCTGATTTTCTGCACCTATTAACTTTTTAGGAGCACAATTAAATTGAAAATCTTTGACTCCTAAATTACCATAATCTCTCCAATAATTTTGCTATCCCCTACTCAACTTAAATGTTAAAAATTATGGGTTAAATGCTTCTTCAGTCACTGTACTTAAGGTTGTAAACGAGCCAAACGGTTCGGGCTCGATTCGAAAAAATACGAGCGAAACTAGAATTTGTTAATAATATGATCCAAATCTGAGCATTAAAAATAGTTCGAATAAAAATATGAGTAGAATCTAAACAAGGTTATACTAGACTCGTTTAAGATTAAAACTACTCGAATTCTTGAGTGTGATTCGATACATGCTCGGTTGATACAAATTCGATTAGATTTACAAAACTATTTATTATTGTTAATAATATTATTTGTTGGACTTAAGAAAATCTGGTTTTCTGCACTATATATTATTATTATTATTATTATTATTATTATTATTATTATTATTATTATTATTATTATTATTATTATTATTATTATTCGGACATAAGAAACGCTGATTTTTTGCACTTATTAACTTTTTAGGAGCACAATTAAATTGAAAATCTTTGACTCCCAAATTACCATAATCTCTCCAATAATTTTGTTATCCCCTACTCAACTTAAATGTTAAAAATTCTGGGTTAAATGTTTTTTCAGCCGCTGTACTTAAGGTTGTAAACGAGCCAAACAGTTCGGGCTCGACTTAAAAAAATACGAGCGAGACTTGGATTCGTTAATAATATGATCCAAATCTGAGCATTAAAAATAGTTCGAATAAAAATATGAGTAGAATCTGAGCAAGGTTATACTCAACTTGTTTAAGATTCAAACTACTTGAATTCTTTAGTGTGATTCGATACATGCTCGATTGATACAAATTCGATTAGATTTACAAAACTATTTATTATTGTTAATAATATTATTTGTTGGACTTAAGAAAATCTGGTTTTCTGCACTATATATTATTATTATTATTATTATTATTATTATTCAAACATAAGAAACGCTGATTTTCTGCACTTATTAACTTTTTAGAAGCACAATTAAATCGAAAATCTTTGACTTCTAAATTACCATAATCTCTCCAATAATTTTGCTATCCCCTACTCAACTTAAATGTTAAAAATTCTCTCTCCATCTGTCACATGAGCAAAACTTAATTATTTTCACATGCACTATTTACCCCATCCGTTCAAGATATAAAATTAACAAAAAATGACTTTTAATTTCGTTTACAAAATAGAGCTTATTGACTCAAAAGGAAAACTAAAAAGACACGGGGAATTAATGATATATAATTCATTATAGGATCGAGAGGATAGAAATACAAGATTGGTCTTAGATTAATTTAATTTCATAAGCATTCCGGGATAAATCTCTCTCCTAAGTCCTATCCCAAACGAATTTAATGGCATCATCCTTCTTAATATATAGTATTAATTAGAAAAGAAAATACTTAATTTTATTAAAACTATATATATATATATATATATATATATATATATATATAATGCTGTTGTATGTATGTATGTATGTATGCCTATTTAGTGCAACAGCAAGTGAAAAAATGTTGGCCCCGAGATCCCATGCAGACACCCCCAACAGGATATCCCTTGTGAATACAATACTGATTGCAGTCCGGGATTACTGAACAATCTCCGAAGCACACTACTGGCTCAACAATTCCATTAGCTCCTTGTCCTGCATCATTACAACATAAAATTATTAATTTATTTAGGGAGAAAATGATATACCTTACGACTTTATTGTTAAGTTGACAAGCTCTAGGGACGTTTAAAGAAGCAATCATGTAAGAATTGAAATTTGAAATAGGAATTTTACCTGCATAATTCAAAAGCAAAACCACAAATAATAATCCCTTTAAGAAATCCCCAGCGCTTGCAGCAATCTTACTTGTTTTCGCCATTAATTCTGTACGTGCAATATTTTTGCTGATATTCGAGAAATTTTAGATTGGGAGTTTTTGTGTGACCATATTTATATATTTATATAAAGAGAAAACGAGGATACCTAGCTAAATATTCAAGGGAAATATAGTTATTTCTTTAAGTAGACATTCAAATTAAATTTCCACAATATCTTTACACCCATTTGCTATTCATATTCATGATCATGCGAGAGAAATTTTCTAAAATTATCACTTTTATTTGTGACAATATCAATTCTCATATTCAATTATGTAATATTACAATAAATGTGAAGATTGTGACAATAATAAGTGCAATAAATGTGGGAAGAGAGAATAGTAAACACGTTAAACGTGGGACAAACCCCGATAATTTTTAGATTATCCTAACAATCTTACTAATTAATTAGATTACTGGTCAATAGTATTATAGATGAATAAATAGAGAAGCATTATTTTTAAATGTGTTTTTTGATATTTTTGCATGATCTTCTATCATGTTGTTATGAAAGAGGATTCATTTTATTTTAATGTGAGAGATGATCATGTAAAGTTAAAAATATCAAAAATACAATCACTTTCTTATAAATAAACCTAAATCACTAGCGAATTGAAAGAGATTAATTATGATTTAACAAAAAGAAAAGTAAAAAGAAGAAGACTAATTATGGTATTGGTGTTCGGGCTAGTCCAGATTGGAGTTTCAGCACACCCAAAGCTAAACCCCTACAGAAAAGATAAACAAATTAATGGACCCAAATGACCAAAACCATAGTAGTAAACATTGTAATAGTTGTATACAAACCTGGCAATTTATTTACGTTGACAGGTATGTTATTACATTTAACCTTTTGAAGTTAATTATTAAATTTAAATTATAAAGTAGCTAGATCTTTCGATTAAACATACTAATTATTATTTACAAATTTTGTTATTTCTAAAATGCATAGTCTTTCCTATCCACAAAAAGAATCACATTTATTTTATCAAAAAAGATCATTCATTGAATTTTTTATGAGTTATGATATTTATTAAATTTACACTAAATTAATTTAGGAGTAGATATAAAATAAAATATACTATAAAAATTGAACGCACTTTTCATTTTTGTGTGAGGGAGAGCTAGAGTATTGTTCATTTAAGTTGTTGGGCGAAAGAAATAATTATGACATAAATATATATATATATATATATATATATATATATATATTTACACCAGCACAGCAGAGTACCTGACAATTTGCGTTTACTTTTCACCCAACCCACAGCAACCACATGGCTCCTGATCATCAAGTTCTAGTCAGTATGTGTTTGATAAACCTCGAAATTAAGATTTGAATGATTATAATGTCTTAATAAATTAGATCATCTGAATGATTATGAGGTCTGAATTTAAAAAATTATTTGATAATTAAAAAGTAAATTGTCTCTTAATGACACTATTTTACCATTTTAAAAGGTAAAGTTTTATTTAATAATTTTAAATATTCAATTTAATAAAAATGAGTGAATAATATTGTTGAATATATTTATATCAAAAAAAATTCATTAAGAGGTACCTCTTAATTATTAAGATTTTATTTTCTGTCTTACCGATTAAGAGACATTCAGAAGTAACAAAAAAAAAATAGCATTATACCTCTTAGCTAATAAGAGACAGTCCATTAAAAGACAATTAAATATAAACAACCACCACCTAAGTTCCTGGCCAAGCTATCCAACCACATGGTTCCTCAAGTTCCAGGCCAAGCTGTCGTACGTCTAACTGTACAACTAGGCCAAGCTTAATTTCATTTACAAAAAATGGTTAAAAAAACATTAACTAAATAAAGTTTTAATTAATTACCAAGTCCTATATATATATATATATATATATATATATATATATATATTACATTGCTCTTTTTTCCTATGTTAAACAATCAAGTCTTTTTTTAAAACGGAGGAAGCTAGTAGGGTCAACTAGCGCTTACACCAAAATTATGCACGCAAATTGATATTTTTATATGTTAAAATAATATTTTTATATGAATCTCTCACATGTAGATAGAATTCATTCACTGTTAATGTAAAAATATTATTTTAACATATAAAATAATATCAGTTCCCTTTATATAAATATACTTGCATGGGTTTGTCTATTTATATGTATTGTGTTTTTGAAAATATACGTAGTAGCTCTTTTGGACTATATATAGTCGTCCCTTACAATGCCACATAACTAATTAAAGAGCCATGACGTGATCAGTCACATGACCCTGGAGAGTACTCAGCTCGTAAACATTTGATTGCAGAGATATTTCTGTAGGGTTTGTGGGTCTAAATTCATGAGATTGTCCTATTTAAATAAGGAGTATTTTTAATTTAATATGAAATGTATTTTTTTTTTAATTAAGTTGATCTAGGAGTTGGATTTTAATTTAATAGACACGTGAGTGTTGGTTTCGGTTGAATCCAATAAGTAGTGAACTGATCAAAAAGCAAATAGTATTCAGGAAGTATATATATATATATATATATATATATATATATATATATATATATATATATATATATATATATATATATATATATATATATTATTAGAAGGTTTTGAGTGGGTTTTTCAATCCGAGATGAACTTGGATCAATTCAAGGAGTCTATATATATATATACATGAATTTGTGATGTAGCTGTACACACACATAACGAATTTCAAAAAAATCAGTGCTCTATTTTCGGTAACACACGGAATAGGAAACGGATTAATTAATTGCTTGAAGACTTTAATTAATTCGAAGGCTCTGGTGGTGAGGTAATTTGAGTTTTCACTCAAATTGAGGTATTCTTATATTTTTTCAATTTCTTAATATTTCAAGTTTTTAGTTATAAAACTTGGAAGAACTATTTGTATTCACAGTTGATTATAGTGTATTTGTTCGGAGTTTGGTCCGTGGTTTTTACCTCTTAGTTTTAGAGGATTTTTCACGTAAGATTTGGTGTCTTGTGTTTGATTTATTATTGTGATATTATTTTTTAGTTTATTTAATTTTTTCAAGGCAATTAAATTGGAGGAGTTTTTCCAACAAGTGGTATCAAGAGCAAGGTTCTGTGCGCAATTGATTTTTGATAAATTAAATGGATGAATCAAGTGGCGCCATGATTAAATTGACATCATCTAATTTTTCGATATGAAAGCCTAGAATGGAAGACATCCTTTACGGCAAGGATTTGTATGATCCACTGGAGCTTAAGGGGAAAAAGTCAGTGGACAAGACTGAGGCTGATTGGAAAAAGATGAATAGAAAAACGATCAGTCACATCAGACAGTGGATCGATCAAAGTGTGTTCCACCATATTTCGCAGGAAACGAATGCTTATACACTGTGGACTACATTAGAATCCATGTACGAGAAAAAGAATGCTCAAAATAAAACCTTTGTGATTCGAAAGATTGTGAACCTGAAGTATAAAGATGGTAGCAGTGTATCCGAGCATATGAGTGAGTTCTTGGGATTGGTGAACCAGTTGTTTACCATGAAGTTGAATCTTGAGGATGAGATTCAGGCATTGTTACTTCTCAGTTCATTGCCTAACAGTTGGGAAACTTTGGTTGTGTCACTAAACAATTCAGCTCCGGAAGGAAAGATAACCATACAGATGGTCAAGGACAACATACACAACGAGGAAACAAGACGAAAAGAGCAGGGTTTGAATTTTGAGACACAAGCACTTGTGGCAGAGAACAGGGGTAGAAGTAACTTCAGGGGATCTCACAAGGGAAACATGAATCGCAGAAAAAACAAAAATTCCAGAAATCATAGGAGCAAGTCAAATACTTGAGAAGGTGCTACATACAGGCGTTTTCATTGCAACAAGGAGGGTCACTTCAAAAGAAATTGCAATATCTGGTTAACCAAGCTGAAAACTGGTGAGCAAGGGAAGGTTGAGGAGAAGAATATTGCAACTACAGTTATTGAGGATGTTGTGCTTCTTTCGTTCTAGGAAGAAGAATGCTTACATGTTGTTGATCAGAAGATTGATTGGGTTATTGATACAGGTGCTTCGTATTACGCTACTCCCAAGAGAGAATTCTTCACGACGTACAAAGCTGGAGACTTCGGGTTTGTGAGGATGGGTAACACTGATCAATCCAAGATTGTTGGAATTGGTGATGTTTACATACAGACAGATGTAGGCTGCACTATTACTTTGAGGGATGTTAGACATGTTCCAGATTTGCGCCTCAACTTGATTTCTGGTATGGCCTTGGACAAGGAAGGCTATGAGAATCACTTCGACAGCGGAAAACGGAAGCTTACCAAGGGTACTATGGTAGTCGCTAGAGGTACTGCTTGTTGCAAATTATACAAAACTCATGCGAAGGTGTGTTCTAGCGAGTTGAATGCAATTGAAGATGAATCTTCACCTAACCTATGGCATAAAAGGGTTGGGCACATGAGTGAGAAAGGATTGCAGATGTTAGCAAAGAGGTCCCTCATTTCTTTTGCTAAAGATACTGTACTTTACTTGTGATTATTGTTTGTTTGGTAAACAGAATAGAGTTTCTTTTGCAGCTCCTCTAAAAGAAAATCTAAGTTACTTGAGAGAGTATATTCTGATGTATGTGGTCCCATTGAGGTTGAGTCATTAGGTGGCAATAGATATTTTGTTACTTTTATTGATGATGCTTCACGTAAGGTGTGGGTGTTTTTGTTAAAAACAAAAGACCAGGTATTTCAGCATTCTCAGAGTTTCCATGCTATGGTTGAAAGAAAGACTGAAAAATTATTGAAGTATTTTCGCAGTGACAACGGAGGGGAATACACTTCAAAGGAGTTTGCAGCATATTGTGTGAAACACGGTATTCGACATGAGCAGACAGTTCCTGGCACCCCACAGCAGAAAGGTGTGGCTGAGAAAATGAGTCGCACTATTATTAAGCGAGTCCGATGCATGTTGAGAATGGCTAAGCTACCTAAGTCATTCTGGATTGAAGTTGTTCGTACCGCTTGCTACCTGATTAATAGATCTCCATCAGCACCGTTGGACTTTCAGATTTCAGAGAAGATTTGGAGTGGTAAGGATGTGTCTTATTTTTATTTGAGGATATTTGGGTGCAAGGCTTTTGCACATATCCCCAAGGAACAAAGATCGAAGCTTGATGACAAATCTACTCCATGTGTGTTTGTTGGCTATGGAGATGCAGAGTTTGGACACAGGTTATGGGATCCAGTTCAGAGAAAATTATTCAGAAGTAGAGACGTGGTGTTTCATGAGCACCAGAATTATGAGGATTTTGATAATGTTGCATAACCCAGAGATAATAAAGTTCCAGACCTCAGCGAAGTTCCTTCGCCATTACAGAATGCCACAGTTGGAGAAAGAGATCAGAATGAAGATGTGGCTGATACAGATTTGCACGATGGTGATGGGTCAGATGCAGAGAGTGTTGAGCAGGGGGAGCAGCCCCCTCAACTTGATATTGAAGAACCTCAGCTAAGAAGATCTACTAGAGAACATGTGCCATCAGTCAGGTATCCTACGTCTGAATATCTTTTAGTTGCTGAGGAAGGAGAGCCAGAAACTTTTCAGGAAGTTAAGACTCATAAAGAGAAGAACACTTGGCTGAGAGCTATGCTGGATGAGATGGATTCGTTGCACAAGAATCACACTTATGAGCTGACTACACTTCCGAAAGGCAGGAAAACATTGAAGAATAAATGGGTGTTCAAGCTAAAAAATGATGGTGAAAAAGTAGTGAAGTACAAGGCTCGATTGGTGGTCAAGGGTTTTGCTCAAAAGCAAGGTATTGACTTCGATGAGATTTTTTCTCCGGTTGTAAAAATGACCTCTATTCGAGCAGTGTTGGGGTTAGTAGCTAGTATGGATCTTGAGCTTGAGCAACTAAATGTGAAAACTGCATTCCTTCATGGTGATTTGAAGGAGGAAATTTACATGGAGCAGCTAGAGGGATTCGAAGTTAAAGGAAAAGAGCACTTGGTTTGCAGGTTGAAGAAAAGTTTGTACGGCCTGAAACAAGCCCCAAGGCAGTGGTACATGAAATTTGATTCATTCATGATGGATCAAGGTTACAGTAAAATAATTGCAGATCATTGTGTGTATGTTAAAAAGTTCCCGGATGATAACTTCGTTATTTTGTTGTTATATGTAGATGATATGTTGATAGTTGGACAATATGGTAATATGATTCGCTGGCTCAAGGGTGAGTTATTCAAGTCCTTTGATATGAAGGACTTAGGCCCGACTAAACAGATTTTAGGCATGAAGATTGCTCGTGACAGGAAAGCTAAAAGGTTGTGGTTGTCACAAGAGAAGTATGTTGAACGAGTGCTTGCAAGGTTCAACATGGGTGATGCTAAGCCAGTTAGCACACCACTGGCCAATCATATTAAGTTGACAAAGTGCATGTGTCCTTCTACTAAGGAAGGGAGAGATGATATGGCAGTAATTCCCTACTCCTCTGCTGTAGGGAGTCTTATATATGCGATGGTTTGTACACAACCAGATATTGCTCATGCAGTTGGCGTTGTGAGAAGGTATTTGTCAAATCCTGGTAGAGAACATTGGGAAGCAGTTAAATGAATTCTCAGATACTTGAAAGCTACTTCCGGTTTGTGTTTGGGGTTTGGTGGTCGAGTCCAATCTTGGAGGGTTTTACAGATGCAGACATGGCAGGTTCTGAAGAGAAAAAGTCTACTTCGGGGTATTTATTTACTTTTGTAGGGGGAGCTGTATCATGGCAGTTCAAGTTGCAGAAGTGTGTTGCTTTATCTACAACTGAGTCAGAATACATCGTTGCTACGGAAGTAGGCAAGGAGATGTTATGGTTGAAACATTTTCTCCAAGAGTTGGGTTTGACACAGGATAAGTACGTGGTTTATTGTGATAGTCAAAGTGCAATTGACTTGACCAAGAATACCACGTATCATAATCGTACCAAGCACATTGATGTTCGTTATCATTGGCTTCGAGAAGTGATGGAAAAGGAATTGATGAAACTAAAGAAAGTTCATACCGACGAAAACTCCTCAGACATGTTGACAAAGGTTGTAACTCGCGATAAACTGGAGTTTTGCAAAGAGTTGGTCGGGATGGACTCCAAGTGACGAGGTCATGGTGAAAGCCCCCTCTCATGGATTTGGAGGGGGATATTGTTGGGTTTGTGGATTCCAAACCCATGAGATTATCCTATTTAAATTAGGAGTATTCCCAATTTAATATGGAATGTATTTCTTTTTCTACACCAAGTTGGACTTGGAGTTGGATTTTAATTTAGTAGACACGTGAGTGTTGGTTTCGGTTGAATCCAATAAGGAGTGAACTGATCAAAAAGTAAATAGGATTCAGGAAGTATATATATATATATATATATATATATATATATATATATATATATTAGAAGGCTTTGAGTGGGTTTTTCAATCCGAGATCAACTTGGATCAACTCAAGGAGTCTATATATATATACATGAATTTGTGATGTAGCTGTACACACACATAACGAATTTCAGAAAAATCAGTGCTCTATTTTCGGTAACACACGGAATAGAAACAGTGAGTGCATAGATAAAAAGTGGGAGAAAATTGAGAGGTTTGGTGAAGGTTTATTCACGGGTTGTTGATGAGTGGGTTTCATACCTACGAATCGGTAGTCGTTATAGCTTGATTTTGAATGTTTTCGATTAATTTGCCTATCATTTCTATTAAGTTACACGTTTATGTGCAGGGAATAAAATTGAGGTGAAAGTGGCTTTATAAGGATGGATTTGCATGTTATATGTCTATTCTTTAATGTTTACTCTTTTTATTGTGTGCCTGAATATACTCATTAATTGTCATCATTTTTTAGGATCAATTAATTGCTTGAAGACTTTAATTAATTCAGAGGTTCTGGTGGTGAGGTAATTTGAGTTTTCACTCAAACTGAGGTATTCTTGTATTCTTTCAATTTCTTAATATTTCAAGTTTTTAGTTATAAAACTTGGAAGGACTATTTGTATTCACAGTTGATTATAGTGGAATTGTTCGGAGTTTGACCCGTGATTTTTACCTCTTAGTTTTAGAGGGTTTTCCACATAAGATTTGGTGTCTTGTGTTTAATTTATTATTGTGATATTATTTTCTGGTTTATTTAATTTTTTCAAGGCAGTTATAGTTGGAGGAGTTTTTCCAACAATTTCCCCATGACCCAAGAAAAAGGAAAATGAAAAACAATTGGATATATATATATATATATATATATATATATATATATATATATATATATATATATCAGGGAAATGGATTTTAAAAATACTAATTCAGAACAGTGCATGCATTTGTACACAATTGAACTATATACATTAACTACATGTTAAATTCCGCTAGAAATGCGTGGGAAATTAATATAATTCCCTATTAGAATTAAATATAGCAATATTTGTCACAATAGTAGCATATCTTGATCCTAAACAATTTAAAATGGAAAATCACTACAAGAAATAAGCCTAATTCCGACAAAATATTCCCTCGAAAATCGGAAGTAACTTCTTTTCGAGGGAATATTCCGTCGAAATTACCGTCGTAACTAACCCCGTCAAAGATAAATTTCGTCATACATTCCGTCGAGCTTTTCTATCTTCAACGTAATAATCTCCGACGGCCATTCCGTCGGACATAAGGTATCTTCGACGGAGTTAGTTACGACGCATTACTTCCGTCGAATATAACTTTGTTATGGCCGACCGAAAATTTCCCTCGGAAATACGTTAACTTCGACGAAAAATTTTAAAATAAAAAGATTATAAATATACTATATTCGACTGAATGTTCCCTCGTAAATAACCTAATTCCGACGAAAAATAAAAAAAGTAAAAATAGATTAGGAATTAGCTTGGCCTATATTTTCGACGGAAATTCAGTCGGAATTACCTTAATCCTTCGAAATTAAGGATTTTTTTTAAGAATAATTTTTTTGAAAATGCAAAATCCAGGTATTTAAACCCATATATGTACCTGTAACCTGTTTTATCCCAATGCAGCCATACACCAATATATTTCACATTCAACAACAAATGTAATTCTAAAAACTTGTACCAATTCGCAACAACAAACGTAATTCTAAAAACCGGTACCAATTCACAACAACCAACGTAATTCTAAAAATCTAAACATGTAACAATTCTCAACAACAAACGTAATCGACTAACTGAAAACAAATAAACTTTAACAACGATAAAGAATATTCTACAAATGAATGAATACAACGTAATCTCATTATACAGACGCAACTATAAAAACTACGTACAATATGTACAAATGTTCTACAAATGAATAACATAAATACGTACTAATAAACTAGAATGAATAACATAAAATGAACTATAATCTAGTCGGTTGATTTTATCTAAATCATGACTAGTTTAAACATGTGGATGCACACATGCACTTAAAAGATCATGAGTAGATGTGGAACTGATGAAAGTTGTTGAAATTTTAGACATGACATTGTTTTGAAATTTTCTGTGGGTTATCATTTGTTGTAACCTTTGAGGCAACTGTTCAAATTCATATTAACTAATTGCCTGAGTGGATCATTACTAGAGGATTCTAAATAGTGTTTTGCTTGAGGACAAGCAAAGTCTTAAGTTTGGGGGTATTTGATTAGTGGGTTTAATACCCACTAATCTATAGTCTTAATAGCTTGAGTCTTAAGGTTTTCAAGTGATTTTACTGTCATTTTACCTCGGTTTATATTTTTATGTGCAGGAATTGAAAAAGGAGCTTTAAAGGATAAATTTGCATTCATTTAGTGGACCAACGAAATTAGAGCTAAAATGTGGAAACAGGACAAACGCACATGCAAAGCCTATTGGAGTGACCCAATTGAACAATTCACGTCATTCTCAAATAATATGGGCCACAAACAATTCAATTCAATTCGGCGGTGTATATGTATGTGGACCAAGGGATCATGCAGGCAAGATAATGATCAAGTGGGCCACGCATGGATCATAAATTTATAGCAGCCCATTTCATAGAAGCCCAAGAAATCATATAATAAGTATATATGTTTGTGGGCCACGGTTGTAGAAGCTAGCCAAGAAGAAATCAGCAATTGCAATTTGGCTGGACAGTAGTGGAACTCACTGGTGCGTGGCAGTATGCTTGGAATTCCCCGCTGGGGCGGGGAGGCGGTAGCAGCTGCTGTTTCCTGCTCCTGTACCGTTTTGGATTTTTGGGCTGACAAGTGGGCTACATATATATTATATATATAAGGGACTGGATCTGCTATAAAAGGGGGAATTAACTGGATACAAGGCAAGTAGCTGGCAGGTTCCTTTTCCAATTCGGATTGATGCAATTGGAGATAATTGTGGGCTACGAATTATTATATATATATATATATATAATGGACTTAGCCTGGTACAAAAAAGCATAGGGAGTAGCTTGGGAGACTGAACCGAACCTAATAGAAAAAGGGGACTATTTCCTTTGCTGACTTGGACTTGCGAAAATAAGGCATGATGAAGGCTGCATTAGTGTAAGGCTAAATAAGAGATTAAAAGGAGACTTAAATTATTTTGAAAAAGGGGCCCACGGGTATGTGATATTAAAATTGGACTCAACATGGAGAAAAGGCACGAGAGCAGCTTGGTTATATAAATAGATTAGATAGTTTAGTAGCAGTAAGTTAGTTTTATTAATATAATATATATTATATAGTTTTAGGCGGCAGGAGATGGATAGTATATAATTATTATTAGTTTAGTTTTATTAATCTAGTTTTTAGTTTTATTTTTATTTTCAATAAAATAAAAAATCCTAGTTGAGAGGGGATTTGGAGATTGAAGCACTTGGAGGCCATTGGAGATCCAGATCAAGAGCAAGAAGGATGACGAATTTGCCGGCAACAAATTCAATTCTTTTTCCTTAATCTTATTCTTATCTTTTAATGTGTATTCAATTGTGAATTCTTAGTTTTAATTCAATGAACTAATTATTTGTTTAAGAATACAATGGATCTTCTTGTGTAATTTATTTTAATATGCTTCTCTATTAATTATTGTGATCTATTATTGTAAATTGTCTATTATGATTTGGAATAATTGTTTAATTGACTCATTATCAATTACCGCGATAATCTATATAAATCAAGAGAGGAGTATTGTAAGACCCCAACTTTTATGAATAAAGATTTAATTTTCTTTATATATTATTTCGAAATAGTAAGGTGTTGACTTGATAAATATGAAAGTTATGGGTGAAATGTGCAAATATTTTTAAAATGAGCAAATGGTTATAAAATATTCTTGTTGTCGGGGAATATTCGTTTGGTCGTGGAATATTCTTGTTGTCGGGGAATATTCGAACGACGGCGCAGTTATTTGTGGACCCCACAACGGAATAACTGTCGGATATAGAAAGCGACAGAAATAACTTTTTACAAGATAACGACGTAGTTGTTACCGTTAGTACTGTTGAAATACCCGGTGGTTAAAATACAGTACGCGGTGGTGCGCAGTAGCACACGGTATTGCACAGTATTTCGAATTATTGAGTCTTACGTGAGAAGGAACCTACTCAATTATTGTTACAGTATTTACTGTTCAATATTTTATATTATTGACTCAATAATTGCTACGTTGATATTTTATATTATTGACTCAATAATTGCTGCATTGATATTTTATTGACTCAATAATTGCTACGTTGCTATTTTTTTATGATTGATTCAATAATGGCTACAGTTGATATTTTGTAGTATTGATTCAATAATTGTCGTTGCACAGTATTTCACGTTATCAACTCAATAATTCATATTATTTGAATAATATTATTAGATAGCATTATTGACAATGTCTAAGGAAGTTCTATCTAGGAGGGGTTATTTAATTGCGCGCCAGTAAGGAGAAGTCCTTATCGGAAGGCCCCCTCTGTCCTGGGAATGACCTGGTTGTCAATATTGTAGTTCTATAATATTATTTGTGAATAATTAATTATTGATTTATATGATAAGAAAATATTTATTTTGTGGATATAAAAGAAGGAATTTGTGCTGATGTGTTTTTATCAGTATTTTGGTGTGAAAAATCATCCGTTTATGGATTTCGGATAATTTATGTTGGGAATTTGGAAAAATTTTCTTCTGCAAAGTTGTATAGAATTAAATTTCCTATAGAAGGACACATCATTTGTATTTTTCTGACAAAGGGGCTATTTATTATGAATTATTGAAGTTTCGGAAAATAAATATTATTTTATAAATGGTGGGCCCCACTTTTGTTGTTTTGTTGAAAAAAATCAGATGTTTGAAGCAGCTGGCGGCTGGAGAAGTTTTGTAAAAATAATATTATTTTATTATTTTGGCATCCTAAGCTTTTCCTATAAATAGGGTGCTTAGGTTAGAATTGAAAATCACACCAGAATTCGAAGTTTTCTCTCTCTATAATATCGAGCGTATTTTTGTGAGTATTTCTATACTTTGAGTATTAGTATTCAGCGCAAGTTTCCGTCAATATTATATCCGATATTCCAGTCAGAGGTACTATCTTTTTGAGGTAAGGGATGTTATTTTCTTTCGTAAATGATGTTATTCTTTTCAATATCATTATACAGAAATATTGTCATGAATTTTGTTATGAAATTCTTATTTTTCCCGTCGGGGTTACTATTCACGTATACGGCACTATTCACGTATACGGCACTATTCACGGGAAAATTTATTTTTCTTCTAATTGTCCAAATTGTCTGTTAAGGTTACTATCTTTGATTGTATCCAAGTTTTGGGCTTTATTCTTGAATTTTGCTTCACAAAGTATTATTATGGATTATTCTTGAATTTGGATAAACTAAATGACGAATCCCTAATCTTTGTCTTTTATCTCACTGGATTCGTTTTGTTTAAAATGTTTTTCATCATCCTCAGTCCTAAAAGTTGATGTAACTGAATATCTTTGGCCTGTAGAGCAAAGATGAATGATTACCTGATGAATATCTTTGGCCTGTAGTGCAAAGATGACAGGTGTTGAGATGAACATGACTACTGATGATGCAAATGAATATCTTTGGCCTGTAGTGCAAAGATGAATATTGATTCGAGATGTATATTGATTGATGTTACAGGGATAAAATATTGGTGATGGACTTCTAAATCATAGAAGATAGTAGACTTCATTCTCTGCTTAACTCTTCTAATGATTTGTTATTTCCGCTGCGAATATTGATCTAAAACTTGTTGTCCATAATATTTTATCTGAACTGTTGAAGACTAACGATAATTTATTTTTCATTATCTTAGTCATAATATTCTTTACTGGGCTAGTTGAGCTCACCCTTTTCATCTGTTGTCCTCTTCAGGAAATGAGAATGTTGCGGGGACTAGTCGGGGGACAGAGTGATGGTCCGAGTTAGAGCAGTAGTAGTCCTCACTATTTCTGATAAATAGTGTGATAATAATTGTAATGAGGACTTAGTTTGAATCTTAATATTTTCTACATATTTGTACTGAGACTCACAGTTGTGTGGTCGTATTTTGCACGACCGTATGATATAAAGTTTGTATTTGAATTCTGTACCATGTATTTGGCGACTCAGAATGGGTTGGGTTGAATGGACCTATTCTGGGGGCGTCACAGTTGGTATCAGAGCTTAGGGATATGATCTCTGGCGGAGATCGGGGAATAGAACTAGGAGGGGAGAGACGAGTAAATCCTTCGCTAGTGTGTCCTACCTAAGCTTATGTGGTATTTAATTGGTCAGTCGGAGCATAGGGTTAATATGTGATATGTTGACTTGTTTAATTAACCCTTGTTTTATGGCAGTATTTGAGAATGGCTGCTGAGAACGTTAACAACGAAGTGAATGAGACCGTGGAGACACCTTTAATCGTTAACCAGGAGAACGTGCAACAAGAGGGCAATGTTCATCTTGAAAATAACGCTGGTCAGACGATAAACGATGAGATGTTTAGAAGTTTTTTGCAGTTCATGCAAAATCAGACGAGGGAGACTCGTGTGCAACATACAGGTGGAGATAATAACAACACGCGAGCTGTCACTGCTAAGCAGTTCAAAGAATTGGGACCACCAGAGTTTCTGGGAAAGCCGGATCCGATCAAAGCGGAGACGTGGATTAAACAAATTACCAAGATATTTGATGTCTTGGGATGTACAGAGGAACAGAAGGTTCTATTCGCCACGTTTATGTTCCGTGGAGAGGCAGATTACTGGTGGGAATCCGTGAAGCGTACCCAGCCTGCCGCACTCCAGATGTCTTGGGAAGCGTTCCAGAAACTGTTTAATGACAAGTACTTTCCTGAAAGTATTCGTCATATGAAGGAAGTAGAGTTTATCAGACTCGAGCAAAACAACATGACGGTATCCCAGTACGAGGCTAAGTTCGCGGAGCTGTCCAGGTTTGCACCTCATTTGGTGGAGAATGAGGAACGTATGACGCGGATGTTTCTAAGAGGTTTGAAACCCGAAATACGTCAATACCTCATTTCTCATAAGTTTTCTTTATATTCGGATGTAGTAAACAGGGCCCAGTTATTGAAACGAGATAATGATTATGTTCAACCAAGGGACCACAACCAAGGTCGTACTGGTGGCAGTAGTCATCGGAGCAATGACAACCAGCGAGGAGTAAAGTATGACAGAAGCGGTAACCACTCCGGTGGTTATCGTGGCCATGATAGTAGAAGAAGCGAATCGGGAGGAGATTTCAAAAAGAGAAGGTATAACAATGAGAACGCGAAGATGTCAACATCAGCACCAGCATCAACTGTTTCGAGGGGAGGAGAACGACCACCGGTCGTATGCTTTAAATGCGGGAAAGAGGGACATATCAGCCCAAACTGCCCACAACAGTTCAAAGGATGCTATAACTGTGGAAAGGAAGGACATATAGCTCGAGATTGTCCTGTTGCGAAACCAAGTTCAGCGGGGGTGGTGATTCCAAAGGCGGTTGCAGACAAGTCAAAGTCGGTGATTCCTGGAAGAGCGTTTGTCGTTACAGCCCAAAACGCGAGGAATCCACACGAGGTGATTACGGGTAAGCTGATCATAAACTCTTGCGAAGTTTATACCTTGTTAGATACCGGTGCTACCCATTCCTTTATTTCACCTGCTTGTGCTCAACGTTTGAACTTGACTTCTGATAAATTAGACTTTGACTTATCTGTTGAAACTCCGTTAGGAGAAACCTTTGTTACATCTACAGTTTACAAATCTTGCTTGATTCAGATTGGTACCCTTACCTTACCTGTTGATCTTATATCTTTGAAAATACTTGCATTTGACGTGATTTTAGGAATTGACTGGTTAACCACTTACCATGCCAAAATTGATTGTTTTCGTAAGGTTGTTAGTTTTCATATTCCTAATCAACCTGTTGTGCGAATCCAAATCACCAAACCACTAAAATCAGTCAATATCATTTCAAGTCATAAAGCTATTCGTTTATTGAAAAACGGATGTCAAGCTTTCTTAGCTCATGTCACTGATCTAAATCAGAATACATCAGATTTGAATGATATTTCCGTTGTTAATGAGTTTCCTGATGTATTTCCCGAAGAACTTCCCGGTCTACCCCCAGAACGTGAAGTTGAATTCTTTATTGACCTTGAGCCTGGTACAAAGCCCATTTCTAAAGCCCCATATCGAATGGCTCCTATTGAACTTCAGGAGTTAAAGGTCCAATTACAAGAGTTGTTAGACATCGGTTTTATTCGTCCTAGTACGTCTCCTTGGGGTGCTCCTGTTTTATTCGTAAAGAAGAAAGACGGGAGTATGCGACTTTGCATTGACTATCGGGAGTTGAACCATGTCACCATCAAGAATAGGTATCCGTTACCTCGTATTGATGACCTGTTCGACCAGTTGCAAGGAGCGCAATTTTTTTCAAAGATCGATCTTCGTTCTGGATATCATCAGTTGAAGATTAAAACTGAGGATATTCCAAAGACTGCTTTCAGAACACGGTACGGGCATTATGAGTTCTTAGTCATGTCTTTTGGATTGACTAATGCTCCTGCTGCTTTCATGGATATGATGAACCGTGTATTTAAGGAGTATTTAGATCAATTCGTTGTTGTCTTTATTGATGACATTCTCATCTATTCTAAAAGCCGTGAAGATCATGAACACCACTTGAAGCTGGTACTTCAAAAGCTTCGTGAGAACAAGCTATACGCCAAGTTAAAGAAATGCGAGTTCTGGCTTGAGGAAGTAGCATTCCTTGGGCACGTGGTATCGAAACATGGAGTATCTGTTGACCCGGCGAAGATTGAAGCAATACAAAGCTGGGAGCAACCTAAGTCGGTGACCGAAGTACGAAGCTTTCTGGGCTTAGCTGGTTATTATCGGAGGTTCGTAGAGGGATTTTCTCGAATCGCTACTCCATTAACACAGTTGACTCGGAAAGATACGAAATTCGTTTGGAGAGAAGAATGCGAGAAGAGCTTCCAAGAGCTCAAGAGGAGACTTATTTCGGCACCTGTTCTGACAATACCATCTGGTTCGGATGGATTTGTTATCTACAGCGATGCTTCAGGCAAAGGGTTAGGATGTGTTCTCATGCAACATGGGAAAGTCATAGCCTATGCCTCGCGACAACTCAAAGAATATGAGAGGAATTATCCTACTCATGATCTAGAGTTGGCAGCAGTCGTTTTCGCGTTGAAGATCTGGAGACATTACTTGTACGGAGAGAAAGTGGAGATTTATACAGATCATAAGAGCCTTAAATATTTCTTCACTCAGAAGGAACTCAACATGCGGCAACGACGTTGGCTTGAGCTGTTGAAAGATTACGATCATACCATCCAATACCATCCTGGAAAAGCGAACGTGGTAGCTGACGCGTTGAGTAGAAGATCATATGTGGGAACGAGTGCGATGATGTCAAGTATACGCGTAGAACCAGCTTTGCTTGATAAAGTTAAAGCTGCTCAAGCTACAGATGCGGAGCTGATGAAGATGAAGAAGAAGGTGCAAGAAGGTGCAATTCCAGAAGCAAGAATCGATGAAGAGGGAATACTTCGAGTCAACTCCAGACTTTGTGTTCCTAACGATTCTGACTTGAAGTATAGAATCATGATGGAGGCACACAATACACCGTTTGCGATCCATCCTGGGAGTACTAAAATGTATCGTGATCTTCGACATACATTTTGGTGGAGCAATATGAAGAGAGAGATCGCGGAGTTCATCTCTAGATGTTTAACTTGTCAACGTGTAAAGGCGGAGCATCAAGTACCGAAGGGTCCATTGCAACCACTGGAGATTCCGAAATGGAAGTGGGAACACATTACGATGGATTTCGTTACGGGTCTTCCCAAGGTTTCTCAAGGCTTAGATGCGATTTGGGTTATTGTTGATAGATTAACCAAGTCTGCTCATTTCTTGCCGATACGAGAGACTTATTCCCTTGAACGTCTTGCTCATATGTACGTGAATGAGATTGTGAGATTGCATGGCATGCCAGTATCCATAGTTTCGGATCGTGATCCCAGATTTACTTCACGATTTTGGATCAGTTTGCAGAAAGCTATGGGTACAGATTTACGATTCAGTTCGGCTTATCATCATCCTCAAACAGACGGACAATCGGAAAGGACTATCCAAACTCTTGAAGATCTATTGAGACTCTGTGTTCTAGACTTCAAAGGGAGTTGGGATAAGTATTTACCATTGGTGGAATTCTCCTACAACAACAGTTATCAGGCAAGTATAGGCGTAGCTCCATTCGAAGCGTTGTATGGGAGAAAGTGTCGTTCTCCAGTATGTTGGGATGAGGTGGGTGAAGCAACATTGTTGGGACCAGAGTTAGTACGTATGACTACAGAAAAGATCCAAATAATCCGACAACGTATACAGACGGCACAGGATCGACAAAAGAGTTATGCAGATCTTCATCGAAAAGACGTGGAATTTAATGTTGGGGACCATGTGTTACTACGTATTGCTCCGTGGAAAGGAGTTACGAGGTTCGGGAAGAGAGGAAAGCTCAATCCACGATTCATTGGTCCATTTGAGATTCTTGACCGAATAGGAAATGTGGCTTATAGACTCGCTTTACCTCCAAGCATGTCTCGTGTTCATAACGTGTTTCACATATCCGTGTTACGTAAATATGTGAAGGATCCAAACCGCATTATTGAGTTAGAACCAGACGAGATAGCTGAAGATTTAACGTACGAGGAGGTACCTGTCAAGATCTTGGATAGGAAGGAGCATGTCCTACGCTCGAAAATTATACCTCAAGTTAAAGTTTTGTGGAGAAACCATGCAATTGAGGAAATGACCTGGGAGTTGGAATCGGAAATGAAAGCGAGGTATCCTCACCTTTTCGACATACCAGGTACGTACGTCAATTTCGAGGACGAAATTTCATAAGGAGGGGAGGTTGTAAGACCCCAACTTTTATGAATAAAGATTTAATTTTCTTTATATATTATTTCGAAATAGTAAGGTGTTGACTTGATAAATATGAAAGTTATGGGTGAAATGTGCAAATATTTTTAAAATGAGCAAGTGGTTATAAAATATTCTTGTTGTCGGGGAATATTCGTTTGGTCGTGGAATATTCTTGTTGTCGGGGAATATTCGTACGACGGCGCAGTTATTTGTGGACCCCACAACGGAATAACTGTCGGATATAGAAAGCGACAGAAATAACTTTTTACAAGATAACAGCGTAGTTGTTACCGTTAGTACTGTTGAAATACCCGGTGGTTAAAATACAGTACGCGGTGGTGCGCAGTAGCACACGGTATTGCACAGTATTTCGAATTATTGAGTCTTACGTGAGAAGGAACCTACTCAATTATTGTTACAGTATTTACTGTTCAATATTTTATATTATTGACTCAATAATTGCTACGTTGATATTTTATATTATTGACTCAATAATTGCTGCATTGATATTTTATTGACTCAATAATTGCTACGTTGCTATTTTTTTATGATTGATTCAATAATGGCTACAGTTGATATTTTGTAGTATTGATTCAATAATTGTCGTTGCACAGTATTTCACGTTATCAACTCAATAATTCATATTATTTGAATAATATTATTAGATAGCATTATTGACAATGTCTAAGGAAGTTCTGTCTAGGAGGGGTTATTTAATTGCGCGCCAGTAAGGAGAAGTCCTTATCGGAAGGCCCCCTCTGTCCTGGGAATGACCTGGTTGTCAATATTGTAGTTCTATAATATTATTTGTGAATAATTAATTATTGATTTATATGATAAGGAAATATTTATTTTGTGGATATAAAAGAAGGAATTTGTGCTGATGTGTTTTTATCAGTATTTTGGTGTGAAAAATCATCCGTTTATGGATTTCGGATAATTTATGTTGGGAATTTGGAAACATTTTCTTCTGCAAAGTTGTAGAGAATTAAATTTCCTATAGAAGGACACATCATTTGTATTTTTCTGACAAAGGAGCTATTTATTATGAATTATTGAAGTTTTGGAAAATAAATATTATTTTATAAATGGTGGGCCCCATTTTTGTTGTTTTGTTGAAAAAAATCAGATGTTTGAAGCAGCCGGCGGCTGGAGAAGTTTTGTAAAAATAATATTATTTTATTATTTTGGCATCCTAAGCTTTTCCTATAAATAGGGTGCTTAGGTTAGAATTGAAAATCACACCAGAATTCGAAGTTTTCTCTCTCTATAATATCGAGCGTATTTTTGTGAGTATTTCTATACTTTGAGTATTAGTATTCAGCGCAAGTTTCCGTCAATATTATATCCGATATTCCAGTCAGAGGTACTATCTTTTTGAGGTAAGGGATGTTATTTTCTTTCGTAAATGATGTTATTCTTTTCAATATCATTATACAGAAATATTGTCATGAATTTTGTTATGAAATTCTTATTTTTCCCGTCGGGGTTACTATTCACGTATACGGCACTATTCACGTATACGGCACTATTCACGGGAAAATTTATTTTTCTTCTAATTGTCCAAATTGTCTGTTAAGGTTACTATCTTTGATTGTATCCAAGTTTTGGGCTTTATTCTTGAATTTTGCTTCACAAAGTATTATTATGGATTATTCTTGAATTTGGATAAACTAAATGACGAATCCCTAATCTTTGTCTTTTATCTCACTGGATTCGTTTTGTTTAAAATGTTTTTCATCATCCTCAGTCCTAAAAGTTGATGTAACTGAATATCTTTGGCCTGTAGAGCAAAGATGAATGATTACCTGATGAATATCTTTGGCCTGTAGTGCAAAGATGACAGGTGTTGAGATGAACATGACTACTGATGATGCAAATGAATATCTTTGGCCTGTAGTGCAAAGATGAATATTGATTCGAGATGTATATTGATTGATGTTACAGGGATAAAATATTGGTGATGGACTTCTAAATCATAGAAGATAGTAGACTTCATTCTCTGCTTAACTCTTCTAATGATTTGTTATTTCCGCTGCGAATATTGATCTAAAACTTGTTGTCCATAATATTTTATCTGAACTGTTGAAGACTAACGATAATTTATTTTTCATTATCTTAGTCATAATATTCTTTACTGGGCTAGTTGAGCTCACCCTTTTCATCTGTTGTCCTCTTCAGGAAATGAGAATGTTGCGGGGACTAGTCGGGGGACAGAGTGATGGTCCGAGTTAGAGCAGTAGTAGTCCTCACTATTTCTGATAAATAGTGTGATAATAATTGTAATGAGAACTTAGTTTGAATCTTAATATTTTTTACATATTTGTACTGAGACTCACAGTTGTGTGGTCGTATTTTGCACGACCGTATGATATAAAGTTTGTATTTGAATTCTGTACCATGTATTTGGCGACTCAGAATGGGTTGGGTTGAATGGACCTATTCTGGGGGCGTCACAAGTATAGATTTAGATCTGATCATGATAGCATGTGTTTGTGATTTCTGCATAGATGGAAATTATGATTCGTATTTAGGATAGAGCTATTCCTTTATGCCATATGTAATCTTATAGAGAACTTGTGATTAAATTTTTTTTAATTGTAATTCACATAGAAATATAGTGGATTAGTTAATTAGGGTGTCCTGCTTAATTCTATCATCTGTGGATTTGAGTGAGTATAGTATGATGCATCGAGAGGTGGTTATATTTATTTTCGTGTTCTTGATTAACAATTCAGAATAGAGAGAATAATTGATGAGAAGTATGTTAACTTAGATGAATCGATAAGTGAAGTTGTGATCTTAAATCTCCGTAATCTTAATTTAACTAGTGGAATTTAATAGTAATTTAATTATATAATTTGAAATTCATTTGTTTAAATAAGATTGAGTTGGTTACGGGTTAGTACTTGGTGATTCTTATTAAATAATTCCTCGTGGGATCGACACTTTACTTTCACTTTATTACTTGTTGACCACGTATACTTGTGTATTGTGCGTAACTAGATTTTAGCCAACATACGCCTTATGCTCGAGTTCCATCGGAAGGTGACACGCCTTTCCGTAGACCAACTGATATGGGGACATACCTATCGGAGTCTTGTAGGCGGTCCGATACGCCCACAGAGCGTCGTCTAGTTTCAATGACCAGTTTTTCCTGTTTGGGTTGACGACCTTTTCCAGGATTCTCTTCACCTCTCGGTTAGATACTTTGGCTTGGCCACTCGTCTGAGGGTGATAGGCTGTGGCGATTCGGTGTTTGACCCCATACTTTGTTAAGAGAGCGGTGAAGTATTTGTTGCAGAAATGGCTCCCTTCATCACTGATAATTGCCCTTGGGGTGCCGAAACGGGTGAAAATATTCTTCTGCAAGAACTTTAAAACCACCTTCGCATCATTTATCGGTAATGCGACTGCCTCCACCCATTTTGATACGTAGTCAACTGATAATAGGATGTACAAATTACTGAACGAGGATGGAAAGAGTCCCATGAAGTCGATTCCTCATACATCAAAAATCTCGACTTCCAGGATCATGTTTAGGGGCATCTCATTCCATTTTGAAATATTTCCCACTCTTTGACATCTGTCGCAGGTTTTCATGCACTGATGTGCGTCTTTGAACAAAGTGGGCCAGAAAAAACCTGCTTGGAGGACTTTTGTAGCTGTTCTCTCACTCCCATAGTGTCCCCCGTATAACGAGGCGTAACACGCCTGTAAGATGCCCTTAACTTCACTTTTCGGCACACATCACCGGATCATTCTGTCAGCGCACTGGCGGAACAAATAAGGTTCATCCCACATATACCAATTCACGTCATGTAAGAATTTCTTCTTTTGTTGGCGTGTTAAATCTGGTGGGAGAATATTGCTCACCAAGTAGTTCGCAAAATCTGCATACCATGGGAACTCTCCATGGATTAAGAATAACTGCTCATCGAGAAAAAACTCGTTGATCACTACTTTGTTTGTTTCATCATGCTTTGGATTCTCTAGGCGCGAAAGATGGTCAGCCACCTGATTTTCTGTCCCCTTTCTATCCTTAATCTCTAAATCAAATTCCTGGAGTAGCAAAACCCATCGGATAAGTCTCGGCTTTGCGTCCTTCTTTTCAACTAGATACCGGATGGCTAAGTGATCTGTGTAAACCACCACCTTTGTTCCCACCAAGTACGAATAGAATTTGTTAAATGCATACACAACTGCAAGTTACTCCTTTTCAGTTGTTGTGTAGTTCAACTGTGCATCTGTCAGTGTCTTGCTTGCATAATAGATGGCGTGAAAGACATTCTCCCGTCATTGTCCAAGCACGGCTCTTACAGCATAATCACTGGGCATCACATATGAGCTCGAAAGGCATTGTCCAATCCGGTGAGATGATGAATGGGGCTGTGGTTAGCTTTTTCTTTAATTGCTCAAACGCCGCTAGACAGTTTGCATCAAAGTTGAACGGAACATCCTTTTCCAAGAGACTGCATAATGGCTTCGTGATTTTAGAGAAGTCTGTAATAAATCTTTGGTAGAATCCAGCATGACCAAGAAAACTCCTAATTCCCTTGACTGATGTCGGTGGTGGAAAATTTTTAATTGTTTCTAACTTAGCCCGGTCGACTTCTAAACCTTTTCCAGAAACTTTATATCCAAGTACAATACCTTTTTGGACAATAAAATGGCATTTCTCCCAGTTGAGCACTAGGTTCGTCTCCACACACCTTTTTAATACCAATACTAAATTCTCGAGGAACCTAACAAACGATTCCCCAAATACTGAGAAATCATATATAAATACCTCAACACTACGCTCCACCATGTCCGAGAAGATTGCCATCATACATCACTGAAAAGTCGTCGGTGCGTTACACAGTCCGAATGACATCCTTCTAAAGGTAAAGGTGTCATAGGGGCATGTGAACGTCGTCTTCTCTTGATCCTCTGGCGCAATGATGATCTGGTTGTACCCGGAATACCCATCCAGCAAGCAGTAGTACTCGTGTCCAGCTAGTCTGTCCAACATCTGATCAATGAAAAGCAAGGGGAAATGATCCTTTCTAGTTGCCTTATTCACCCTTTTGTAGTCCATGCAGACCCTCTAGCCGGTCACTGTCCTTGTCGGTATCAATTTGTTGTTCTCGTTCTTGACTACTGTCATACCACCTTTCTTCGGAACACATTGAATCGGGCTCACCTATGCACTATCTGAAATTAGATAGATAATTTCAGCATCCAACCATTTTAAGATCTCCTTCTTTACTACCTCTTTCATTATTGGGTTGAGCCTCCTCTGTTGTTCCACTGTTGGCTTGCTATCCTTCTCCATCAGAATCTTGTGCATACAGAATGACGGGCTGATTCCTTTGATGTCGGAAATAGTCTATCCAATCATAGATTTGTATTCCCTTAGAACTCTTAACATCTTACTTTCCTGCAGTTCGTTAAGCGCAGATGCTATAATAACAGGTAAACTAGATGAATTACCCAAATAAGCATACCTAAGGTGATTCGATAAGGGTTTGAGTTCAAGTTAAGGTGGTTCCTCAAGGGATGGTTTCATCTTTGCTGATGAAATACCTACTGCTTCAAATGACTCAAATGGTAACTTGAACCTGTTTACTCTCGGATGTGCCTCTAACAGTTGCAGGTATTCCTTTATCTCTGAATCCTCTTCATCATAGTCCCCCATCAATGCTGATTCTAGTGGGTTGGTATTAAGTATCCGATGTTGCTCATCACCCACCACTGTGTCAATAATCTCCACCCAAAAACACTCCTCATCCTCCTTGGGGAAATTCATGGCCTTAAACACGTTGAAGGTGACCTCTTGATCTTGCACCCTCATGGTCAACTCTCCTTTCTGAACGTCAATGAGAGTCCTGCCAGAAGCCAAAAATGGTCTCCCAAGGATTATTGGAATATCCTTATCTTTTTCATAGTCGAGAATGATGAAGTCCGCTGGGAAGATGAATCTATCCACTTTAACCAAAAGACGACGCCTGTCTGGTGTATGAAAATCTCTGTCGTCCTCCTCGTCGTCATCGTCAAACCGCTCGTCGTGCTCATTCTTGTAGTGTAAAAGCATCGTCACTGCAGAAAGCTTGGTGTCCGTATCATTTCCCGGATACAACGAGACCCTAGATTCAGATAGCAACTTGTAAAAGGCAGCAGCTGTATCATTTGGCACTTGCTTAGCACTGCGATAAAAGGCTCATTTTCAGCCAAGTCAATATTAGTAGGGCCATAAGCATCGACCAACATCTCCACCAGATCATAGTTTTTGGCGTATGAATCCCGTAGAATATCTATCCGCTCAGCTGATTCCCCGTGATGAGTCCTTACGAAGTACCCATCCACAAATCCACGGGAAAATAAGTCGAATTTAATCTCGTCAACTTTCTTCCAGATCAGGTTTTTACACTTGAAACACGGGCAGCGCATCTTTCCGTTCGAATCATCAACATGGTCTATTGCTTTATTCAAGAAATCTGACACCCCATCACGATAAGCTGATACTAATCCCCTCTCATCACTGCGTATCCTACGGTACATCCAACTCCGATCGGCTGACATTTTTAACTGCACAGACCATGGATTCAGTACAGGGATGTTCATGCATGTGGTCCATGCATGAATTAGAGTATTTTTTTATTACGACAGCTCTATAGGAAAGGGGAAATTCAGGCTTCTATCCCGTTCCTGGATGCGTCTCTTCACTAGTGCCAACACGTTATGCACGTTTCTTTTGTTTTAAGAAAATTTTGACAGCACCTCCCCATGGTCTCCAAGTACACGAAATAGATTAATCTAAGTATGTACTCGAAGAACATGTAGAGCTAACAGTCGAAAAGTCCTCAAAACAACAAAAACGTGTCGTTTCGTATTGGCACCGGCCTAAGTGAAAGACATAACATCCAGTAACAGTCCCAAACTGGGGACTATTCGACATTCACTCCTACTGAGTGAATGTCAAACGGGTTTCTAAGTTGACACCTCCAAAAGCATCTTTGTGATGGAACTGAAATATCTACACTTCCGGAGATCGAAAAGACTCTCAAGATTTTATCCTTTATAGATAAACTAAGTATAGCATATGCTTAGTTTGAACGATATGATTTGGTTCCCATATTATTATGGGAACCAGATCATATAATTCAAACCAAGCAAATGCTACTTAGTTTATTTTGTCAATAAAAAACTAAGTAAGTGCTACTTAGTTTATTGAATATTGCATCACAACTAAGCAAATACTACTTAGTTTTATTTGGCCAATGAAAAACTAAGTAAGTGCTACTTAATTTATTGAATATTGCATCACAACTAAGCAAATGCTACTTAGTTATTTGCCAATGAAAAACTAAGTAGTGCTACTTAGTTTATTATTTATTATTTATTATTTATCTATTTATTTATTTATTATTTATTTTTAATATTTATTATTTATTTATTATTTAGTATTTAGTATTTAATAGTAAGAAACTAAATAAATACTACTTAGTTTATTATTTATTTATTATTATTTATTTATTTATTATTATTATTATTATTTATTATTTATTTCTTATTTCTTATTATTTATTTCTTATTTATTATTTATATTATTTATTATTTATTAGTAAGAAACAAAGTAAATACTACTTAGTTTGTTATTTATTTATTGTTTATTATTTATTATTTATTTATTTATCTATTATTTATTATTTATCTTATTTATTATTTACTATTTATTTATTATTTATTATTTATTTATTATTTATTATTTAGTATTTAGTATTTAGTAGTAAGAAACTAAGTAACACTACTTAGTTTATTATTTATTTATTATTTATTATTATTTAGTATTTAGTAGTAAGAAACTAAGTAAATACTACTTAGTTTATTATTATTATTTATTATTTAGTAGTAAGAAACTAAGTAAATACTACTTAGTTTATTATTATTTATTATTTAGTATTTAGTATTTAGTATTTCGTATTTCGTAGTAAAAAACTAAGTAAATACTACTTAGTTTATTATTTATTATTTATTATTAATTAGTTATTATCTATTATTTATTATTTATTATTTATTATTTATTATAATAAGTTATTATTTATTATTTATTATTTAGTTATTTATTATTTATTTATTTATTATTTTTTATTTATTTTTTATTTTATTTTA